>CM065741.1:986877-1001877 GCA_033310375.1 Conus canariensis
CTTTCCTTTCTTATCTAATTCAAACAACGTATTATATGCTTTACGAGGTAAGCCACACTCATCCATTTGAAGCAAATTAAACCAATAACGAATACACTGAACAGCAGAATTTAAATATAAGGGATATCTATTGGTTTCACCATAAACTAAATCATCGGGTGTACACATGCTTACACCCAAACATTTCTTTAAAGCAAATAAGTGCAGAGATTCAGTAAATAAAGCAGATCTGTTGAGTCCCCACAGTTCCGAGCCATACTGTACGGCAGGTTGCACATGACAATCAAATATTTTAACAAATAATGTCAACGAATTGTTATTGATTGAAGATAATTTTTTCCTTGAAGCCAAGCAGACCCCTCTTTGCTCTACTAGCAAGATCCATACGAGAGAGAGAGAGAGGAGAGAGAGAGAGAGAGAGAGAGAGAGAGAGAGAGAGAGAGAGAGGAGCGTGCTTATGTGTTGTTCTTCAAAAGCCCCCTTTGTGTGTGGGAAGGGGTATCATAAGAAGTACTCTGTGTGTGTGTGGGGGGGGGGGGGGGGGGCAGGATAGCACGAAAACACTGGCTATGTGAGAGGGAGCTATACTGATGCAAGACCACTATTCGACTCTACGACTCTAACCATTCTCTCTCTCTCTCTCTCTCTCTCTCTCTCTCTCTCTCTCTCTCTCTCTCTCTCTCTCTCTCTCTCTCTCTCAGTTTGAAATGGCGATCACTTTGATTGATGAAAATATTAACGAGGCACTTGAGCTTTTTAGTCATTGTATAAAAAGTGCTGCAGACTTTATGAAGAAACAGGTACACATTGGTAAGGGCGTGAAAGAGGACGACTGGTATGATGATGAATGTCGTGTGGCCAAAAGAACTGTACGCAATTTGTTGAACAAATTTAAGCGTACATTGTCTCCACCCAATCGCACTTCTTTAAATATAGCAAGGCGTGAATATAAACATTTGTTAAAGAGAAAAGAGAAGCAGTTCAATGACACTTTGCTCAATAATTTATTAACTTCGGTAAATAGCCAACAGGAATTCTGGAAATCTGTGCCTAAAATTTCCAAGACAAGAAGGCAGCCTTTGAATGATATTAGTATAAACGATTGGTATGTACATTTTAAAGAATTGTTAGAAAGAAAAGACAAATTTGATAATGATCTGATTCAGGGAGAAGATATTAGTAACCAACGTGCTTTTGGAACTCGTTATAATGCTATAAACAATGACGATTGTTGTGATGACGATGGTGATGAATCCGACGATAGTGATAGCGAAAGTGATTTGAATCAGCCTATCTCAGCAGAAGAAATTTTGAGCGCTTTAAAGACACTGAAAAATCGCAAGGCGGCTGGACCTGATAAAATTATAGGGGAATTTATCAAAAATGCTTCCAAATCAAACTTAGTAATGGAATTTTTTGTTAATTTTTTCAATTCCCTGTTTAATAGAGGCATATACCCTGAAAGCTGGTGTGAATCTATTATTGTTTTACCATTATATAAAAAGGGTGATGTTATGAATCCAAATAACTACAGAGGAATTTCGCTGTGTAATGTATGTAGTAAATTGTATGGTACAATTATTAATAAAAAAACTTCAAGTTTGGGTTGAGGATAATAACATTACAGGTGAGTTTCAAGCTGGATTTAAACAAAAATCATTCCACAATAGACCATATGTTCACATTATTAGCTTTCGTTCAAAAACAGTTTTGTCTGAATCGTAAATTGTATGTTGCTTTCATCGATTTTGAGAAAGCCTTTGATTCTGTTAATAGAACTATACTTTGGCCTATTTTGTTGAAAAACGGAATTCATGGAAAGATGTATAAATGTATTATGGTATGTATGACCATGTAAAGGCAAGGGTGCGATGTGGTGCTGCTTTAACAGATTATATCAACTGTACATCTGGTGTTAAGCAGGGTGATGTTTGCAGCCCAGTTTTGTTTTCTTTATTTATTAATGAGTTGACTTCCAAAGTCATAAGCTCTGGAAATTATGGTGCCCATTTTGTAAATGATGTTCTTGAAATATTTATTTTACTTCTTGCTGATGACGTTGCATTAATATCAGAGACTGTAATAGGCCTCCAAACTCAGTTGAATAGTTTGCAAAGGGCAGCTGATTCACTCCAGTTGAAAGTAAATATGAGTAAGAGTAACATAATTGTTTTCAGAAAAGGTGGTTATCTCGCTGCTAGAGAAAAATGGACATATAATGCAATACATATGCCTGTTGTAAGTGTATATAAGTACTTAGGGATATATTTCTCTACGAGATTAAGTTTCACTTTTGCATGTAAAGATATTGCTTGCAGAGCCAAAAACGCATTGCTATGTATTATGAAGAAATTGTCGATGCTTAACAATGAATCTCTTGTCTTGTTTTTGAAATTGTTTGATGCTAAAATCCTGCCTATGTTACAATATGAGGCTGAACTGTGGGGTCTTGATACTGGAGCTGCACAATGCGAAAAGGTTCATTTATTTGCTTTAAAAAAGTTTTTGGGTGTCTCACCACAAACACCAAATGATCTTGTGTATGGTGAGACTGACAGATACCCCATATCTTTGCACTCCACTGTTAAATGTGTCAAGTACTGGTTAAAACTAACTCAGATGGCTGAACATAGATTGCCTCATAAAGCGTATAAAATGCTGTTAGAACTAGATAACAGAGGCAAGATGAACTGGGTGTCGCATGTTAGAATGAAATTATACGAATATGGTTTTGGGTATGCGTGGCTTAACCAAGGTGTCGGAGATATGAACAACTTTGTCCGTACGTTTAAAGAAAGACTTATCGTATGTAGATGGCAAGACTGGAATTTCCATGTTCAAAATAGTAACAGGTTTAGTTTTTATAGAACATTTAATGATCTTCATTCTCTCCCAATGTACATGTCAATGCGTATGGACAGGCACCTAAAGTTTATAATGACTAAGTTTAGAACTGGAGTGTCTGATATTTTTGTTCATCATTATCGTTATAAACAAATCAATAACTCTGATCTGCTATGTCCGTTATGTCGACAGTCAAGAGAAGATGAAGTGCATTTTGCATTAACTTGTCCAGAATTACAAGATTTAAGAGGAAAATTCATTCCACGGAAATTTTATACAAGACCTTGCCTGTTCAGGCTTGTCTTGTTAATGTCATCTAAGAATGAAAGCATTGTAAAACAGTTTGCTGTTTATCTATATAAAGCTTTCAAAAGGCGAAGCGTTTATGTAATGCAACTATTATATTGAATCTGGTGATGCGGCTTTATTGTGTTTCATGTATATCCCCCTTCTGAGGGGCCAAGGCCTATAAGAATAAAACATCTGAATCTGAATCTGAATCTGAATCTCTCTCTCTCTCTCTCTCTCTCTCTCTCTCTCTCTCTCTCTCTTCTCTCTCTCTCTCAGGCATGCACCCACACACACACACACACACACACACACACACACACACACACCAACACACACAACACACCAGCCACGCGTAACACGGACTCTTTAGAGACTTTTAAAACCTCCCTAAAGACACAGCTTTTCCCTCGGATTGACTAATGATATCCACTTACCACTGTGCGCGTGTTTGCTGATGTTGAGCGCGCTCGTCTGTCTGTCTGCGTGTGTGAGTTTGTTGTTTGTTTGTTTTGTTTTTGTTTTTTTTCGCTTGTGTTGTGGTGTGTGTGTGTGTTGTGTGTGTGTGTGTGTGTGTTGTGTTGTGTGTGTGTGTTGGCCCGCGCGGTAGTGTGTGTGTGTGTGTGTGGTGTGTGTGTGTGTGTGTGTGTGTGTGTGTGTGTCGCGCGCGCGCGCGCTTTGAATTAGAATTGTAATTTTATGCGTTTTTTCTGTAATTGCGCTTTGGGCTTGCGAGTGTAAGCGCTTTTAATATCCTTTTTGTTGCATTACATTATATAAACACACACACCACACCACACAACCACACACGCGCGCGCGCGCGCGCGCGTGCGCGTGTGTGCAACATTCACCTGTGCATTTGCATTAAGTCTTGTTGGTTCATTTTGTCTGTCTCCACGTGCCTTTTCTTTATTTCTTAGCAAGTAGATACAGGAAGGCTGCAACATTTACAGCTTGAAACACTGTGCCTTGTCTTCATTTCTTGGCAGGTAGTTTCAGAAGGGGCTGCTACATTTACAGCTTGAAACACTGTGCCTTTTTCTTGCATTTTAGGCAAGTAGATTCAGGAAGGGGCTGTACATTTACAGCTTGAAACACTGTGCCTTGTTCTTCATTTCTTTGGCAGGTAGATTCAGGAAGGGGCTGCTACATTTACAGCTTGAAACACTGTGCCTTTTTCTTCATTTCTTTGGCAGGTAGATTCAGGAAGGGGCTGCTACATTTACAGCTTGAAACACTGTGCCTTTTCTTCATTTCTTTGGCAGGTAGATTCAGGAAGGGGCTGCTACATTTACAGCTTGAAACACTGTGCCTTTTTCTTCATTTCTTTGGCAGGGAGATTCAGGAAGGGGCTGCTACATTTACAGCTTGAAACACTGTGCCTTTTTCTTCATTTCTTTGGCAGGTAGATTCAGGAAGGGGCTGCTACATTTACAGCTTGAAACACTGTGCCTTTTTCTTCATTTCTTTGGCAGGTAGATTCAGGAAGGGGCTGCTACATTTACAGCTTGAAACACTGTGCCTTTTTCTTCATTTCTTTGGCAGGTAGATTCTGGAAGGGGCTGCTATATTTACAGCTCTAAACCAGTCACACGACGGGCTGCCAGCGAGGAGTGCAAAAAACTCGGGGCTTCTCTGGTCAGCTTGGAGACGACTAAGGAAATGGACGCCTTCATCGAAGTTATGAAGTTTTGCGTGGATGATAAACAACTGTGGATTGGCCTGCCAAAGGGTTCGTCGTGCCGGTCAGGGGGATATAACCTGTAAGAATCTATTCTATTCATCTTGATTTTGTTTCGTTTATTTCCTTGCCGACGTTCAAATGCATGGCTTTTAAGATAGCTTGAACTTGCATACAACAGTACACATGTTATCAATAAACGGTTGTTTTGGAGAATCTCCTTTTTAAGTTTTGAAGAAGGTAATCTTTGCAGAAAAATCAATCGTCTCTCACATCGTGGGTAAGCCTCAGCTCTCATGCATTCCTTTTGATATCATTCCTTTGCTTCTTTCTTGAACGTGGGTGACCTAAAGACCAGTGAAAGGAGCAAAATCTTGACCGCTTGAGAGAGAGAGAGAGAGAGGAGAGAGGAGAGAGAGAGAGAGAGAGAGAGAGAGAGAGAGAGAGAGAGAGAGAGAGAGAGAGTGGAGGACGTAAATATGAATAGACGGACGCACTGATACGGAAAGTGTATCATCAACTAAAGAAGCCTCATTCCTTTTCAAAGTAATACTATTAGCCAATCGGAATACACTGAAGCATGTTGAATGGAGGGAACAGAGGTGAAAGTGCAGACGGGCTGGGGGGGGGTGGGGGGGGGGGGGGTTCACTCACACGAGATGTGCGGTTTTTCCACTTTATTGCACGGATTTATCAATAGCATCGACGTCTGGAGAAAACATGCTTGTTGGAAATGCACTCGGGTTTTTTTTTTTCTGTGCTTTTAAGAAGTTATTTTACGCAGTGTTTTTGTGTTCATTTGTATTCTGGCTTCTTTAAGCAAGGCTTCAGTCTGTCTCACTTTTCTTGTTGTAATCTTATTTACAGTGCTAACAGTCATTACAACACCACACACACACCCCACACACACCACACCACACACACACCATACACACACACCACACACACACACACACACACAGTCACTCACACACACACACACACACACACACACACACACACACACACACGCACGCACGCACCCCCACGCACGCACGCAGCACGCACACACACACACACACACACACACACACACACACGCACGCACGCACACACACACACGCACCACACACCACAGCACCACACACACACACACACACACCACACACACACACACAACACATGGCTTTAAAAGACATGCTCATCAACATTTCACCATACCCAAGTTGAAAACTGTTTCGTACATTTTTTTTACTCTACAACTCTTACTCCCTTCAGCAAGATTGTCCTATTATAGAAGGCCATGAACTCATGTAACATTCAGCAAGTGTCCCTCGTTCATAGAGGCCAGTGAAACGTGATTTACAATCAGCAAGTTGTCCTAGTTTAGAGGCCAGTGAAACGTGCATGTAACAATCAGCAAGATTGTCCCTACGTTCATAGAAGGCCAGTGAAACTACCTGTAACAATCAGCAAGATTGTCCCTATGTTCATAGAAGGCCAGTGAAATGTGCCTGTAACAATCAGCAAGATTGTCCCTACGTTCATAGAAGCCAGTGAAACGTGCTGTAACAATCAGCAAGATTGTCCCTACGTTCATAGAAGGCCCAGTGAAACGTGCCTGTAACAATCAGCAAGATTGTCCCTACGTTCATAGAAGGCCCGTGAAACGTGCCTGTAACAATCAGCAAGATTGTCCCTACGTTCATAGAAGCCCAATGAAACGTGCCTGTAACAATCAGCAAGATTGTCCCTACGTTCATAGAAGCCCAATGAAACGTGCCTGTAACAATCAGCAAGATTGTCCCTACGTTCATAGAAGGCCCAGTGAAATGTGCCTGTCACAATCAGCAAGATTGTCCCTACGTTCATAGAAGCCCAATGAAACGTGCCTGTAACAATTGAATATCCCTCTTTCTATGGTTCCTGGAGCAAATGCCACACCAGTCCAGCAGTGTCCCATCTGAAGTCTTCATGTTATCACTAAACCAGATAAGAATGATAATATCTCCTTGCTGAAGACATGAAACAACGTGATTAGAATCAACAAAGTTATGGCCTTGGATTTGGGAGACAAACGATTAGATAAATGGACACATTTCAAATCAGCAAAACAATATAACACTGATGAGGGAGGCATACATATTTGACATATCCATCCTCGTACCTCTCTTACGCCAATCAAGAGCTTTAATACTTTAGCTACCCCCTCCCTCCCCCTTGCCCCCGCTTAAAGTAGCGCCGATCATGGGGACAGTCCCTGCCTGATTAAGTTCGGATGATTTGACGTAGCAACTATTTGCTGTGTGTGGAAAGACTTACTTTGTAATTGTTGCCTGCTTAAGCGTGGAACACTTTATTTAGCAACTGTTTCTGATTAAGCTTGGAAAGACTTACGTTGCAATTGTTGTCTGCTTAGGTGTGGAACACTTTACTTGGCAACTGTTTCCTGTTAAAGTTTAGAAAGACTTACTTTGCAATTGTCGCCTGCTTAAGTGTGAAATGTTTCACCTGGTAGATACTGCTTGCATCAGATTGGAACCCTTTATGTAGCAGCTGTTTCCTTTCAAAGTTTGAAATGCTTCACCTAGCGATTGCTGCCTGTTTGAATGTGGCATGCTTCACCTAGCGATTGCTGCCTGTTTGAGTATGGCATGCTTGTCCTAGCAATTGCTGTCTGCTTAAGCTTGGAGCAACTTACCTAGCAATGTTCTCTGCCCAGTAATCTGCACATTTCCCCACTTCCAGACTTTCTGGAAGAGTTCATCAACGTCATGTTTCCTCCCTGGAAGAAGTGCTGTTACTCTGACCTTATCTACACCTCTCTGACAAGTCGCCTCACTTTGAAACTTAGACTGTGTGGACCTGGTGGACCTGGACCTGCAGTGTTTTGCTGTGTGGACCTGGTGGACCTGGACCTGCAGTGCGTTGCAAGGCCGTGTGCCGTCCGTCCGGGAGAAAAGAACACTGCTACGGTTCATCTCTTTTCCAACTTACTGGCGACGGCCATAGCCAGCTTAGTGCACCCGGCCCGATCCGTGTGATGAGAGCCGTGATTTTGCCGGTCGTGCAAACATAACTTTCCTCGCCATCCGGGTGAAGGGACCAAACTTCTCCTCTGATTTATTTTACACTTGTTATCTTTCTTTCCAACATTTGACGATGAAAACTGATCGCTGCCGCGAGGCTAAGATAATTCAAGTGCACAATAAGTCACCATATCCATGCTATTAGAGATATTCTCTCTGCTGCTTGGGACAACATATCAAGAAAAGTGGGAGGAAATGGTAAATAGTAACAAGATGCCAAGCATATAAACGTACTTCCAGTTTATCCTGAATACGCATAAGATATTCCATAAAGAGGATAAACCGTCTTGGGCTGGTGTAATCGTTAGTAATGGCTATTCTAGTATACGTCGGCCATCATCTGTGTGCAATCCCTATTTCTGCCCACCAAGTATATATATATATATATATATATATATATATATATATATATATAGAGAGAGAGAGAGAGGAGAGAGGAGAGAGAGAGAGAGAGAGAGATGGTACTGAGGATCAGCGCAATCTTAAAAACAGTGCTCAACCACAGTGGGAGCGACATTTGTTATATTAAAAGCAAGTTAAAATCAAGCTTCTAAAAACATCTACAAATTTGTTTCACGCTGTGCGGTCGTCAGGATGTGATGAGCTTGTGTTGCCAGTGCCACGTATATATATAGCTAGCTGGTTTGCTGTTGTTTTTTTCCCGTGCTACATGTGTTTCTCATGTGTTTTCGCTAAAAAAGAGGATAAAAATACATACGACTTCAAGTCATGGCGAGTACCACCAGCCATTGAAGAAATTAAAACATTTGAAGAAAAAATGAGAAGAATGTTAGCCAACATAGATTTCAAAAAATCTAATAACAAATTTCAATCAGCGTTAGAAAAGGAAATTAAACAAATTCAAAATGACACCAAAATATTTGTGAAGGCGGATAAAACCAATAACTTTTACAAAATAGAACCTGAAGAGTACTCAAAACTCCTTGATAAAAATATCCAGAAAAATTACAGAAAGGCTGACAAGGCTACATATGATCACATCAGAAAGAAAGAAAAGGAACTTGTGCACCAAATGGACCTAAGTGACAGAGTAGAGACCACAGCAGCTAGAGAAGCCTTTATTACACTTAAAGACCACAAACCCAATTTCTTGAACAACCCAACATGTAGACTGATAAACCCTTCCAAATCTGAACTAGGGAAAATTAGTAAAAAAATCTTAGAGAAAACCATAAAAAACATAAAAGAAAACACTGAACTCAATCTCTGGAAAAACACATATGAAGTAATACAATGGTTCAAAAACCTCAATAAACAAGAAAATACAGTTTTTATAACATTTGACATAGTAGATTTCTACCCATCTATAGATGAAAAGCTACTAACTAAAGCTATAAAATTTGCCAACAAGTACACAGAAATATCAGGGTCAGAAATGGAAATCATTTTCCACACAAAGAAAACTTTACTGCACAATAAAAATGAAACCTGGATTAAGAACACAAGCAGGAATTCAACTTTCGATGTCACAATGGGATCATACGATGGTGCCGAAACTTGCGAACTTGTCGGACTATTCATGTTATCCAATATTCAAAAAAAACTTGGAAAACAAACTGGACTGTACAGGGATGACGGCCTTGCCGCTCTGAATGACAACCCTAGAAATATTGAAAATAAGAAAAAAGAATTGTGTAAAATTTTCCACAACCAAAACTTAAAAATCACAATAGAAGCAAACAAAAAGATAGTGAACTATTTAGACATAACGTTAGACCTCAACCAACACACATATAAACCATACAAGAAACCAAATGACACGCCTGTTTATGTAAACATCAAAAGCAATCACCCACCCTCCATACTGAAAACAATACCCAAAAGCATAAATAAAAGACTATCCAATTTGTCATGTAACGAAACAGTATTCAACAACGCTACAGCTGAATACCAAGAGGCGTTACATACAAGTGGCTACAATTACAAACTAAGATACGATCCAGACAATGATACAAAAAGATGCAGAAAGAACAGGAAAAGGAATATCATATGGTAAAATCCCCCATATGATGCAAGAGTTAAAACAAATGTAGGGAAAGAATTCTTTAAAATCTTGACATCATCTTTCCCAAAAGACCATAAATTATTTAAGATATTCAACAAAAACAACATCAAATTATCATATTCATGTATGCCGAACCTTAAAAATGCCATCGATTCAGCAAACAAAATGAAAAGCAGCACAGGAAAAAAGGAGGGTAACGAAAGGAAATCTTGTAACTGTACCAAAAAAGAACAGTGCCCCCTAAGCAACAAATGCCTTTATAACAACATTGTGTACCAAGCCACTGTAACATCAGAGAACGCAAAAGAAACATATGTAGGTATCACGGAAAACCAATTCAAAACTAGATATGCAAACCATAAACAATCATTCAACAAAGAAAGATACAAAAACCAAACAGAATTGAGTAAATACATTTGGAAACTTAAAGAAAAAAACATAGACTACAACATATCTTTGAAAATTTTAAAAAGAGCAGCATCATACAACAACATTTTAAAAAAATGCAATCTATGCCTAACAGAGAAATACATTATACTATGTAAACCACAGTTGGCAACTCTAAATGTTAGAACAGAAATGGTTAACAATTGCAGACACAGATGGAAGTTCCTATCAGCGAAAAAAACCAACACCTGAGAAACACATGTAGCACGGGAAAAAAACAACAGCAAACCAGCTAGCTATATATATACGTGGCACTGGCAACACAAGCTCATCACATCCTGACGACCGCACAGCGTGAAACAAATTTGTAGATGTTTTTAGAAGCTTGATTTTAACTTGCTTTTAATATAACAAATATATATATATATATATATATATATATATATATATATATATATATATATATATAATATAGATAATGGTAGTAAGTACCAACAAAGATTTAAAAATGCTCAACCGTACTGGGAGCAACATTTGTTAAAAGGCAAGGCTTACAATTCTATCGACAGCGCTGTTTCATGCGATTGCAATCGTCAGGATGTGATGGGTCAGTGCTGCCAGTGTTTTATAACTGCTTGTGTTGTCTGTTATCTCGTGCTGTCTGTGTTTTTTCGTGTGTTTCTGATTCCTGTTCACTGATAGGAATTTCCACTTGTGCCTGCAGTTGTTAACCATTTCTATCCTGGTATTTAAAGTTGCCAGTTGTGGTTTGCATAGTATTATGTACTTTTCTGTTGAGCATAGGTTACATCTTTTTGAAATATTGTTGTATGGTGCTGCTCTTTTTATGATTTTCCAGGATATATTGTAGTCTATTTTTTTCTCTTTAAGCTTCCAGATGTATTTACTTCATTCTGTTTGGTTTTTGTATCTTTCTTTGTTAAATGACTGTTTGTGGTTTGCCTATCTAGAGTTAAATTGGTTTTCAGTAATACCTATGTATGTTTCTTCTGCCTTCTCTGATGTTACAGTGGCTTGGTACACAATGTTGTTGTAGAGGCATTTGTTGCTCAGAGGGCACTGTTCTTTCTTGATGCAGTTGCAAGATTTCCTTTCATCACCCTCGTTTTTCTCTACAAAAAAACACATATGAAGTCATACAATGGTTCAAGAAACTCAACAAACAAGAAAATACAGTTTTCATAACATTTGGCATAGTAGATTTCTATCCATCTATAGATGAAGATCTACTCACCAAAGCTATAACATTTGCCAACAAATACACTGAAATATCAGGGTCAGAAATGGAAATCATTTTCCATACAAAGAAAACTCTACTACACAGCAAAAATGAAATCTGGACCAAGAGGGCAAGCAAGAATTCAACTTTTGATGTTACAATGGGATCGTATGATGGCGCCGAAACTTGCGAACTTGTCGGACTATTCATACTATCTAACATTAAAAAAAAACTTGGAAAACAAGCCGGACTGTACAGAGATGATGGCCTTGCTGCGCTGAACGGCAACCCTAGAAACATTGAAAATAAGAAAAAAGAATTGTGCAAAATCTTCCACAACCAAAATCTAAAAATCACTATAGAAGCAAATAAAAAGATAGCGAACTACCTAGATATAACGTTAGACCTCAACCAGCACATATATAAACCATACAAAAAACCAAATGACACACCTGTCTATGTAAATATCAAAAGTAACCATCCACCTTCCATACTAAAAACAATACCCAGAGGCATAAATGAGAGATTATCTAACCTGTCATGTAATGAAACAGCATTCAGTAACGCTGCAGCTGAATATCAAGAAGCGTTACACAAAAGTGGCTACAACTACAAACTGCAATATGACCCAGATAATGACATGAGCAGACACAAGAAGAACAGGAAAAGGAAGATCATATGGTTCAACCCCCCATATGACGGAAGAGTAAAAACAAATATAGGGAAAGAATTCTTTAGAATTCTAACATCATCATTCCCAAAAGAGCACAACTTATCCAAGATATTTAACAAAAGCAACATCAAATTATCATACTCATGTATGCCCAACCTTAAAAACATCATTGATTCAACCAACAAAATGAAAAGCAGTATAGAGAAAAACGAGGGTGATGAAAGGAAATCTTGCAACTGCATCAAGAAAGAACAGTGCCCTCTGAGCAACAAATGCCTCTACAACAACATTGTGTACCAAGCCACTGTAACATCAGAGAAGGCAGAAGAAACATACATAGGTATTACTGAAAACCAATTTAAAACTAGATATGCAAACCGCAAACAGTCATTTAACAAAGAAAGATACAAAAACCAAACAGAATGAAGTAAATACATCTGGAAGCTTAAAGAGAAAAAAATAGACTACAATATATCCTGGAAAATCATAAAAAGAGCAGCACCATACAACAATATTTCAAAAAGATGTAACCTATGCTCAACAGAAAAGTACATAATACTATGCAAACCACAACTGGCAACTTTAAATACCAGGATAGAAATGGTTAACAACTGCAGGCACAAGTGGAAATTCCTATCAGTGGACAGGAATCAGAAACACACGAAAAACACAGACAGCACGAGATAACAGACAACACAAGCAGTTATAAAACACCGGCAGCACTGACCCATCACATCCTGACGATTGCAATCGCATGAAACAGCGCTGTAGATAGAATTTTAAGCCTTATCTTTTAACAAATATATATATATATATATATATATATATATATATATATTGTTTTTTGTTGTTGTTGTTGTTGTTGTTGTTGTTTTTTACAAATTTTCAGAAAGATCGGCCAAGAACTTTGTGAGATTTTCCATAAAGAAGAAAACCATTATGGGCCGTTAGTAACGGCTATAACGGTAAACTTAAACATCGGGCATCATTCGTGACCCATAATGAACATACCTACACGTTCTTTCTGAGATATTCAATCCAAAACAAATATCGTTATGGGTCGTTATAGCCGTTAGTAACGGCTATAGTGGTAAACTAAAACGTCGGGCATCATCCGTCGCCCATAATGAACATACCTACAAATTTTCAGAAAGATCGGCCGTGTACTTTCTAAGATATTCCATGAAGAAGAAAAACCGTTAATCGGTAGTTATAGCCGTTAGTAACAGCTATAATGGTAAACTAAAATATCGGGCATCATCCGTAACCCATAGTGAATATACCTGCTAATTTTCACAAAGATCGGCCAAGTACTTTCTGAGATATTCCCTGAAGAAGAAAAACCGTTACAGCCGTTAGTAACGGCTATAACGATAAACTAAAACATCGGGCATCATCCGTGACCCATAAAAACATACCTGCTAATTTTCACAAAGATCGGTCAAGTACTTTCTGAGATACACCATAAAAAAGGAAAAACCATTACAGGCCGTTACAGCTGTTAGTAACGCGCTTGTGTGTCTGTCTGCGTGTGAGTTTTTCGCGCGCGCGCGCGCGCGCGCGCGCGTGTGTGTGTATGTGTGTGTGTGTGTGTGTATGTGTGTGTGTGTGTATGTGTGTGTGTGTGTGTGTGTGTGTGTGTGTGTGTGTGTGTGTGTGTGTGTGTGTGTGTGTGTGTGTGTGTGTGTGTGTGTGTGTGTGTGTGTGTGTGTGTGTGTGTGTGTGTGGTGTGTGTGTGTGTGTGTGTGTGAGTGTTTCATGTGTGTGTGTGTGTGTGTGTGTGTGTGTTTAGTTTTACGTCTTTTCACATGGTGTCCTTCTAGACGATTGTGATGTTTATAAATGATATACATCAAGATGACATTGATGTTATTATACAAATGAAAACATCATTAAAAATAAAGCTTAAATTAGCGAACATGAACAACATAAACAACGTTTGCTTCAAAAATACTGAAATCTCATACTAATGTACCGATAGGACTGCGAAGTAAATATTTTGATACATTAGCCAAAAATAAATGATTTGAAGTTAAGTCTTAAAATCATCAACTGTAGGATTATTTGGTAACTGAAAATTGGGTAGGTACTGCCGCATGAGGGGACAATCAAATAGTACATAAAATGTCAAAAGTTTTTCCCCAAATATGCATTTTGCAGTATCAACATATTTACAATGTCTAAAACACAAACTGGAAATTTCCCTTGCAAAAACATTCAACAAAGACATGCTGTAAGAGGTGTGCCGATTTACATTATAACCCACACGAGCTTTGGTGTCTTTTTCTAAAAGATTATAGCATTCCTTGTAGTAATGTGTGAACGTTTATTCTGAATGCATCTGAGTGCATGCATTGCGTGGCTTGAATGACTGAGGAGAGTTCACTAAAGAAAGTTGGTTGGAGCTAGATTGAAATTTAGTCAGTGGAAATAATACAAGGCTTGAACAAAGATGTTTAAGGCATAGCCCTCTTGTGTCGTATATATTTACATTACAGACAAAGGAATATGAACGTTTTCATAACGAATTCTTTGTCCTGCACCTCCTCTAGCTACTCTGTCTGCCCATTCATTTCCATAAATACCACAATATGATGGAACCCAAGTAAATGTTACACTGGAACCCTTTTGAATTAGAAAATGTATGAGATGATTAATTTCAATTACTAAGTCACATCTGTCTCTAGACTTCATGGATTTCAGTGTAAATAAGACAGACTTAGAATCAACACAAAAAAGTACTGGAAATATAACCATAGGAAGATTAACAATGTATCGCTGAGCCATGAGAAT
>CM065741.1:1006877-1034377 GCA_033310375.1 Conus canariensis
CAGTGTGTACCATCCTGGATGTGGAGATGGCCCACTACCTGAAGACGGCGCAACCTGTGGCACACCTGACACGACTGTCAACAAACCGGGTGACGCCGGGGATTCCCCTTCCCCTCCCCTCACCCCCTCTCCTCCCATTCCCACCCTTCTTGAAACCGCAAGGACAGTGCACATACCACAAATACCACTTCGCACGTGCAAAGCGAAAGACAAAGATATTCGCGCCGTGGAGAAATGGACCGCAAAGCAGGTCAGGGGAGTTCAAGGTCCCATTCCTTGCCACTTGACAGACAGTCATCTATTCCCGAGTGCTGGAGTGATCGCTCAAAGCCGAAAAAGCGAGCGAGTCCTCGGAAATCTGTCGTCTCTAAAAATAAAAATAAGAAATGAAGGTACGGTCCCGACCCTGATGTAAATACTCTGAAATGTACAGTGTTATCAATGGTTTCATATAATGTGGAAGGCATCCTATCAAAACTGAAAGAAACTAGCTTCAGACCTTTATTATAAACTTCGACTTCATTTGTCTGGTAGAAACTTTGTGGATTCATTCACATCTACTTTATTTCTATCTCATACAAGCTTTGTATCACCAGCAAAAAAAATTATCTCTTCGGGAAGGAAAAGTAGTGGGGTCGTTGTAATGGTAAAAAAACATCTGTTTGCAATCTATAAAAGAAATTCCAACAAAATACGATAATGTTATCGTACTCCAAGCTGATAAGCAGCTGTTTCGAACTGAGTCTGATGTTTTCATTATTAGCGTTTACTTGAATCCAGTAAATAGTCCGTTTTATGACACTATTGACGTGGACAATGGGATCTCTGTTCTTGAACAATGCGTGCTCAATATTATTGAAAAACAAGAAGAAGCTGAATTTATCCTGTGTGGGTACTTTAATGCTAGAACCTCTGATATCTTTCCTGCACAGCTGACAGTAGACGATGTGATGTCTGACCCCGCTCACCATGACCAGTGTATTGACTCTGACACTGATGATCAGACTCCCCCTCCTCGTTCTTTGCAGGACACTGTGATTAATGATTATGGTCAAAAATTACTTAGTTTATGTACCAGTTTTGATCTGTATATTTTGAATGGTGTTTGTTTAGGAGACACAGATGGTTGTTTCACTTATATGGCTCCCTCTGGAAACAGTGTTATTGATTATTTTATTTTCTCTACTTCTTTGTGCTCTCTACCCAGCAGACTTTTTGTTCATGAAAAAATTCACTCAAAGCACACGCCTGTCGAATGCGTTGTGATGTGTAACCAGCAAACGGATGATGCTGAAGTTAATAACTCGCCTATTTTCAAACTAGTTTGGTCTGAAGATAGGCGAGAAGACTTTCTATATCAAATTAATTTACCAGAAAACAGAACCTCGCTTAAGCAAGCGAAACAGTTAACTGAAGTTAAGATGGACAGTGCACTTGATTTGTTTTCTGCCACCCTAAAAATCTGCCGCCTCTTGCATGTCTGTAAAGCAGGGTGGTGGTAGGACCATCAAAGATAATGTATGGTTTGACTCGGAGTGCTTTGAAAGTCAAAAGAATACCAGAAAAGCACTACGCGATTTCAAACGTTTACAAAAAGAAAACCCCACAGAGGATGGACACGAATACTTTGAGAAGAAAAGGTCATATAAAAAGTTATTGGACGATAAGTAGAAAACATACAAACCAAATGTAGAGCAGAACTTGCACAGAATGTAAACGACTCCAGACAGTTTTGGAAAAATGTAAAACATTTTTCAACGAAAAGTAGAAAGGTTGGGAATATTACGGATGTAGAGTGGTTGCAACACTTTAAGAGAGTCTTTGAAGTAGATACTTATGTTTCTATGGATGACGATTCTCCGATTTTTGAACCGGATTTTGAAGAAGAAAATGATCATTCAGATTTTGGACCATTGAATGATGATATTACTGAAGAAGAAGTAGTAGACTCAATTAATCACTTCAAAAATAACAAAGCAGCAGGTCCGCACGGTATTTTGCCTGAATTACTCAAATCTTCGAGGGATATAGTTGTTCCTTTTCTTCTACGATTTTTTAATGCTGTTTTTTCATCAGGTCAGTACCCAGCAGCTTGGACCGAGGCTATCATACAACCTGTGCATAAGAAGGGTAATCTGCACAATCCTGACAACTATAGATGCATCTCACTTTTGAATTTAAGTGGTAAATTGTACAGTTACCTAATCAATAAGAGACTGTCCAGATGGGTTGAATCTAAAGGTCTGCTAGGAGAAATTCAAGCTGGTTTTCGGAAAGATCATTCAACCATCGATCACTTTTTTTTTCTCTTTTTTCGATGGTTCAAAAATACCTACTTAGAAACAGGAAATTATTTGTTGCTTGCACTGACTTCCATAAGGCTTTCGATTTAATTTCACACGGAAAACTTTGGCCTATATTGCGAAAATCTGGAATTAAAGGGAAAATGTTATTGACAATCCAAAGCATGTATAAAACTGTAAAAGCTCGAGTACGCTGTGGGATCAAGATGACGGAAGCATTCACTTGCTACAAAGGCTTAAAACAAGGCGAGGTTACCAGTCCGCTACTTTTTTCTCTGTTCATTAACGAACTGGCCACAGGAATAACTGAAAATGGACAACACGGCATTCAACTGAACCCTGACATGATTGAGTTGTTTATTTTACTTTTTGCGGACGACATTGTACTTTTGTCAGACACGGTTGCTGGACTTCAGAACCAGCTCAATGTTCTTGCAATTAAGGCATCTGAATTAGATTTACATGTCAATCTTGACAAATCAAAATAATCATTTTCAGGAATGGTGGCTATATTTCTCGAAGTGAGGCATGGACATATAACGACCTTCAAATGGAAGTAGTAAATTCTTACAAATACCTAGGGTTGCTTTTAGTACCAGATTATCGTTCTCTAGGGCTCTGGAAGACATGGCGACTAAAGCCAAGAAAGGTGTTATCTATATATTCAAAACTTTATGGAAGATGGGTGAGTTTTCGGCCAAGATTTTTCTAAAGTTATTTGATGCTCAAATAAATCCTATCCTTCTATATGGCTCTGAAATTTGGGGACTGACTGGATCTTCTACAATAGAAAAAGTGCACATGTTTGCTTTGAAAAAGTTGTTGAATGTTAGCCCAAGGACACCAAATGACATGGTATACGGCGAGACTGGACGTTATCCTTTATACATATTTTCTTACTTATCATGCATTAAGTATTGGCTAAGACTTACAAGAATGGATCGATCAAGACTTCCGCGTAAATCATATGATATGCTTTTGATATTGTGTGATCAAGATAAATTATGTTGGGCGTCACGGGTTCGGGATACTTTGTTCAAATTTGGATTCGGTTTTGTTGGGGAACATCAAGGCGTAGAAAACGTGCGGATTCCTGAGCTCATTCAAGCAAAGACTGGTTGACTGTCATAGATAGTCAAAACTGGCAAGAACACATTCAAAAAAGCAGTAGATTTAGTGTTTATCGTTCTTTTAAATCTTCTCTGTCGCTGTAATCTTATTTCACAATTGTTAAAAATAAACACATCAGAGATGTTTTGATTAGGTTTAGAATAGGTGCCTCTGAATTACGACTCATAAAATGAGATACGCTCCCGTTCATCAAAATGACTTGAAATGTCCTCTGTGTGATGCTGGCCTCGAAGATGAAATGCATGCTATGTTTTACTGCAGGTCTTTGAATGATTTACGGGAGAAGTACATTCCACCTCGGTATACAAAGCATCCTACTGACAGAACCCTGGAAAAGTTAATGCAAGACGATGAGCATCTCCATGATTTAGGACGTTTTATTTACTACTCTAACAAAGGTCGTGTATCACAGGTGTAATCATATTATTAGCTAATATCGTATGTAACTGTTTGCTGTTGCAATTTGCATGGTACTATTTGGGAACGGCCATACAGTGTGTGTGTGTGTGTGTGTGTGTGTGTGTGTGTGTGTGTGTGTGGTGTGTGTGTGCGTGCGTGCGTGCGTGCGTGTGTGCGTGCGTGCGCGCGCGCGCGTTTGTGTGTGTGTGTGTGTGTGTGTGTGTGTGTGTGTGTGTGTGCATTAATACAAAGGAGTTTGCATGTAAAATTGTAATGGGTCAGATGACCTTGTACAATAAATCATCTTGAGTCTCTCTCTCTCTCTCTCTCTTCTCTCTCTCTCTCTCTCTCTCCACCACACACACACACACACACACACACACACAGCAACAACAACAACACCAACAACAAAAACACCGCTGTTTGAATGTGTCTTGTCGCACAGCATCTCTAGATATCTTCTCAGTGTTATCATTTCCTGGCCGTTTACATTGATCTGTAAAAATTGTGTGTTTACCATCCCATGGGTTACTCTGCAGTGGGGTCTCTTGGAGAGCTCTGTTTACATTGATGTATAAAGACTGTGTGTTTACCATCCCCATGCGTTACTCTGCAGTGGGATCTCTTGGAGAGCTCTGTTTACATTGATGTATAAAGATTGCGTGTTTAGCATCCACATGGGTTACTCTGCAGTGGGATCTCTTGGAGAGCTCTGTTTACATTGATGTATAAAGATTGTGTGTTTACCCTCCCCTTGGGTTACTCTGCAGTGGGATCTCTTGGATAGCTCTTTCCTCCTAAGATGCTGTGGTCTGTCAGGGAGCAGCCTGTTCTAGTGACAACAGTGCAGCGAGTTCTAAGGTCACGACGAAACTCACAACATAACGAAGACCACCAAATCGATTAGACCCCTGCAAGTAGGATACCTAAGCACACAAATGATTCATAAAGTGCGTTTCTCTAGTTGAGTGCAGGACTGAAGAAATGGATTGAATATATATATATATATATATATATATATATATATATATATATATAATGCTGAACAATTAAGTGGTGGGGGAAAACAAGTGCAGGCTAACAATTTTTCCATCATAATAGTAACGACTTGGTGAAGATTTGAACTTTAAGAAAAAAAGGGGGATGCGGTAAAGATGAAGAAAGTGGGAACATAAAATTAAGAAAATAGATTATAAATATGAAACCCTTTCACTAGCTGCATTAGAGAACCACTATAATCTCTCTTGAAGGCAGATCTACTTATATTGCCTGCTCCTAGGCCTTTCGTCCGCTGGATCGGACTCATCAGGGAGACACGGCTGATTGTGTCTGTGTTCTTGGCGTCAAATAGAAACACACCACAGTCCATACTTCTGTGGTGTTCTCACCACCAAGGGTTCAAAAAAGAATCCAGCAGCACCCCCAAAGCAGCCAGCGAAGGGTAGTAGAATGAAACAAAACGAAAGTGTGGAGAGGAAAAAAGTTGCTGAAAAACTAAAAACATGCGAACAGTATAAAATGTAGAGGACAATCTTTGAGCCTATGCTTGAGAATCCATTTAAGGCTGCAAGGGAGATCAAAAGATATGGAACAGTCTCAGTGGTCAGCTCTGCTGTTCAATAACCCAAGCATTGTCAGCAGCTAAGAATTGTGCAGAACAACCTTTACTTGGATCTCTTAAGAGATGCAATCTCCCACTGATTGACCAAACATTATAATGCTGAACAATTAAGTAGTGGGAGAAAACAAGTGCAGGCTAACAATCCTGCAATCATTATATATATATATATATAATATATATATATATAAAAATATATATATATATATATATATATATTGTTAAAAATATGTTTTTAAAAATGAAGTAAAAGGATTTTTACACTTCATTTTTTAAAACATATTTTTAACAGATGTTGCTCCCCAAGGGGTTGAGCATTTTAAGATTTTTTAAGGACATTTTTATATTGTTCATGATATATATATATATATATATATATATATATATATATATATATATAAGGGGGTGGCGTGAGGGAGATGGACAAAGAAGTGCTGGCATTGTAATCCACCCCACCACTTATCTTACTGCCCAACAAGTGAAAGAGGGCACGTGTAGAATCCCATGACCACCACCATCACAGACACCCCCTTCCCTCCATAGAATACCTCCAGACCGATCTCCCGTTTAAGGCTAAAAGTACTCGCCTCCTTCAATATGTTCGAAGTGTCCCAAGAGACCCCTCCCCCCCTCTCCCCCCCCCCCCCCAAAAAAAAAA
Organism: Conus canariensis; assembly: GCA_033310375.1. NCBI lineage: Eukaryota > Metazoa > Mollusca > Gastropoda > Neogastropoda > Conidae > Conus > Conus canariensis. The sequence goes on from CM065741.1 coordinate 1,012,987, forward strand.
AATGTATATGAACCAACGCACTTTGCACCTGAATTTGGGGAGGGAGTGATTATGGGCGTGAGTCAGAGCCACTCCCCACTCTTGATTCAAAACCACTGCCTCGTGAGTGAATTGATGTCCGGTCAAGGGACCCTCCCCCCTCTCCCCCACGCAATGGAGAAAGGCACGAATAGAAACTCACTTAATGTAATATGGAGGTCAAATTGGACATCTAGAATCATGATGAATACCCCCCTTTCCCCTGAGCCGCCTTTCCACCAATGTTGTGCAATGTGCTCCAGTCGATGTGTTTTGTTGTGCAATGTGCTCCAGTCGATGTGTTTTGTTGTGCAATGTGCTCCAGTCGATGTGTTTTGTTGTGCAATGTACTCCAGTCGATGTGTTTTGTTGTGCAATGCACTCCAGTCGATGTGTTTGTTGTGCAATGTACTCCAGTCGATGTGTTTTGTTGTCCGTACTAATGATTTTGATGGGAGTGGATTTGGAACAAAAGGATGGGTGGTCCGGATTTACTTGCAGGGTGGGTGAGTGTAGGCGCGTGCTGTTTTTCACCCACCCATGTCTGGAGCGGTCAGATTACTGAGTGTGTAACACTTGCATCTCACATCTGGTAGGTAACACTTGTATCTCACATCTGGTAGGTAACACTTGTATCTCACATCTGGTAGGTAACACTTACATCTCACATCTGGTAGGTAACACAAGTATAAAAATAAACCGTTAGATGCTGAATCTGGGCCAAGAGAATGAAAGCTGAGTAACATGACAGAAAAGAAGCAAACACTATTAGCTCCTGGTCGTCTTCAAGTGTGAGAAACAAAGAATATAGTAAGATGCTATTTGCCCTCAGGGGATCAGATATTTGTAGCAAAAACAGACTAGTAACTGCTAAACTCACGATAAAACGACTAACAAAACAAAGACCACCAAAGTGACTGGACGATTTGACCCCTGCAATTTTGAACCCTAAGCACACAAATAGTCTTTAAAACACGCTTCTCTAGTTCAGTGCAGGACTGAAGCAATGGCCTGATTAACAACCAAAACAACATGCTTCTCTACTTCAATGCAGGACTGACGCAATGGCCTGATTAACAACCAAAACAACATGCTTCTCTAGTTCAGAGCAGGACTGAAGCAATGGCCTGATTAACAACCAAAACAACATGCTTCTCTAGTTCAGAGCAGGACTGAAGCAATGGCCTGATTAACAACCAAAACAACAAGGAGACAGACGCAGTAGGACCGGTATAGTGTATTGTAATTCACCCCAGAACTTAAACTATTCCCCGGCAAGTGAAAGAGAAAGCACATGCAGAATCGCATCACCACCACCACCACCCTACCATATCCTCTCCACTCCGTAGAATACATCCAGACCAATCTCCCGTCTTGGTCTAGCATTACCTACCTCCTCCAAATGTTCCAAGTGTCCCAGGTAACACAGATATATATCAACCAAAGCTCTTTGCGGCTGAATTGGGGAGATGGGGTGATAACTGGCGTGAGTCTGAGTCACTCCCCATTCTTGATTCAAAACCTGGTGAGTGACTTTGGGATGTGGTCCAAAGACACGCCTATGGAAAGAGTATAGGCACAAACAGACTCACCTTCTTCGTAGGACCGAGAGGTCAAAATAGACATCTAGAATCATGTTGAATGACCCCCCCCCCCCCTAACTCCCCACCCTTTTCCAAAATTCTGGTGCAATATACTATAGTCGATGTTTGCTGTAAGGACAAAGATTTAGAAAGAGAAGGGATTAGTTACTGCCAAGGACACAAACAAACAGAGTACAGGACAAGATACAATGCATTTCGACATGTTGGGTCTTCTTCAGGCAAAAACAAATATCATTTAGGACAGTGAAAACAAAGAACGAGAAAACACTTATCTTCTCATATTTGGCACAGAATCAAAATGGCTATTGGATGAAAACGAGGCCATTAAGGAGGGGATGATGGGAGTTAAAATAGTAATGATGACCGTGATAATAATGGTATTAATGGCAAAAATAGCGATAATAGTGATGATGATGAGAATGTATATAATAAGAGAAGGGATACTGGTAAAGTGGGTTTCTTTAAAATAAAAAAAAGGGGGGGGGGGGGAGTTGGGGTGAACCAGTGGGGTTTGTAGTTTGTTTTGCAATTATTGTTTAATGGTATGATAGATAAGTAATTGCAGTAATTATGGTGGATTGAAAATAGTGCTTAGTGATAAGGAATAGAAGTGATGAAGAAAAAAATCTTAATGGTGATCATGATGACAATAGTTATATGTGGGTAGCTATGTGTGGGGGTATGGGTTATGCTAATAATAACTGGAAAGGAATGGAAGTGATCAGGTTATCGTTGTTGGGAAAAAAGAGGGGGAGGAGGGCACTGGGGGAGGGAAAGCTCATATCTCTCTGCCCACACATACATATGGACAGGGAGGAGGGATGGGAAACTCATGCGCACAGTATTGTTGGAACAGTAAACAGTACTGTTGGATGGTGTTCATTGTAGTAGGTGAACTGATGTGCTGGCATTAGTAGAAAGAAACTCGTGGAGAGCGTGGCAGCAGAGAGTCCTCAGAAGAGAAGCCCCCTTCAAGGAAGTGTTTCGGCCCTTATCTCCTGACACTCTAGGGGGGTTGGGCCACACCGGTTCATGACTCCGGATGTCCCTCTGCTGCCCCCCTTTTTTCCCATCTTGGGACGAGCCATGGCTGGGATTCGAACCCATGAGCCTCTGGACATGCTCATTTTCCACTTAATGACTCGCGCTCTAACCACTGAGCCACAGGGACACCTGATATTTGTAGGGAAGTTAAGCCTTATGAAGTTCACTTTTGTTCCTCCTTGACCAGATTCGGCTTGAACACCTCTCTGCCGCTTCTGCCATTGCTTTCAGGGCTCTGGTTTTTTTCCCTCCCTGCAACTGAGAGCTGTTTCATGAGGCTGTATGCAGACGTTCCTACAAACCCCCTAGCTCCAAATTCTGCAGTGAGGACTTTGACCTGATAGCCTTCTCTCCTCCGGCTGTTTGCCAGATCAGCATACTTTTCAGTCTTGTAGATTTGAGCTGCCTCCATTCTGTTCTCATATGGCACCGTGAGCTCGATCATGATCAGCTGCTTGGTTGACTTAGAGTGGACTACTATGTCTGGTCTCATGCCACTCTTGCTGATGATCTCTGGGTGACTTTTCCATTCTGGGAGGTCTGCAGTGCACTCCCAGTCATCTGCCCCGTCCAGCAGACTCTGCCTGCATGTTTCGAGTGGCACTGTTGTTCTTGGCCATGATTTGCTGCCTCCTGCCGTGAAGAATGTTGCGGGTGCTTTTGGACTCCTGGTTTTCCCTTTTGTGGTGTTGGTACTAGCCCCGACTACTTGTACAATCTCTTTGAGCACTTGGTTGTGCCTCCATGTGTACCTTCATTGAGCCAGGGCTACTTTACATGAGCTTAGAACGTGCTCCACTGTTTGTTTTTCATGGCAGAGGGGGCATGCAGGATCGTCTGTTTTTCCCCACTTCACCAGGTTTGCATTTGAGGGCAGAAGGTCATATGCAGATCTGAGAATGAAGCTGATCCTGAGAGGGGCCATGTGCCAAATGTCATTCCAAGTGAGACTTCTTTGGAGTGCATTCTCCCACGTTGTCCATTGCCCTTGCTGGCTCTGCTGGACTGTTTTTTGGAGTCTTTTTTGGTCTTCTTCTTTTCTCATCTCCTGAATCATCATGTCTCTTTTGGCTTTTCCTTTGGCCTTTGACCACCATTCAGTTTTGGTCACCCCCAGTCCTTGTCTGTTGGTATATGATAGTGTTGGTTGAGATGACATATAAATGATCAATGAGAAAAGGGGTAACATGTGTTAGGGGGACAAAAAAAAGAAGGGGGGGGGGGATATGTAAACAGTATTGTAGGTGAATGATGGTCATGATGAGACTAATTGTGAGAAGTGAGATAGTGTTGGTATTAGGATAATAGTTTAATAATACTGGTTGGAAAGGAAATGAATGGACATAATCGATGGGAAAAGTGTTGACCTGCCAATAACAACAACAACACACATACATAACACACACACACACACACACACACACACACACACACACACACACACACAACACACACACACACACACACACAAACACACACACACACACATACGCACACACAATTTATGACTGATGTCTAATGATTATCATCCTATAGTACTGTTGATCTCCACTATGACAATGATCATTATCCATAAGTCATTGATCATTTACATTTCCCCCAACCAGCATTATGTTACGGATGCCACCACATTATTTCACTTATGATAATGATCATCATCCTATAGTAATGTTGATCTCAGTTATGACAAAGATCATCATCCATCAGTCATTGATTATTTCCTTTATTCCACCAACCGGCATTATTTTAGTAATGCCGCTACATTATTTCACTTACATTACAATGGTCATCATCCTATAGTACTGTTGATCTTAAATGATCTTCATCCATCAGTCACTGATTTTTCTCCCTCCCTCAACTGGCATTAATATAGTAATGCCACCACACTATTTCACTTATGACAATGATAATCATCCTAAAGTATTGTTGATCTCATGTGTGACAATGATCATCAACCATCAGTCATTGATCATTTCCTTTATTCCCCAAACCGGAATTATTATACCAACGCCACTACATTATTCTACTCATGACAATGATCATCATCCTATAGCACTGTTGACCTCAAATGATCATAATCTAGAAGTCATTGATTTTTTTTTCTTTTCTCCCTCTACCTGCACTTTTGTATTAATCTCACCACCTTATTTCACTTATGACTATGATCATCATCCTACAGAACTGTTGATCTCACTTGTAAGTATAATAATCATCCATCGGTCATTGATCATTTCCTTTTTCCCCCAACTGGCATCATTATGCTAATGCCACCACATTATTTCATTTATGGCAATGATCATCACCCTACAGTACTGTTGATCTCACTTATAACAATGATCATTGTCCATCAGTCATTGTTCATTTCCATTTTCCCCCAGCTGGCATTATTATTCTAAACCCCACACACTATCTCACTTATAACAATGATCATCATCCTATAGTACCGTTGATCTCACATTATCATCATGCAACAGTCATAAGATTGTGTGTGTGTGTGTGTGTGTGTGTGTGTGTGTGTGTGTGTGTGTGTGTGTGTGTGTGTGTGTGTGTGTGGGGTTCTTTCATTCAATGTCTATCTACTATTCGTGATATTAGAGAAAAAAAAAAGTGAATGTGTACGGAAGTAATTGAGAGCGTGAACATAATGTGTGCATATGTATATGTATCGGTGTGCTTGCACGCGAATATGTGTGTGTGTGTGCGTGCGTGCGTGCGTGCGTGCGTGCGTGCGTGTGTGTGTGTGTGTGTGTGTGTGTGTGTGTGTGTGTGTGTGTGTGTGTGTGTTGTTGTTGTTGTTGTTGTTGTTGTTGTTGTTGTTGTTGTCGTTGTTGTCTTCAATTTAACGTTTTTCTACATTAAGTGATATTAGACGTGTGTGTGTGTGTGTGTGTGTGTGTGTGTGTGTGTGTGTGTGGTGTGTGTGTGTGTGTGCGTGTGCGTGTGTGTGTGAGTATGTGTGTCCTGTGTGTGTGAGTGAGAGAGTTGTGGAAGTGTAAGTGTGTGAATATCTTTACATAAGGCATAAGTGAAGATTAACATGAAACAAAATACTTATAACCAACAACTAACTAACCAGTTAAAGTCAAAACGCATGAAAGTAGTTTAAAAAATCATTTGCTTAGATTTTGCTCTTTTAGGAAAATCAGTATCTGATTTTATTTCAGATCTAATGTGCGCGTTATTAGTTGTACTCTTGATAACAAATCTTAAATAAATGTTAGCGAACCGCCCAGAGAACGTGGACAAACGAGTCACAAGACGGAACACAACGCGTTTCGACCTCTTAGGTCTTCATCAGGTGAGACATAAACGAATAAAACAACGAAAATTCACTTAGCTTTGATCGCTTCAGATCACTTCACAGGGTTCAGCGCAAGGAAGAAGGCGTTGAATGAGAACGAGGCTGTTGGAAGGGAAATAGTGAGCGAGTCAAAGTCGTAATGAAGATAATAATATTACTGATAGGAATACTAATAATGGTCAAAATATTGAGAAAAAAAAAGGGACAAGATTACTACCAATCTTAGTGTCAATAAGTATGGGTATGGGAGAAAGGAGAGTGGGTTAGAGGATTCTTAAACAGCAGGGTTGCCGTGGCAACAGTCCCAGAGGCGAAGGCGATGGTGATGTCAATGCCAGTGGTAGTATCAATACTAGCAATAGTATTACTGAAAGATACTGCTAACAACGATAGTGAAGGTTAAGGTAATGAAAGCATGATACAGAAATATATTTAGAAAATACATTTTTATAATAATCGGAAATGAAATGAGGCAGGGAACAGTAAACGATAAACAGTAAACAAGTTGGGTATTTTTTGCTCCCATAAGAAAACCTAACACAGAGTAACTTTTATTCAAGACTGGCACAGCCTTTTAAACTTGAATAAAGTCAGACAAATACATAGACGAACAATCTAATAGTGGGGGAAAAAACAAGCGCAGTTGTTGGCCTGCGCTTGTTTTTTCCCCCACTATTAGATTGTTCGTCTATGTATTTGTCTGACTTTATTCAAGTTTAAAAGGCTGTGCCAGTCTTGAATAAAAGTTACTCTGTGTTAGGTTTTCTTATGGGAGCAAAAAATACCCAACTTGTTTACTGTTTATTTTTATAATAATCAAATAAATAAATAAATGAAACATTAAAAATAATAATAATGAATTAAAAAATAAGTAAATAATAAAAATAATAATAATAATAATAATAAATGCATAAATAAGATAGCTATAAGTTGTGTGTGAGGTGAATAGTGGGAGATAAGGTAGTATGTGTGTGTGTGTTGTGGGAGGATATTATGGGCTGAGATTGAAGTGGTGGGTTGGTACATGTTACTTTAAGGTGTTGATGCTATGAGGGTGGAGGGAAGAAGGGGATGGGTTTACGTACTAACTGGGGGAGGGGGAGGGGCAACATATTCACACCTACACACAATCTCTCTCTCTCTCTCTCTCTCTCTCTCTCTCTCTCTTCCCCCCCCCCACCCCCCGTTCACGACCAACAATAATGGAGCCAGTATTCTATTTATTATGTGTGTGTGTATGTGTGAGTGTCAGTGTGTGTGTTGTGTGTGTGTGTGTGTGTGTGTGTGTGTGTGTGTGTGTGTTTCCATTTGTAATATCAGCCTTATTCATTGGTTACCCCCACCTCCACCCCCAGCAACCGCCATATCCACCAACACCCCTACACACATCATTACTAGGGCCGGGGGAGGGGGGAGTAAGTCGATTGATGTAGCAAATGGAGAGACTCAGAGAGTGTTCGAAAAGGGAAGATGATGATAGCTGCAACCTATGTCTGAGGTAAACAGTGGGAGGTAGGGTGGTATGGGTGTGTGTAGGTGGGGGATATTTCAGGCTGGAGCTGCAGAGATGGAATGGTACATACTACTTTTGGACGTTGATGCCATGAGGGTGGACGGTGCCCAGTTTGGCAATGAGATGAGATTCCTGCATAAGGCGTTCCAAGTTGTCACTCTTAGATTGCCAAAGTGCCAAGACTTTGACATGGTTGATGTTGTGTTGGGCATGGCTGAAGTGTAGAGCGACTGGTTTGGGCCGATGGTGGCGGATGTCGGCCAGGTGTTCAGAGATGCGCGTCTCAAGTGTGCGAGATGTCTCACCTACATAGATCTTACCGCACAGCTGACAGTGGATGGCATACACAATGTTGTGGCTCTGGCAGGAGAAAGTGCGTTTAATAGTGAAAGAGCCTGTGGGGCCATGTAGGATGGTGTCCGGTTTGGTGAGAGAGCAGATTATGCAGTTGGGTTTTGAGCAGGGGAAAGTACCTGGTGGCTTAGGTGTGGAGATTTTGTTCAGCTTAAAGCGCACCAGTAGGTCGTTGAGGTTTTTGTCACGTTTGAAAGTGATCATTGGTTTGGTCTCAAAGGCAGGTTTATGATTTTCTACTATGTGCCAGTTAGACTTCAGGATCCTGCAGATGGGCAGATTGTGAGGATGGAAGAGAAGGCAGGCAGTGGGTCTGTCTGTCTCTTTGGGAGGTTTAGTTTCCAGAGTAGATGTTCTGGATTTAGCTGCAGTGCGGCTGAGAGCAGCACTGATGACGGCACTAGGGTATCCACGGTTGGTGAAAAAATCAGACATTTTGGCTGCTTGTCTATTGAAATCTTCTTCGCTAGAGCAGAGTCTGCGTAGGCGAAGGAATTCAGAATATGGAATGCTATTTTTAGTGGACTGGTGGTGGGAAGATGTGTAGTCCAGGTATGAGTTCGCATCAGTAGGTTTGTAGAAGACTGAGGTTTGAAGCAGTCCATCTTTGAGGGAGATAGTGATGTCCAGGAAATTAACTGACTGTGAAATGGTGTAGGTCAGCTGGATAGATGGATGGAAGGTCTGTGCAAAGTTGAGGAAATTCTGGAGGTGATGTTCTGGCATGGATGTGGCTTGTCCCTTTTTTTTTCTTTTTTTTCTCAATATTTTGACCATTATTAGTATTCCTATCAGTAATATTATTATCTTCATTACGACTTTGACTCGCTCGCTATTTCCCTTCCAACAGCCTCGTTCTCATTCAACGCCTTCTTCCTTGCGCTGAACCCTGTGAAGTGATCTGAAGCGATCAAAGCTAAGTGAATTTTCGTTGTTTTATTCGTTTATGTCTCACCTGATGAAGACCTAAGAGGTCGAAACGCGTTGTGTTTCGTCTTGTGACTCGTTTGTCCACGTTCTCTGGGCGGTTCGCTAACATTTATTTAAGATTTGTTTAGATTTCCGCCTGCAGTCCTCTCACTTTGCAACTAGATCTTGATAACAAATTTACAACACGCTAACTCTCTGTATTCATCTAAGGGAAGCATCTGCGCTTCGTAATACGAACGAGAAGATGATGCATGCACCGGAAGGCCAAGTGCAAATTTCAATGCCTTGCATTCAATACTTTCAAGCTTTTGCAATCGGTATTTAGGAGCGCTATAGATTACTTCTTGGGTATATGTTAATTTCGACCGCATTAAAGATTTACATAGCGTTATCAATGTAGATGAATTATGTCCCCCATTTTTCTTTAGAAATGATTTTAAGGAAATTTAATGTTTTCCTCGCCTTAGTTAATAGGTTTTCAATGCGAGCGTTCCATGATAATTTAGATGTAAAATTTATTCCTAGGAATTTAACTTCTGTTACGTATTTAAGAGGTGTTTCGCTCAATGTAAAAACAGACAGTTTATCTAGATTATTACGACTATTGAAAAGAATTATATTTGTATTTTCAATAGACAAGTTTAATCCGTTTCACTTCATGTATTCCGCCATCCTATTTAGTTCATCTTGATAGATCTTTCTGATGAAATCTATGTCACGCTGTGGAGTTTTCTTTTTAAGAGCTACTTCCATCCATATGCATATGTCGTCTGCATATTGAACGAAACTACCTTTTTAGATAACTTATTTGGCAAATCATGCAATAGCAATGAAAAAAGAAGCAGAGCTAACACTGACCCTTGAGGGATTCCCATTGACAAAGTTCTGCTGGTGGAATATGTTTTTCGTACTCTTGTTTGTATTACCCTATCTTTCAGAAAGTGTTTAACATAATTGTATACATTTCCTGATAGTCCGATATTTTCAAGTTTGTTTAAAAGCTGTGAATGCCACACTTGATCGTAAGACTTGTTTATGTCAAAAATGTAGCCAGGACACATTTACGTCTTACAAATTGTTTCTTTATATTTGTTGATAATTTTACTAATATTTCTATAGTAGATCTCCCTTTACGAAAGCCAGCTTAATTAATAGGAATGATGTCATTTTTTGACAGTAATGTGCTAGTCTATTCAAGACAATTCTTTCTGGCAGTTTACAGACGTGTGGTGTTAATGCTATAGGACTGTAGTTTTTAGGATCGCTAGAAGACTTTCCTTGTTTATGAACTTCGACAACAATTGTCTGTTTCCATATTTTAGGCATGTCACTACTCTTCCAGCAAGTACTTAACAAAGCATGAAGAAAAACTACAAGATTTTCAGGTAAATTCTTTAGCATCTGATTAGATATTGCATGTAAACCAACTGATGATTTCCTTATTGGAATGGCTCCAATGGCTTCTTGTACTTCTTGTACAGTTATGGGAACATTAATGTTAATGCTATTATCTAGTGGTGGATCATCATGTGTTATATTACTTTCTTCTTTTTCTCTATAAGTTCGGTTAGTGTTTCTTAGACCCTCAGGGCGGCTGACATCAGCGAATTGGTTTACAAACACTTCTGCTTTATCTTCAGCTGTGGGTAGATTGTAGTTATCTATTTTTATGGGATACTGTGGTGATGTCAGTCCATTTTTCATAGCTTTCAGTTCTTCCCATACTCTTCCCATATCCTTACAATGTTTTACTTCAGAGCTACAGAAATCATTCCAGTGTTAATAATGATGATAATAATAATAATGAATGCTTATATAGCGCCTATTCTCGGCTAGAGACCAAGCTCTAAGCGCTTTACAATCAACACTCGCTTACACAACGGGCTGCCTACCTGGGTAGTGCCGACTGAAGAGCTGCCAGCTGGCGCTTCATTCAGTCGTTTCCCGTGTCATCCAGTCAATATCGTTCAATATCGTTCACTCAGTTTCTTTACTTCCTTCATTCTTTCCATTTCTTACGCAGGGTGCATGCTGTGTGTAACGTGTCATCCATACCAGTGTTGCAATTTTGCATATTCTATTGCATCATCACTTTCTTTACCCGTCTTTTTCTTCTTTTTTTTCATGATTACTTGCTGATCTCTTTTTACAATGCATCTTAAATCTTTCTTTTTGTACTCCCAGTTCTTATAGAAGAGGGAGTACTTTAGAATGGGAACGAAGAAATGCTCTGTGTGTGTGTGTGTGTGTGTGTGTGTGTGTGTGTGTGTGTGTGTGTGTGTGTGTGTGTGTGTGTGTGTGTGTGTGTGTGTGTGTCCATGGTCAAAATGTGTTCCACTCGTTCCAGACAAAACTACTGGGCCGATCTTTCTGAAAATGTGTAGGTATGTTCATTATGGGCCACGGATGATGCCCGATGTTTTAGTTTACAGCTATAGCCGTTACTAACGGCTGTAACGGCCTGTAACGGTTTTTCTTCTTTACAGAATATCTCAGAAAGTACTTGTCCGATCTTTGTAAAAATGAGCAGGTACGTTCATTATGGGTCACGGATGATGCCCGATGTTTTAGTTTACCTCGTTATAGCCGTTACTAACTGCTGTAACGGCTTTTCTTCTTTATGGAATATCTCAGAAAGTACTGGGCCAATCTTTCTGAAAATTTGTAGGTATGTTCATTATGGGTCACGAATAATGCCCGATGTTTTAGTTTACCGTTATAACCGTTACTAACGGCTGTAACGGCCTGTAACGGTTTTTCTTCTTTATGGAATATCTCAGAAAGTAATTGGCCGACCTTTATGAAAATTAGCAGGTATGTTCATTATAGGTCACGGATGATGCCTGATGTTTTAGTTTGCCCCGTTATAGCCGTTACTAACGGTTGTAACGGCCTGTAACGGTTGTTCTTGTTTATGGAATATCTCAGAAAGTACTTGGCCAATTTATAAGTGGTTTGGATGATCTTGTGATAAATCGGAGCCTCTGTCCATATGTAAGTGATGTAATGCTGAAAATGGATTAAACAACCGTTAAAAACCGTTATTCTGCCGTTATTTCTTATATATAGGTGGATTTTAATTAAATTTGGTATATAGAAAGGTTATCACACACAAATGACACTTCTATATAGTGTTTCAAAATCTGACCGTTAAAAACCGTTATTCTTGACATATTGTCCGATTTGGATGAAATTTGGTGTGTACATAGGCTTTAGCCCAGTGAGGACTAAAATACCAGTTTCAAAAGTGTACATCGGTTAAATAACCGTTAAAACCGTTATTTTGCCTTTATTTCTTATCTCACAAAGCACTTGGCCGATTTATAAGCGGTTTGGAAAACTGGGAGTACGTTTATATGCTTCGCATCTTTTTTTCTTTTCTTTTCCTGTAAAGCGTGCACGACACTTAAGTGATCTATGTTTTCCCGTTGACCTACTCGTTTCTAGAAATAAACATACACGCAGTCACCGGGAAACTTGCACGCAAGTTCCTGACACTATACTAGGGCTTAAGGCTTGATTAGAGATACGGTTAGGTTAGGGTTAGGGTTAGCGGCATGCACTGCAGAGAGGGAGACTTTTCCGTTTTTGTACTCCCAGTTCTTATAGAACAGGGAGTACTTTAGAATGGGACCGAAGAAATGTTGTCTGTCTGTGTGTGTGTGTGTGTGTGTGTGTGTGTGTGTGTGTGTGTGTGTGTGTGTGTGTGTGTGTGTCCATGGTCAAAATGTGTTCCACTCGTTCCAGACAAAACTACTGGGCCGATCTTTCTGAAAATGTGTAGGTATGTTCATTATGGGCCACGGATGATGCCCGATGTTTTAGTTTACAGCTATAACCGTTACTAACGGCTGTAACGGCCTGTAACGGTTTTTCTTCTTTACAGAATATCTCAGAAAGTCCTTGTCCGATCTTTGTAAAAATGAGCAGGTACGTTCATTATGGGTCACGGATGATGCCCGATGTTTTAGTTTACCTCGTTATAGCCGTTACTAACTGCTGTAACGGCCTGTAACGGCTTTTCTTCTTTATGGAATATCTCAGAAAGTACTGGGCCAATCTTTCTGAAAATTTGTAGGTATGTTCATTATGGGTCACGAATAATGCCCGATGTTTTAGTTTACCGTTATAACCGTTACTAACGGCTGTAACGGCCTGTAACGGTTTTTTCTTCTTTATGGAATATCTCAGAAAGTAATTGGCCGACCTTTATGAAAATTAGCAGGTATGTTCATTATAGGTCACGGATGATGCCTGATGTTTTAGTTTGCCCCGTTATAGCCGTTACTAACGGTTGTAACGGCCTGTAACGGTTGTTCTTGTTTATGGAATATCTCAGAAAGTACTTGGCCAATTTATAAGTGGTTTGGATGATCTTGTGATAAATCGGAGCCTCTGTCCATATGTAAGTGATGTAATGCTGAAAATGGATTAAACAACCGTTAAAAACCGTTATTCTGCCGTTATTTCTTATATATAGGTGGATTTTAATTAAATTTGGTATATAGAAAGGTTATCACACACAAATGACACTTCTATATAGTGTTTCAAAATCTGACCGTTAAAAACCGTTATTCTTGACATATTGTCCGTTTTGGATGAAATTTGGTGTGTACATAGGCTTTAGCCCAGTGAGGACTAAAATACCAGTTTCAAAAGTGTACATCGGTTAAATAACCGTTAAAACCGTTATTTTGCCTTTATTTCTTATCTCACAAAGCACTTGGCCGATTTATAAGCGGTTTGGAAAACTGGGAGTACGTTTATATGCTTCGCATCTTTTTTTCTTTTCTTTTCCTGTAAAGCGTGCACGACATTTAAGTGATCTATGTTTTCCCGTTGACCTACTCGTTTCTAGAAATAAACATACACGCAGTCACCGGGAAACTTGCACGCAAGTTCCTGACACTATACTAGGGCTTAAGGCTTGATTAGAGATACGGTTAGGTTAGGGTTAGGGTTAGCGGCATGCACTGCAGAGAGGGAGACTTTTCCGTTTTTGTACTCCCAGTTCTTATAGAACAGGGAGTACTTTAGAATGGGACCGAAGAAATGCTGTGTGTGTGTGTGTATGTGTGTGTGTGTGTGTGTGTGTGTGTGTGTGTGTGTGTGTGTGTGTGTGTGTGTGTGTGTGTGTGTGTTTGTGTGTGTGTGTGTGTGTGTGTGTGTGTGTGTGTGTGTGTCCATGGTCAAAATGTGTTCCACTCGTTCCAGACAAAACTACTGGGCCGATCTTTCTGAAAATGTGTAGGTATGTTCATTATGGGTCACGGATGATGCCCGATGTTTTAGTTTACAGCTATAGCCGTTACTAACGGCTGTAACGGCCTGTAACGGTTTTTCTTCTTTACAGAATATCTCAGAAAGTACTTGTCCGATCTTTGTAAAAATGAGCAGGTACGTTCATTATGGGTCACGGATGATGCCCGATGTTTTAGTTTACCTCGTTATAGCCGTTACTAACTGCTGTAACGGCCTGTAACGGCTTTTCTTCTTTATGGAATATCTCAGAAAGTACTGGGCCAATCTTTCTGAAAATTTGTAGGTATGTTCATTATGGGTCACGAATAATGCCCGATGTTTTAGTTTACCGTTATAACCGTTACTAACGGCTGTAACGGCCTGTAACGGTTTTTCTTCTTTATGGAATATCTCAGAAAGTAATTGGCCGACCTTTATGAAAATTAGCAGGTATGTTCATTATAGGTCACGGATGATGCCTGATGTTTTAGTTTGCCCCGTTATAGCCGTTACTAACGGTTGTAACGGCCTGTAACGGTTGTTCTTGTTTATGGAATATCTCAGAAAGTACTTGGCCAATTTATAAGTGGTTTGGATGATCTTGTGATAAATCGGAGCCTCTGTCCATATGTAAGTGATGTAATGCTGAAAATGGATTAAACAACCGTTAAAAACCGTTATTCTGCCGTTATTTCTTATATATAGGTGGATTTTAATTAAATTTGGTATATAGAAAGGTTATCACACACAAATGACACTTCTATATAGTGTTTCAAAATCTGACCGTTAAAAACCGTTATTCTTGACATATTGTCCGATTTGGATGAAATTTGGTATGTACACAGGCTTTAGCCCAGTGAGGACTAAAATACCAGTTTCAAAAGTGTACATCGGTTAAATAACCGTTAAAACCGTTATTTTGCCTTTATTTCTTATCTCACAAAACACTTGGCCAATTTATAAGCGGTTTGGAAAACTGGGAGTACGTTTATATCCTTCGCATCTTTTTTTCTTTTCTTTTCCTGTAAAGCGTGCACGACACTTAAGTGATCTATGTTTTCCCGTTGACCTACTCGTTTCTAGAAATAAACATACACGCAGTCACCGGGAAACTTGCACGCAAGTTCCTGACACTATACTAGGGCTTAAGGCTTGATTAGAGATACGGTTAGGTTAGGGTTAGGGTTAGCGGCATGCACTGCAGAGAGGGAGACTTTTCAGTTTTTGTACTCCCAGTACTTATAGAACAGGGAGTACTTTAGAATGGGACCGAAGAAATGCTCTCTGTGTGTCTCTGTGTGTGTGTGTGTGTGTGTGTGTGTGTGTGTGTGTGTGTGTGTGTGTGTGTGTGTGTGTGTGTGTGTGTGTGTGTGTGTCCATGGTCAAAATGTGTTTCACTCGTTGCAGACAAAACTACTGGGCCGATCTTTCTGAAAATGTGTAGGTATGTTCATTATGGGCCACGGATGATGCCCGATGTTTTAGTTTACCGCTATAGCCGTTACTAACGGCTGTAACAGCCTGTAACGGTTTTCTTCTTTACGGAATATCTCAGAAAGTACTTGTCCGATCTTTGTAAAAATGAGCAGGTACGTTCATTATGGGTCACGGATGATGCCCGATGTTTTAGTTTACCTCGTTATAACCAATACTAACGGCTGTAACGGCCTGTAACGGTTCTTCTTTATGGAATATCTCAGAAAGTACTTAGCCGATCTTTCGGAAAATTAGCAGGCATGTTCATTATGGGTCACGAATAATGCCCGATGTTTTAGTTTACCGTTATAACCGTTACTAACGGCTGTAACGGCCTGTAACGGTTTTTCTTCTTTATGGAATATCTCAGGAAGTATTTGGCTGACCTTCATGAAAATTAGCAGGTATGTTCATTATAGGTCACGGATGATGCCAGATGTTTTAGTTTGCCCCGTTATAGCCGTTACTAACGGTTGTAACGGCTTGTTACGGTTGTTCTTGTTTATGGAATATCTCAGAAAGTACTTGGCCACTTTATAAGCGGTTTGGATGATCTTGTGATAAATCGGAGCCTCTGTCCATATGTAAGTGATGTAATGCTGAAAATGGATTAAACAACCGTTAAAAACCGTTATTCTGCCGTTATTTCTTATATATAGGTGGATTTTAATTAAATTTGGTATATAGAAAGGTTATCACACACAAATGGCACTTCTATATAGTGTTTCAAAATTTGACCGTTAAAAACCGTTATTCTTGACATATTGTCCGATTTGGATGAAATTTGGTATGTACACGGACTTTAGCCCAGTGAGGACTAAAATACCAGTTTCAAAAGTGTACATCGGTTAAATAACCGTTAAAACCGTTATTTTGCCTTTATTTCTTATCTCACAAAGCACTTGGCCGATTTATAAGCGGTTTGGAAAACTGGGAGTACGTTTATATGCTTCGCATCTTTTTTTTCTATTTGCGCGATCACCTTTCTTGTTCCACCACACATTTGTATTGTGTGTGTGTGTGTGTGTGTGTGTGTGTGTGTGTGTGTGTGTGTGTGTGTGTGTGTGTGTGTGTGTGTTTGTTTTGTTTTGTTTTGTTGTTTTAGATTCTGTGCTTTTTATTTTGGGGATCGATTTATCTGTTGCTGTTAGAATACATTTACAGAATTTATCATACTGATCATCTATATTTTCTTCAGCAGAATAATCTAAATCTCTGTTTTTAAGGGTGTGTTTGAAAAGTGACCAATCTGCACACTTGTAATTATACTTTGGAATAACATCTTCTGTGTTTGCTTCTTCTTCTGCTGTGTTAATTAAAGATATTATGACTGGAATATGATCTGATCCTAAGAGTCATCTCCCGTTTCCCACACTGCGTTGACTACCAATGATGGAGATGCAAACGTTAAATCGATGGCTGAGAGATTATGGTTAGATATATCTGGAATACGAGTTATATTTCCATTATTCAGTATGTAAAGAATAGAACCCGCAATGCTATCTAACAAATGGTTATTAGAAATATAGGAACAACTCTTGTCCCAGAAGGGGACATGTGCATTAAAATCACCCCCTATAACCCACTTATCCGTTTGATCTGGGAACCCTTTCAACCATTCAGTGTTCATATTGTCAGGACCTTTCGGAAGATAAATCGAAGCAACATTAAGAATCAAGGATGAAGTAATCTTAATCATGGCTGCATAGCATGACACAGAGGGAATACTATTAGATACTGGTGGAGTTCTTTCATAAACGTCCAGGTCTTCACGCACATAAATGGCTGTTTGCACTACATCTACACACTGTGTGTGTGTGTGTGTGTGTGTGTGTGTGTGTGTGTGTGTGTGTGTGTGTGTGTGTGTGTGTGTGTGTGTGTGGACTAAAGATTTTGAAGGGCGTGGTTTCGAAACCAAAAGGACGGATGGTCTGGATTTACTCGCAGGGTGTGTGTGGGTGGGTGCGTGCTGTTTTTAATCCACTGTAGACATATGTCTGAAGCAGTCAGACTATTGCATGTCTTATGCTTGTATTTCACATCTGGTAGGTGACACAACTGTAAAAATATTGCGTTGCATACTGTATTTGAGTCAAGTGAATCAATGGTAACTTCCGACAAACTAAGGTGACTGAAAAGAAGCAAGTCATTCCATGCTCCTGGTCTCCTTCCAGCTGGACAAACAAATAATAAAGACACGCAACCTCTGAATAGAAGAACTCAAGATGGGAGTCCATATATGGGATGTGATCGAAGATAAGAAACTGCTATACTGTGACCTGATCTTCATTAGATACAGATGGCTGATCCCTTGAAGGCAGTGAAGAGCTCAAAAGAGCAAGCATAACCAGCTGCAGAAGCATGGGCCGGCAATCCTGCCGTTCTGATTCCATTAGCATGACTCACCTTATTGCCAAGAGAATTGTCAGTCGCTCAAGACAAGATCCAGACTAAGCAAGGCACACAAAAACTTACTAGGGGCAAGAGAGAGAGAGAGAGAGAGAGAGAGAGAGAGAGAGAGAGAGAGAGAGAGAGAGAGAGAGAGAGAGAGTCAAGATATTTTATTCATATTAGGCCTTAGCCCATCATGAAGATGGATATGATCATGCAACTGAATGAAGGTACACATCTTCAAAATAAAAAAGTTGACAATAACATAATGTGTGTGTGTGTGTGTGTGTGTGTGGTGTGTGTGTGTGTGTGTGTGTGTGTGTGTGTGTGTGTGTGTGACTGCGTGCGTGCGTGCGTGCGTGCGCGTGTTTGTGTGTGTGTGTGTGTGTGTGTGTGTGTGTGTGTGTGTGTGTGTGTGTGTGTGTGTGTGTGTGTGAGAGAGAGAGACAGGCAGACAGATATATATATAGAGAGATGCATAGATAATACAGAAAGAAACACAAGGTAAAAGCAAAGGAGAGAAAAGATATCGGGAACAGAGAGACAGAATGCAGAAGTTCAAGTGGGGTGGAAAAGACACAGAGGAAAAGAGTTTTGGGGTGAGACATAGAGTGGGTAGGCTGGGAAGACATGGAGAGGATGAAAAGGACAGGCATTGGTACATTGAAAGAAGTAGGGGAAAGGGAGAGGGAAGACTTAATGAGGGAGGAGGCTAGAGGTGCGAACAGGAGAGAAAGGGGAATGAGGGGTGAGGAGCAAAGGATGGTAGGCAGTAAATGGAGAGCCAAATATCTAATACAGCTGTTGATAACAAGAACATCACTGTGACTTCTGCATATGTAAACCTCGACTGGGGGTAGGGGGGGTGGGGGGGGACAGTAGTTCAGACTAGTTTGGCGCAGGAGGGACAAAAAATAAGAACTATGAACAAATGTACTTCTTGCATTCAAATTAGAAAGTATCCTAACCAGGTCGCAAAACTAGAACCTAACCCACACTGACGCCCTTCAAGACTCATGTGTGAAGGTAGAGCGCCAGGTCTTAAAGGTAGCGAAGCAGCAATTTTGCCTCACTGAAGTGAATTAAATTCTGGGATAGGTGACCACTGGTCTCCCCGCCACTGCTGCGAAGTGGTATGCCCGCTGTTTCACCAGCAAACCATTCCTGAAACATTGAAGCTCATATGAGTCCAACTATGGGAGAGGTGAACTGCTCAGGCGAACTACTTTCTATCTGCGCAGTGTTTTGGACTGTGACAGTATACACCAATTCAGTTCCGTTTGGTCCCCCACTCTCATCCTTTCTTCCTCTCTATAAATATTTACGGCCTGGGCTGATAGTCGGGTTCATGTCACATGGAAAGGTGTGTGTGTGTGTGTGTGTGTGTGTGTGTGTGTGTGTGTGTGTGTGTGTGTGTGTGTGTGGTGGTTAAGGTGCAGGTAGGGGTGTTAGAATTGATCAGTGAATGGAACTTATACAGGCTGGGGTTGAGTCACACATGGAAGCTTAAAGGAATAATAAGGAAGCACGTGCTCCACTTTGAGTGTGGCCCTGTGAGCCACACTGACTTTAACACTAGGAAAGAAATCAATCTACAATGGTCTGTGGCTGTGGAATTCACGTCTGCTCCTCTGAGAGGTCAAGGAAGAAAAAAGGAACTCATGTTATGGCCAAACTTGGTCAATGACGATGATAAAAGCAAGGTCTGTGTATACTGCATGCTTAACGCTCGTGGTCTAATTTAAACTGCAATTCGAGACAAAACACATTCGAATCTTTCCTTCAGGAATAAAAAAAAAGTTCGTCATGCAAAACATGTATATATTTGAAATGTGTGTGTGTAATGTGTATGTGGGTGTGGGGGTGGCAGGGTAAATAGTTTACAACATTAGTTCTTGCTGTCAGTGTTTGGCTAGGGAGAAACAGTGTGACGGGTACAGTGACTGTGTGAACAACTACGACGAAAGCGACTGTATAGAAGCTGATGATACAATTCATCAAACTACCCCCCAGCTGTGATCAACTTTGACTTACCTGGAAGTTACACCGTGACACCCCTTCCAGAAAACAGCACACAATGTCCAGACTCTCACTTTCAATGTCATGGTGATTTCTATTGCCTCCCTGTCTATGTCAGATGTAATGGCATAAACGACTGCCCATATCATGAGGACGAAGCTGACTGTGAACATTATAGGACATGCCCAGGTCTCTATCGATGTCGTGGAAAAGAGAAAACAATATGTGTGCACGTGAATCACCTGTGTGATGGTCGGCCACAATGCCCACTGCACGATGATGAACTGGCGTGCAACATTGTTTGTCCAGAGTCATGCATATGTTACGGTTTAGCCTTCTCCTGCAACCGCTCTTTTGTGTTTAGCTCTTTCCCACGGCTACGCTACCTTGAAGTCATAGGCAGTGAGATGAATATGAGTGACATCACTGATAACATCATGCTGATCCACCTGGGTGTACAGGCGTGTGGGTGGTGGAACTTAACCAGAGTGAATCTCCCAAATCTTCACAGCATGGACCTTAATAACAACCTACTTCATTCAGTCAGCTCTAGCCACTTTGCGGGAATGCCTCAACTTCGGGCTTTGAATTTGGCAGGTAATCCTCTGTCAGGCGGCGTTTCTTATGCCCCAAACCAGCACGGCTATCGTTCACTGGTCATTTTCAATATTTCACATGTCCATGCACATCGCATAAACATGAGTACCCTGTCAATTCTGATGCCAAAGTTAAAGATCCTAGATTTATCATGGAGTGATATAAAGGTACTTCAGGGGCAGTGCATGTTTCACAAGCTTCAGGTTCTTGATTTACAGGGTTGTCAGATAACTGATTTCACTCGAGATTTCATGAAACCAATTGCAAATCTTAGATATGTTTTATCAATGAATTATAAATTATGTTGCTCTGTGGTTTTACCGGATAATTTTCAAGGCGAATGTTTGGCCCCATCTAATGAAGTGTCGTCCTGTGATGACTTGTTAAAACATACTACTTACCGTTATGCTTTTGTCATATTTGCCATCATGGCTGTTGTGGGAAACTCTGGTGTCTTTCTTTATTGTATACAGTGTTTGTCAGAAAACACACAGACTGGTTTTGTTATATTTGTTCTTCATTTGTGTGCTTCTGATTTTTTGATGGGAGTGTATGTAGTCTTCATCAGCGTGGTAGGCCGATTGTATGCTGGTGCCTATATTTGGAAAGATACTGAATGGAAAACTAGTTTACCTTGCAGTATTGCAGGGTTCTTGTCCATGTTATCATGTGAACTATCAACATTGCTAATCTGTTTGATTACATTTGATCGTCTCATTGTTCTCTATGTTCCTTTAAGTCACATTCGGTTTGGAGCCAGATCAGCTCATGTAGTTTGTGGCATCATGTGGGTACTGGGTATAGTTCTAGCAATGGTACCTCTCCTGCCAGTCGCTTCACACTGGCAGTTTTTCCAGCAGACAGACATTTGCATCCCACTGCCTGTGACTGGAAGTGACTTTG
>CM065741.1:1049377-1071877 GCA_033310375.1 Conus canariensis
CCTGCTGCAACGCGCCCAGGATGAGGAGGCTTTTTACTGGTCACTTTCTCCACCTGATTCAATGTTTTCTGATTCTGCTGATTTTCTGGCTCGGTCATTTTGAAGGGAAACAAAATCTATATGATTAAAAGTAATTAATCCCATGATTAATGGCGACAATAATGTTCCAAATCTGTAATATAGATCACATCCTAGAGACTCTAATGACTTTGTTAAAACGGGATCCTGTGTTAAATCATACATAAAATCTTGTTCAGAATCAATGGGAGCAAATCTACTAACTAGTTTAGTGTACAAACTAAGAACCGTTTGCCCAACACTTTTTACCATTCTTGACCCCAGTTGCGCTTCATACCTGTTGTGATACTTTACAATGTCTTGTGGCGACATCTGTTGTATCTGTTCTATGCTGAATTCATTTCCAAGGTACTGTTTTGTTTTTCCACATGCTGCCAAAGAATACAGCCTTTCCTTTTTGGGCATAATATCTTGGTCATCAACTTGATCATTTGTAATCATAAGTTCAGGAACGTTTAGGCTGCCCTGAAGCTGTAGTAGATCATCGCTGTTCATGTTTTTATTAATTATAATTATTTTATTTTTTAAAAATGAGCGCCGAAAAAACTATTACTAACCTTGTATACCATTCTGCTGTTATTGGAGGCCTAAGTGTAGGATACACGATGCTTGGTAAAAACTTGTTAAAAATAAAACCAGCAGATCTTGGCAAACTAGACTTTGAAGACTCAGCAAAACTGGTTGCTGTTATTACAGCTTCATTTGCTACGAAAGATTTTCTAGTTAAGCAAGGAATAATTCCAGACAGTATCAATATGTAAAATTAAAAAAATACATTTATAAAAATGGCTTCACTCGTAATGATGATTGGAGGCGCTGTGGTTAATGCGCTTGCTTTTAGCGGAAGTAATTACGCATTTAGTAAACTACGGGATGACGGCGAGAGAAAAAGACATAACAAAGCTATGGAGCAACTAGCCGCAGCACAAGCTGCGTATGAAAAGCAGAGAATTGAGCAGTTAGATTTTATTAACGATGAACTGAAAGAACAGGGACATGCAGCTTACACATTTAAAGATGTTGATCAAGCAATAAAAGAATATTATCTTGTAACAGGCAAGCCAATCGAAACATTGCCTCCCCCAAAATTCAGCGATTTTTATCAACCATCAGAAAAACAAAAGATGCAAGAAATATTGTTTATTGCCTTTGGTATGACCGTTGTGTATTTTGTTGCACATAATATTGGCTGAATAAAAAATGAACAAGATCTATTATTCGCCAAAAGGATATTGGAAGGGAATAACAGCAATTAAAAAGCTAAGCCAAGCAGCTGGAGTCAGTGAACAAACAGCAAAAGAATGGTTATCTAAACAAGCGATTTGGCAAATTTATTTACCTGCGCCTAAAAAACTACAGAGACCACACTTTGTGAATATAACTCCAAACGACACCCATCAAATGGATCTTCTATATTTACCCCATGATACGATTAGACGAAAAAGATTTAAGTACGCACTTACAGTCATTGATATAGCTTCAAGATACAAAGATGCGGAACCATTAACACAAAAGAGTGCTTCTGCTGTTGCTGTCGCTATACAACTGATATATCAACGAGGACCCTTAACTTATCCTCGCATGATTCAAGTCGATGACGGAAAAGAATTTAAAGGTCAAGTGAATCAATTATTGTTAAAACATAGAGTTACCATTAAAAGAGGCATTCCGGGTGTTCACAGATCACAGGGTTTGGTTGAAAACTTTAACAAACAGTTATCTGAAAGACTTTTCTCCTACCAGTATCACAGAGAGCTGATTGACAATTCTCGCAACACAGAATGGGTTAGAAGGCTGCCCTCAGTTTTGCGCGCAATGAATAATGAAGAATTTAAAGGTCTAAAACCAGTACAAGCAATCAGAAAACAAACAATAAATGTTGTTGAAGGAGAGTCTTCATCAAGCAAACTATTACCATTTGGTTTGAAAGTGAGATACCTTTATTTACCGGGAGAAGCGGAAGGGGACACTCGCATCAGGGCAACAGATCCAGTTTGGAGTGTTGATCCATATGAGATAAAAAAAATTGTGAAAATGAATCCGCCCGTGTATTATTTACGAGAAACTGACACAACAAAACGGCCGGCCCCTCAAAGATCTTTTGTGAAGGAAGAACTGCAGATAATCCCACCAGACACAGTTCCAGTCGCTTAATTATTTTTTAATTTAAATTAAAATGGCGGCAAGAATGGAAAAGGAAGAATCCTTACGTAAAATGGCACTGGAAGCAAGAATGGTGAAGGAAGAGTCCTTAGAAATAATGCGAGAAATATTTGATTATAATCTTGCTATTAGACTAATATTTAAGAAGATTGATCATGCCATGCTAGACAAAACCTCAAATTTTGATTGGGAGCAAGAATATATTAAAAAGATAAAAAAAATTCGAGCGCATTTAGCAGTAATGGATAATAATTTGGTTGAATTGGGTGGTGATATAGTTAAGCTTAACGAACTGTTTTAATCTACGCAAATACATTTGGGTTTAAAATGGAAGCTCAAAGGGAAATGGCAGAAATGGCAAAGGAAAAGTCTTTAAAATTAATGCAAGATTTATTTGAGTATCAGTATATCATTAAAGAAGTATTTGAGAAGATTGACAATCCCTGGCTAGAACAATCGCCAGACAATCGCTTTAAACCCCAAAGCTTTTATTTTGATTTTGATTTATGGAAACATGAATATTGTGAAATGACAAAAAAAATTAAAGCACATCTAGCATTAATAAATAATATTAATTTTGCTAAATTAGATGATGATATAATTGAACGTGCGATTGCTGAAAAATATAAGCCTAAAGACATATGATTATACTATTCTCCAATGGCCAATTGCATATGAAAACTCTGGATTAACAAATACTCTTTTTGTGTTAGTGCGGTCAAGAGACCGTTTTGTTACAACTGTTGTGTTAATCTCATGCAGATTAGATCGCAGCTTGTAATTGTCATGATGAAAAGTCTTATTGCCAAACAATGCTTCTTTGTAGTTGTCATGGGTTATGCTTGACTGCACAACACTACGAGATATTCCCTTTGCTTTTTTAACAACTTTTTTTTGGCTTGAAAGACTGTACATTTTCGACCTCAAACCAACACACTCCTTGATCACCTCTCCAGATAATTCATCCTTCATCTTACCTAAAACCTTCTTGTTAACAGTTGAATGCAAAGGCGAATCTTTAGGGTAATCAGATGTGTCGTACCATCCAGCATGCTCTTTTGCTACTTCTAATTCCATGTCTTTGTAAAAATCTTCAGTAGGGATGTCGATTACAAAGGAATCTGTATCTGTGTACAGAACTCTGGACTCTGGATACAAGGGTTTAAAGTAGTCGTAAAGAAATTCTAACATCAAAAGCTTCGACAGCTCTAAAACAGTAAACCCAATAAAAACAGGTTTGTCCAATTTGACTTTCTTTTTTTTCATCATTATTCCAAAAAGCTGATCATGAAATCTTCTGAAGTCCTGATAATTAGGTTTTGAAGTCAACTTAATTGCAACGTTTTCTCTGGTGACCAATCTAACATCTTTACGCTTGTGCGGATTTTCCATAGTCTTTCCAAAACAGCTGTTGTTCATCAACTTGAAAAAGTCTTTTTCTGAAGCATCTGTGGATTTAGTTCTGAGATCAGTGTTCTTCATGATGTATGGTTTCATGAACTGTTCTTGATCAAATGCAATTATACGATGAACTGCTGTTAACTTTAAACCATGTCTTAAATAAAATTGTAGAAGCCTGTAATGACAGACATAATTTTTTTTTGCCTCGAAGATTAGGCACAAGTTTAGGCGGTTCTGTTTTTGCCATCTTTAGACTTTCTGCCGCTAATGGATAGTCATTATGGTAATCATGAAGTTCATGACTATATTCTAAATCAACTTCTAGAATGAGACCTCTTTTACGATCAGCTTCTAGAGTAGGTAGCCATTTTAAAAACTGTTGAATGTCTTTGAGTCCTGTGTACATTTTAAAGTTACGTAATGGAAGTGATTGACTCATAGCCCAACCATACAGATTGTTTGCATCTAAATACATAAGATAGTTAGACTTCCTACTTGGATCATAGTCGTCCAAGTATTTGTTGTTTGCTTTACAGTAATGGTGCGACACCATACTAATTCCGCCACGCAATCCGTTTTCAATCATCTGAAGCATTGGTAGGTCAGTTAATAAATCAATCTGTACACCAGTAAATTTTAAGAAAGCATCCCAACTCATCCCAGGCGCAGAAATATAATGTGCAGGATCTAGACTATAATGTTTCATGCAGGTCTTTCTGTAATTTTCAAAGACGTCCGCCAACAAACAGGTATCCGCCATTAAATAGGAATCATGATAGTCTCCCATCGTTTTACACTCTAACTTCTGCCACGCTTCTTGAGCATAAGAATAATCAGAATCACTGATGTCCTTTCCTCTAAGACTACTAAAGAACGCGCCTTTAGGCGGAAGTGAGTCTTCATCAAACCTTTGCCAACTGTTCATGTACTCATAAGGGTACACGCCCTTTCTAACAAGAGTTGGGTCAAAATATTCTTCTGTTATTGGGCAGGACTTTAAGGACATAGCCAGTGACTCTAAACTCCCCATCAGGTGTTGCATAGAGTCATAAAAAGATAAATTATTTAAAGTGAAACACATGTACTTTTCTGATGACTGTGCAATACATGACACCCTAAAGGCGCTAGTTACTGCTTGCATTATAAGATGAGAGTCGTAACCTCGCAAGTTATGAAAGAATATAGGAAGTCTCCAAGTCCTAGGATCAAACTTTAGTTGAAGACTGCAATTGTTATGCGCTGCTCCTCTAAATTCTCCGCTAATGTGATCATGATCTCTTACTGTTGGGTTTAAACTTTTAGGTGTTAGCTCTAAACCACAAATCCAACAGTGAGTGGCTGAGTCATAGCGATCTTGATCTTCAGGGGTCATCTTAAGATCGGATAGGACTAGATTATTAGAACAGACATTACGAACTTCTTGCATGCGGTTTAAGAAATGTTTTGCTGCATGTGGTCCTCTGTATAATTCTGGCTTTGAATGTTCACCATCTGACCTGACAACAATGAAGGCAAATGAACAAATCTGGTGGTTATTCATTATAACTGTTTTTGGTAAATGTTTTGGAGCAGGTCCTTCATAAGGAACAATAAGCGATTCAAAGTCTGCGTAAACAACGTATGGTGACCTCTGGAGTTTTTTGTAATTCTTAAAACTAACCTTACTGCCTTCTCTTGGCATAATTAGTTCTGTATTGCAGTCAACTGGACTAAGACAATGTTTTACATGTTCGCTCGCAGCTTGAACGGACGGAATTCTTGTTAAACATTTTCTACAGAATTCTTGTTTGCCATGATCTGTTGTAGTATGCGCCAATAATCTACTCATTGTTCGTATCAATGTGTAATGCGGTAGCCCTGCCAGTGAAGACATCAGGAGTAAGTCTACATGATTTTTGTCTGGTTCACCAATCGACGGACTATTCTTAGACACTCTGATAGGCACCAAATTTGTTTCCTCAGACCATGTGTATACGTTAACAGTTATTGGCTTGTTCTGTTCTTCAAACTGATCAATTTTGTCTACGCTAACAGGAAATAGTATGTTATCGAAGTTAAGCTCTTTGATGTAAGAACAATAGTTAGATACTCTCTCTGCATTTTTGTGGACGTGATGCAGCCTAGCAAGAACGCACCACATAAAACATTTGTTGTCTGTGTTCTTTATGTTCAGAACTGCTTTCTTTGCAACTAATGTTGGAGGCAGTGGAATGTAAGACTTGCCTACAATCGGCTCATACTTAGCCTGTCTTAATCTGATGTCTAGGACTTCACCCTCTGACCAACCAGAGCCTCTCATTTTAGCTGCTTCAGAGGCTTCATTAAACTGTGTAAGAAGTTGATCTGCCCAACCGGGTGTTAAGTCATTATAAGAAAGAATAGTCTGCTGTTTAGTTGAGACCCAGACTTCTAGATTTTCTTCGTTTATTGTTATATAGTCGATTAAAACAACTGTCCTTACTTTAACTGGAGGGTTTATTGTTAGTTTACTTGGAACTTGAGAAATAGCATGTACAACGCTTGCCTGTACGTTTGTTGGATCAATAACTTCTAAAACGACCTCATTTAAAGCTTTTGACAAACGCTCTTCCTCTTCCATTGCATCTAACCAAGAGTCAAAACTGTCATATATCTTATCCATGTTGAGCTTCTTTTCTAACTCAACATATTTATTTAAATAAAAAAAATACTTAATCAGAATCAATATCAACGGTCTTTTTGTGCTTGGACTCGTAAACTAAAGTATAAACGCCCTTTGGTGTTGTTAATGTGAGCTGTTTAGAACAGAGTTTAATGTTTCGTTTACTTTTTTTAAGCATTCTTTTTTTATCTGATCGGTGTCTGGTTGTTGAGAAAAAGTTGCCCTTGCCTTTCTTTGAAGATCAAACTTTTGTCTTTTGTAGTCCTCAAAATCAGCCTGTAGGCGACTAAATTCTTCATCCGTGATGTTCGAGTCGGCAAGTGCTTTATTTATTGTCAGTTTGAAGGAACTAAGTTTAGCTGTTATTAGTTGAACCATAGCTGTGTGCTTTTGGAGTTTAGCTTTTATTTTTTTGCTGACAGCACTTACAGCCAATGAACACAGGCCAAGAGTTAAAGACAAACCGCCTAGAGGTAAAGCTGCCGGTGCACCTACGCCTGTTGCTAAGAGGCCTACACTTGTTCCTGCTGATAGAGCACTAGTGATCGATGCTCCAGTATTAACATATGTAACAGCATTAAAGACAGCAGAATACCTTCGTTTGGTTTTACTGTATTTTGAAAGGTCCTGCTCTAGTTGGGTTTGCATTTGTGTTATGTTTGTTAATCTGAAAGTTTTTATGTCTACAGCAACAGAGTTCTCTTCTTTGGGCACTTTTGGATAAACCTGAACAGACATGCTTTTTTAAAAAATAAAAATAATTTAGTATTGGATATCTTTTAATCTGTTATCTTTAATATTCAGCTGCGCATCATATATTAAAAACAAATATACATTAAGTGGTTTATCACTCTCTTTTTCTTTATCAATTTGAATGTTTATTACGTCTTTAACTGTTCTCCCACTCCCATGCAACTGATTATCCTCTGTCGACCTTAGGTCAATCCATAAACCGTATTTCGTTGTTAAATAATCATCAAGTCTAACACTATGAAGGTGTAGATCTTTAGACACAAGATCTGCTGTTGGACTTCTATGCCTCCCGCCTCCAAAATATTTTCTTATTTCATCAAAATGATGATAAGGTTTAAGCCCGCTACCTTAGACTTGGTTAGGACTACCCTCAATTGAACATTGTACTTTCGTTATTTTAGGATTAATAAACTTTTCAGTTTGTCTTTCGTATGGTTCTTCATCTTCACACAGCAATAAAATACCTTTAAGGGATCTTGCTGCGGCACTAAAACTAAAATTCCATATAGTGTCTGCCCTGCTTTTAGGATATTTAGTATGATGAATCACTCTTTCGTAATATATTGCTAATTGTGACTGATATTGTTGCTCAATCAGCCTTGCTAAGTTAGGGTTGCTAACAATGTCAAACTCTAACGAGATGTCGAAAATGCTGTACTTGGAATCAGTGTCTGTAGATTTAATGACCCGTTTGTATTCATTAAAAGTTAGTTCATATGACAATCTGTCTTTTAATGCCCCTTGAAAGTATGGTGCATGCGCGCTTAATAACTCAAAATCCAAGGGGATGGAAAAGCGATTTCCATACGCAAAATTTACAGCTCTGGGATTGTTGCCAGATGCAGCATCTTCGGCGTCTATTCTGTGTTTTAGTGCTTCATCACTTTCGATTCCTTGAAACGCGAGGTCAGCCCTTTCATTCGCGGTTAGCCATAGATCACAATAGATTAGAAATATGTCTGCATTGTGTAAAGAAAATATTTCCTGCCCCTCAAGTTTTATAGAAATTTTCTTAACGATTGCCCGTCCCAGATTCTGTACAACTGTCCTGTTTGGGTCTGTTGCTGATTCGAGTTCTATTTTGAAAGTAAGCCGTGCAGATCCCGGCACAATCACTTCATCTGCTCCTAGGTCTGGAAATTTAACAGTAAGAATTTGATCTGAATCAATAGTAGATGGATTATTTGGAACAATAATATTCTGTTTATTTCCCTTCACGCCAAGGGGCTTTTTCAGGCTTCTATGCGGGTCAAGAAATGAACCATATGCTTGTGACATTTTTTTATAAAACAAAATAAAAAGTTAATTATTTAAAACCATGGCAGGCATTGAAGATGAAGATTATGATGTTCCTGATCCTGAAGCCGACATGAGTGAAAGGACACCTTTGACACAAACATCAGTGTGGGATGAAGTAAAAGAATAAAGGATCGGAGCATTTTACAAAAGTTTAGGCCCAGAACCTCCCGATGTTATAGACCCTAATGATTTTGAAGTAGAAGATAAACATTTAAAATTTATAAACGAGCAAGGGCAACTTGTTCAGCTTACAACTAAATCAGACCCATTAAAGTTTTTAGCTAAGAGTACAATTAGACAAAGACTCAGTGTGCGCGATCAAAATCGCCTTGGCATTGCTAAACCAAAATTAGATAGGAAAGCAGTTGCTAAACTTCAAAACACACTACAGAAACTCCCAACAGAAACCCAAATTCAAAACATGGAACTTAAAGATTTAAGCCCAACAGCAGACAAAATAATAGAAGCAGAAACCAGTTTTTCAGAAGAAACAGTATTAAAAACTATGCAGGATTCGCCGCTACCTATGAGAGAAATAACGGCCCTTGATCATGCTTTGAGAAGCATCAGAGGTGAATTAACAAACAATTTAGCAAAACTGGGTGAACTAGATGAGCATATAAAAAGAGAAAAAGAAAAACTAGTTGAGGCTGATGACCACAACTTAGGACCTGGTGTTAAAGAAAGAATAACACAAAGACTAAAAGATCTTGAACAAGAGAGATCAGCAAGACTAGAAGTGTTGTCTAATAACCGAGAACAATTACGAACTCAAGTGAGCAGAATAAGAGAAACTATCCAAAGAATTTTATATGAAGACACAACGTTAGCAGAACGAATAAGAACACTGTTTAGAGAGCAAGGTGTCACATTAGCAAGTGTTATAACTGCCTTAGGATTTGCAATAAGTACACTGGTGATGGCTATTACAGGCGGCGGTGGTGGGGGAGCAGTGCCGCCAGGACCGCCAACTCCGTCGTCAGATAAATCATGGGTAAAAAAACAACTCGATCACCTTGCAAACTTACTAAAAAAATTAGCCAGTAAGGCAATAGATTCTTTGCCTGGTATAATAGGAGGGATCGTTAGCTGGCTTTTGTCTGCTGCAAGTAAAGTAGTTGGTTTTATGGCTGAGCACTTATGGGCATTAGTTGTCTTAATAGTTGGGTTACTCTTTAGTAAGATAAAGACCAAGTAATCCTAGGGCAGTTAATCCAATAACAAGTGCCGTCTTTTCATATTCATGGTCATCACGAACAAAGTCCGCGTCTTCAATGGCCTTTGGGCTTTGGGCCTTGGGGATTGGATGACTTATTCTTGGGGGGTCGGCTTGTTTTTTTATTGTTTGTAATATTACTGGCTCAGAATTTATGTTGTTTTTTCCGACCTTCTCTTCATTGCCAGCCACAAGGATTTCATTGTTGTAGTTTATTATTGTTCCTATCTGAAGTCTGAGGTCGGAAGGCAGCATGTATAAACCAGTGCCGACAGCAAAGTCTACTTTCGATCTTGCAAATTGTAAAACATTTTGGTACCTTTTAATACTTGAAGGCAAATCAATTGCAGAATTAATGGCGTCCTCTAAATTTGCTAAATACTGTTTTTGTGCATCAAAGCCAGTAGAAAGATCAGTTATGTTAGATCTTGCCTGTGCTTGCGAACCTAGCAAACACCAAACATAAGTACGAATAGAGTCGTTTATTCGTTCTATTCCCGCTCTAGTTAGGCCCTTAGAAGTATCCAAAATAAATGTTGTCCATGCTGTTTTATGCTCTTGCTCTATGGACCCGAGGTGAACAGTTGTGCCTGAAGAAAAAGATGTGTAAGGAGGATTCCAATCATAGTTATACTTTCTGTGCACGCCCCAAAAATAAAGGGTGCCTAAACCATAATTAAGATCCAACTTTTGTCTAAAGTCTGTCTTTGGGTCAATATCAAATTCGTTACAGATCCTTTCAAAAGCCTTGTAATATATTCTGTTGCTGAATGGATTAAACGTTTTGTCATTTGGTAATGGTGCTTGCAGTTCAGATAAAATACGTCTGAAGGTGTAATAAAAATGAAATCTATACACTGACCTCACCAAAGGATCAGGATGATTTAAATGATCAGCATACGACACTCCACACCCAGTTGATGCACAAAACACAGCAAAGTTTAACTGGTTCTGATAAAACTGCATCGGATGACTGAACCACACTTTCGGGATGTGGTCTTTTTTAATAGGAGGGTTAAGATATCTGTTCAATGGAGTACTAACCTTTACTTGAAAGGCGTCAGACTGAGTCACAGAAATGTCAAGGGTGTCAGTTGTTATATCTTTAGGACTGTAGTGCGGCCCGACAGAATATTTTGCATTAGTATATTTGAATGCACTCATTTTTAAATTTGTTTTAAAAAATGTTTGTAACAATAACAACTCAAGACAGTCCTTCGTTTTTAGAATATGCTATTGATAATGAATGCGGAACCCAAAGGGTCGCACTCCATGAAATTTTTTACAAAGTCGTATGGTTTAATATAACTAAATCCAAGAAAAATAATAAGATTAAAAAATTTGACAAAAGAGGAGACAAAGTTAGCCAGTTAACCATACCTGATGGTTATTACGGGTTTTGCTCGCTAAAAGAAGCAATGAGTAACTTCGACATTACTCTCAAACTTAACAATGCAAATTTGAAAATAATGTTGACATTCAAACCTGAAGAAGAAGAAGTAGGTTACTATTTTGATGGAGAGCTAGCTAAAATGTTAGGCTTTACAACTGACAATCGAGACTTTCATAGTTTTAGAGTTACATCAGACAAAACTACTTATGAGGGAGAAAACCCGCTCGATCTTGCATTACATTCATTACTCTATGTTCATTTGGACGAGCTGAGCACTGATGAAAACTTATATGATGGAAGGCCCTCAACTGTTTTAAGAGCTCTTCCATCAGGGAAAGCTGCATATTGCGATTATGAAATTATACAATTCCCTAATTTACAGTTTAAAAGATTAGCTTGTGGGAGTGTCAGATCATTTAATATAAAGATCACAGATAAAACAGGGAAAGTCATGAAATGTGATAACCTGCACATTGTTTTGGAAATAAAATAATAAGGTATACTAAAAATAATGTCGCGTGGACCAGAAGAATCGGGAGTTACATTAGCGCCTGAGAGGTGTGTAACTTTAGAATTAAAAGACCTTGCAGACGTTGAGGACTTTGAACAAAACGGTGAGATAGGCACTTTGTATGGTTTTGAGTACAGCAAAGATGGTTATTATAAAGCGCAAAGAGGTTGGCGACAACAAAAAGTTTCCTAAACTAGAACAACTACGCAATCTAGAAGCAAATAATGCGGGTCAGTATGAATATAAAATAGTTCGAAAAACTGACAACAAATGGCACTTAGAACCATATTTAGAATGGGACATAAAATTTGAATTCTTAAGCCCATTTACATTTTTCGACCGTCAAAAAAGTTTCAGAAAAGCATTGAACTCTGGCCCTTTACATGTAAGTCTTATGCCAGAGGACAACAGTCGGAAAGAGATCGAAATAAAACCGTTTGGGGACAAACAGTACATCCTCCACAGAAGAGAATCGGTTTTAAAGAAAGCTTCTACAAAATTACAGTTCATTCCACGCACAAAATTAGGAGACACGTTCACAATGATATTTAAAATTTCTGTCTTAAAAGATGAGGCGAGAAATGGAGCTTTGGGCGTCAGTGACAATCTTATGGAAGGAATTCTTATTAGCTGGCAAAACTTAGACGTTGACAAACTTAAAGTTACTGTCGTTGTTCTTTACAATGGCGAGGATATTAAGGTCATAACAACAAGCAACAAAATTGATATTAGTCTAAATAGAAACGATCTTACAGAACTGAACTGGATTAATCTTACACGTTTGGGCCTTATAGGTTTTTATTATACTAAACAAGTTTTGACAGAGAGTATGATAAAAACAATAACTGGATTAGATTAAATTCTGTTTTAAAACTATGGAGCAGACAACTTTGGCGTCAATGCCGATGTTAAACTTTATGACAAAAACCCCTCATTGTTCATTGATTTGTGGACAGACTGGTTGTGGAAAAACAATATTTGTCCTCGACCTATTACAAACAGTTTATCGTTATAATTTTGATCATATTGTAATTTTCTGTCCAACATTAAAGTGGAACAAAGCATATCACGACAGAAGGTTTATATGGGCAGATGATGAAATCTATTTAGTTGATCCTAGCAATAAACTGAGTG
Organism: Conus canariensis; assembly: GCA_033310375.1. NCBI lineage: Eukaryota > Metazoa > Mollusca > Gastropoda > Neogastropoda > Conidae > Conus > Conus canariensis. The sequence goes on from CM065741.1 coordinate 1,061,967, forward strand.
AGTGTTTAGAACACTTTTATAGACAGTTTGAGGGAACGCAGACACTATTTATTATAGATGACTGTTCGGCAGAAAGAGACATAGTTAAAAAAAGAAATACTTTATCAAAACTGGCTTTCAGTGGAAGACATGCTGGGATAAGTGTGTGGATTTTATGTCAAAAATATAACTCAGTTTTAAAAGACTTTAGAGAGCAATTAAAGACAGTGGTTTTATTCCACATGAAAGATAGAGACGCATTTGATGAATGTATGCGGGAAAATGATGTTATTGAAGACGATCAAGAAAAACGAAGGATTAAGCAAAAACTGAAGTCTCAAAAGTTTTGTAAATTAGTATTAAAAACAGACAATCCTACACATTATGTATGTTTGTAAATGTTTTTTAAGTCTTACTTAGCAGAGAACTATATAATCTTCGTTCTAGGGCAACCGCCCGAAACTGGTTGAGGGCGGGTGAGCTAGAACGAAGATTATATAGTTCTCTTCTGTTTAATATCTTGTCACACGTGCTCTGAAGGCAACTGATCATTATAATTTTCACAGTTATATCAGAATATAGTCACTAAGCTCACACGCACACGCACGCACACACACACACACACACACACACACACACACACACACGCGCGCGCGCGCGCGCGCGCGCGCGCGCGCGCACACATACACATACACACAGGCGGGGAGGGAGTAGGGGTGCTATCTGTCGATCAAGTATCATCCTATTGGTTTCTTTATCAAACGGTTAATTTTTATTCTAGGGTGTTCAACGGAGAGAAATGAAACAAGTTATAAAAAAATTAAAGGGCTAGCCCCCCTCCCTCCCCTCCCCTCCCCACCCCCGTACAAACACATGCACATACCAGGGGTGGGGGTGGGTGGTGTAAGTGGGATGAGGTTGGAGAGGAAAAGGTGGCTGTTGGATAGTGTGGAGGTGAACAAGAGGGAGGGGGGATCGGAGAGAAACATCTGAAATACCTTGTGTGTGTGCGTGTGCGTGCGTGCGTGCGTGCGTGCGCGTGCGTGCGTGCGTGCGTGTGTGTGTGTGTGTGTTGTGTGTGTGTGCGCGCGCGCGCGCACGCGCGCGCGCGTGCGTTCGCAATATCAAACAGAGGTAGGGCTGGTGTGTGTGTGTGTGTGTGTGTGTGTGTGTGTGTGTGTGTGTGTGTGTGTGTGTTTGCGCGCGCGCGTATGTTCGTGTGCGTGTGTTGCTGTGTTGTACTACGCTGATCTGTGTCGTATTGTGTTTGTTGTGTGTGTCGTGTTGTTAGTGTGTGTGTGTGTGTGTGTGTGTGTGTGTGTGTGTGTGTGTGTGTGTGTGTGCTCGTATGTGTGTGTGTGTGTGTGGGGGGGGGGGGGGGTATGCATGCACATGTGTGTTTGTAGCTAGCGATTCCTCTGAACTTACTTTGCCGATTTCAGTGCAAGATCTTTCCTTGGTTTATGGAAAACTATCAATCAAATAAAAAAATAGTCAAATTTATAGATAACAAATAGGGAAATTAAAAAAACAACAACAAATAATCGATCAATCAGTCAATCGAGCAATATAATAATCAGTCGCTTGCGTACTCGTTCATTCACCCTTTAATATAGCCTAAAATCTGTTCACAGTTTTCTCTTGCAGCGACTTCAAGCAGTTCATATTGCCCTTGCCGGCGAGAATGTTGAAGGGTGGCACTTCATTTATGAGCAGCCACTTGTAATGAACAGAAAGGCTGGCAAACTGTAGGATCCCTTTTGGCAAGATTTCCGCCCTTTCCCCTTTGTCTCACTTATTTCTCCAAATGTAGGAAAATGAAATCTTTCCTCAATGATTATGTCCACAAACATATTTCCTTTCTCAATGTGTCATCATCCATCTTTACGTTTTCATGATGTCCTCACGCATCTTTCATTTCTCAGGATGTCCACACCCATCTTTGCTTCCTCATCATGTCCACTTTCATCTTCCCTGTCTCTTGATGTCTATACCCATCTTTCTTTTCTCATGATGTCTTCTTCCATCTGTCCTTTCTCACAATGTGCACAACCATCTTTGCTTGTTATGATGTCCACACTCATCCTCTGTATGTTACTTTCTCTGTAAGAGGCACATTCGGGTTTTTTTCTTTCTTTCCTTTTCTTTGTTTTGATGTCATTATCTATCTCTCCGTACTCACTCACATCTTTCCTTCTGTAATGGTTTCATCATCGATTTGTTTTTGTTTGTGGTTTCCCTATCGATCTGTCGTTTCTCCCCTTGGCCTCATCTATCTTTTATTTTTCATGATGTCCTTGTCCCCCTTACTTTGTTTCCACTCTTGATGTTGCCGTTGGTCATTGCCTTCCCCATGATGTTGTCATTTATCTTCCTTGCAGCTGTTGATATCAGGGCTGTCCACTGTGTATACTGGTTTGGGTAGTTGCACTGGCCTATTCAGGTCTGTCTATTTTTCATAGCTGTTGAGATAGGTACATTGGCCATGTTAGGACTATCAACTTATTACCATTGTTTGGATAGGTCTGGCCTATTCAGGTCTGTCTATTTTTCATAGCTGTTGAGATAGGTACATTGGCCATGTTAGGGCTATCAACTTATTACTATTGTTTGTATAGGTACATTCATGCACCATAACTTACGTGACAGATTAACCCTTTCAGACTGCATGTGTGTGGGCGGGGAAGGTGGAGCACGGGAAAGCCTCAGAACAGCGCACCAAGATGGGCAGTGGAAATGACAATTTTCATGTCGGTCTAAATTTCAAACTGCGAACGCGATAGGTCACTCCTGGGTCAACCAGGCACCATGCTATTTTGGGTGTAGGATATCCGTTTATATCTGGCACCATGTTATTTTCGGTGTAGGATATCCGTTCATGCCTGTCACCGTGTTATTTTGGATGTAAGATATTCGTTTATAACTGATATTATGTTGTTGTTTCTTTTCGGTGTAGGATATCCGTTCATATCGGTACCATGTAACCTTAAATGTAGGATATCCGTTTATAACTTCCACCATGTTATTTTGGATGTATGATATCCGTTCATATCTGGCACCATGTTATCTGTGGTGTAGGGTATCCGTTCATATCTGGCACCATGTTATCTTCGGTGTAGGATATCTAGGACCATGTTATATTCCGTGTAGGATATCTGTTCGTATCTAGCACCATGTTATTTTTGGTGTAAGATATCCGTTCAAATCTGGCACCATGTTATCTTCGGTGTAGGATATCTAGGACCATGTTATATTCCGTGTAGGATATCTGTTCGTGTCTTGCACTATGTTATTTTTGGTGTAGGATATCCATTCATGTCTCTCACCATGTTATCTTTGGTGTAGGATATCCGTTCATATCTGGCATCATGTTATCGTCGGTTTAGGATATTCGTTCATCTTTCATACCATGTTAACTTCGGTGTAGGATATCTGTTCATCGCTCGCACTATGTTATTTTCAGTGTATGATATCCGTTCATATCTGGCACCATGTTATTTTCGGTGCAGGATTTCTATTCACTTTCAGCGTAACATTTACTTTATTTACTTTCAGCGTAACATGTAGGCTATCTGTGCACACTGAGCACAATGTTTCCTTCGCCGTAAAGTGTGCACAGGTATCCATGGCTTTTTTGCCGTAAAGTGTGCACTGGTATCCATGGCTTTTTTTGCCGTAAAAGGAAGGATAAAATGCATTCCTTGCAACATGTTACTAAATCTGTGATGTGTAGGATATCCGTGCGCACATGGCATCATGTTACTATCGCCGTAAGATGTGTGATACCCATTTCACCCCTGGCATTGTTACTTTCTCTGTAAGATGTTGAATACCTGAAGCACGCCAGGCACTGTGTTACTTTCACCGTAAAGTGTAGGATACCCGGTGCACGCCTGACATTGTTACTTTCACCGTAAAGTGTAAGATATTCGGTGCACGCCTGACACTGTGTTACTTTCACCGTAAAGTGTAAAATATTCGGTGCACGCCTGACACTGTGTTACTTTCACCGTAAAGTGTAAGATATTCGGTGCACGCCTGACACTGTGTTACTTCCACTGTAAAGTGTAGGATACCCGGTGTACGCCTGACACTGTGTTACTTTCACCGTAAAGTGTAGGATACCCGGTGCACGCCTGACATTGTTACTTTCACCGTAAAGTGTAGGATACCCGGTGCACGCCTGACATTATGTTACTTTCACCGTAAAGTGTAGTATACCCGGTGCACGCCTGACATTATGTTACTTTCACCATAAAGTGTAGGATACCCGGTGCACGCGTGACATTATGTTACGGTGTAAAATATCTTTGTAAACCTGGCACCAGCATCATGTCCTCTCTGATGTTGTAGGCAACCACGATGTGACAGCATCTGTTTTCTCCGTCAGCTTAGAGCCTTGGAACACCTTGGGGAAATAAACCCCAGATCAGCTGACTGTGATGTTGATTCAGTCACTGGAGTACCATGGGGAAATAACCCCCAGATCAACTGTCTGTGATGTTGATTCAGTTACTGTCATGAACCTTAGAATACCTAGGGGAAATAAACCCCAGATCAGCTGTATGTGATGTTGATTCAGTCACTGGAGTACCTTGGGTAAATAAAACGCAGATCAGCTGTCTGTCATGTACATTCAGTCACTGGAGTACCTTGGGGAAATAAACCCCAAATCAGCTGTCTGTGATGTTGATTCAGTCACTGGCTGTCTGTGATGTTGGTTCAGTCACTAGCTGTCTGTGATGTTGATTCAGTCACTGGCTGTCTGTGATATTGATTCAGGCACTAGCTGTCTGCTATGTTGATTCAGTCACTGGCTGTCTGTGATGTTGGTTCAGTCACTAGCTGTCTGTGATGTTGATTCAGTCACTAGCTGTCTGTGATGTTGATTCAGTCACTAGCTGTCTGTGATGTTGATACAGTCACTAGCTGTCTGTGATGTTGATTCAGTCACTAGCTGTCTGTGATGTTGATTCAGTCACTGGCTGACTGTGATATTGGTTCAGTCACTAGCTGACTGTGATGTGATTCAGTCACTGGCTGTCTGTGATGTTGATTCAGTCACTGGCTGTCTGTGATGTTGATTCAGTCACTGGCTGTCTGTGATGTTGATTCAGTCACTGTCATTTTGTTGTAGTGCAACCGACCAGCTGGAGCCATGTCAGCACTGTCACCACGCAAAGGACAGAAAGTTCTGTCAGCAAGCGCACACACACACACACACACACACACACACACACACACACACACACACACACTCACACACACACACACACACACACACACACACACACACACACACACACACAGAGGCGGGGGTGGGATGGCGTGCGTGCAAATAGTCCTGTTAATCCATGCATGTTACACAAACTGGACGATTGGCATCTCAGGACATATAAACCTAGGCCCTGCTTAGTACGTCAGCCATTGGATCTTGCCAGAAGTAAACTGGAATTTCAACATTGGTCTGACTATTGCTCTCTCTCTCCCTTCGTTTTTTGGGGTCGGGGTGGTTTACGCAGCAGTTTAGGTAATTTTTTTTTCCAATCTGCGTTGCATATTCTTCGCGTTTTTTCATTTCATTCTTATATATATATATATATATATATATATATATATATATAGGTTGGTGTAATTGATTGCATTATTGCTCACTGAGACCGTCATGATCAAAAGGCGTGACAGTCATTGTCAGTCAGTCATTCCCCTGACCGCTGAGGTCGTTTGGGGGGACGTGATGAGGCATCAGTCAGTCATTCCCCTGACCGCTGGGGTCGTTGGAGGGACGTGATGAGGCATCAGTCAGTCATTCCCCTGACCGCTGAGGTCGTTTGGGGGGACGTGATGAGGCATCAGTCAGTCAGTCCCCTGACCGCTGAGGTCGTTTGGGGGGACGTGATGAGGCATCAGTCAGTCATCTCCCTGACCGCTGGGGTCGTTTGGGGGGACGTGATGAGGCATCAGTCAGTCAGTCCCCTGACCGCTGGGGTCGTTTGGGGGGACGTGATGAGGCATCAGTCAGTCAGTCCCCTGACCGCTGGGGTCGTTTGGGGGGACGTGATGAGGCATCAGTCAGTCATCTCCCTGACCGCTGGGGTCGTTTGGGGGGACGTGATGAGGCATCAGTCAGTCAGTCCCCTGACCGCTGGGGTCGTTTGGGGGGACGTGATGAGGCAGCCGCCGTTTCTCTCCAGGCTCTTCTGTGTGTAGCTGTCGTGAGATCTGGCATGGTCATCTTGGAGTAGTTTCCTCAGGCACCTGGTCTCAAACGCCTGGATTCTTCTTTCTTTTTCGGCCATCAGTGTCCACGTCTCGCAGCCATATAAGAGGATGGAGACCACGAGTGACTTGTAGAGCCGGAATTTTGTGTGGAATTTGATGTTGCTCTTCCACACTCTGTTCAGTCTGGCCATCGCTGCTGATGCGGAGTTGATCCTGATTCGGATTTCTGCTGTGCAGGTGCCATCTTTGGACAGGGTTGCTCCCAAGTACCTGAAGCTGGTCACTTCTTCCAGGGGCTCACCATTCATGGTTATGTTGGCACTGCTGTTAGTCGTGCAGTTGACCATGACCTTTGACTTCTCTGTGCTGACCTCCATGCCGTAGGCACTTGCTCTTATGACAAGTCTGTTTGTCAGATCCTGGAGCTCTGTAACCAGCTCCCTTTCTCTGTTCGCCAAGCAGACCTGACCACAAGTGTTGACACTTTCCTAAGATTGTTTCTTCAAAGAAGCGTTCTGACCCTTACCCATTGCTCTTTGATTTAGTCTATGACTTCCCTACTGTTAGGCATGGTGTGTGTGTGTGTGTGTGTGTGTGTGTGTGTGTGTGTGTGTGTGTGTGTGTGTGTGTGTGTGTGTGTGTGTGTATTTGAAATGTGCGTGGTCAGCGCCATTGTTGACTACATGTTGTTAGATCGTCTTGTCATGACTTTCGTGATGTACTAGGCAAATAGCAGCAGCAGCAGCAGTAGTAATAGTAGTAGTAGTAGTAGTAGTAAGAGTCGTGGCGAAGCACCACCAGCTGTTAGTACTCGTTGTAAGCGACAAAAATATTGACAATTGCGATAGGTATAGTCCTGCTAGTAATCACTGCCACCGTTGTAATTTTCTTTTCTTTTTTTTTTTCTCGTGTCACTCTGTGCTGTGACTCGCGATGAAATTCACTTTTTTATTGGATCCTCTCCCCCCTCCCTCCCCCATCCTCCAGCTCTCTCCTTTTTCTGCCCCCGTCCTTCTATTTAATGAAACATCACTAAATGGGAAACATGTTTAGTCTGCTTCTTTTTCTTTTTAATAGAAGAGCACTAAGTGGGAAACATGTTCAGTCTGCCTCTTTGTCTTTTTCATAGAACACCACTAAGTGGGAAACATGTTCAGTCTGCCTCTTTGTCTTTTTCATAGAACACCACTAAGTGGGAAACATGTTCAGTCTGCCTCTTTGTCTTTTTCATAGAACACCACTAAGTGGGAAACATGTTCAGTCTGCCTCTTTGTCTTTTTTATAGAACACCACTAAGTGGGAAACATGTTCAGTCTGCCTCTTTGTCTTTTTCATAGAACAGCACTAAGTGGGAAACATGTTCAGTCTGCCTCTTTGTCTTTTTCATAGAACACCACTAAGTGGGAAACATGTTCAGTCTGCCTCTTTGTCTTTTTCATAGAACACCACTAAGTGGGAAACATGTTCAGTCTGCCTCTTTGTCTTTTTCATAGAACACCACTAAGTGGGAAACATGTTCAGTCTGCCTCTTTGTCTTTTTCATAGAACACCACTAAGTGGGAAACATGTTCAGTCTGCCTCTTTGTCTTTTTCATAGAACACCACTAAGTGGGAAACATGTTCAGTCTGCCTCTTTGTCTTTTTATAGAACACCACTAAGTGGGAAACATGTTCAGTCTGCCTCTTTGTCTTTTTCATAGAACACCACTAAGTGGGAAACATGTTCAGTCTGCCTCTTTGTCTTTTTCATAGAACACCACTAAGTGGGAAACATGTTCAGTCTGCCTCTTTGTCTTTTTCATAGAACAGCCACTAAGTGGGAAACATGTTCAGTCTGCCTCTTTGTCTTTTTCATAGAACACACTAAGTGGGAAACATGTTCAGTCTGCCTCTTTGTCTTTTTCATAGAACACCACTAAGTGGGAAACATGTTCAGTCTGCCTCTTTGTCTTTTTCATAGAACACCACTAAGTGGGAAACATGTTCAGTCTGCCTCTTTGTCTTTTTCATAGAACACCACTAAGTGGGAAACATGTTCAGTCTGCCTCTTTGTCTTTTTCATAGAACACCACTAAGTGGGAAACATGTTCAGTCTGCCTCTTTGTCTTTTCATAGAACACCACTAAGTGGGAAACATGTTCAGTCTGCCTCTTTGTCTTTTTCATAGAACACCACTAAGTGGGAAACATGTTTCAGTCTGCCTCTTTGTCTTTTCATAGAACACCACTAAGTGGGAAACATGTTCAGTCTGCCTCTTGTCTTTTTCATAGAACACCACTAAGTGGGAAACATGTTTAGTCTGCCTCTTCGTCTTTTTCATAGAACACCACTAAGTGGGAAACATGTTCAGTCTGCCTCTTCTGTCTTTTTCATAGAACACCACTAAGTGGGAAACATGTTCAGTCTGCCTCTTCGTCTTTTTCAATAGAACACCACTAAGTGGGAAACATGTTCAGTCTGCCTCTTTGTCTTTTTATAGAACACCCTAAGTGGGAAACATGTTCAGTCTGCCTCTTTGTCTTTTTCATAGAACACCACTAAGTGGGAAACATGTTCAGTCTGCCTCTTTGTCTTTTTAAATAGAACACCACTAAGTGGGAAACATGTTCAGTCTGCCTCTTTGTCTTTTTCATAGAACACCACTAAGTGGGAAACATGTTCAGTCTGCCCTTTGTCTTTTTCATAGAACACCACTAAGTGGGAAACATGTTCAGTCTGCCTCTTTGTCTTTTTCATAGAACAGCACTAAGTGGGAAACATGTTCAGTCTGCCTCTTTGTCTTTTTCATAGAACACACTAAGTGGGAAACATGTTCAGTCTGCCCCTTTGTCTTTTTCATAGAACACCACTAAGTGGGAAACATGTTCAGTCTGCCTCTTGTCTTTTCAATAGAACAGCACTAAGTGGGAAACATGTTCAGTCTGCCTCTTTGTCTTTTTATAGAACAGCACTAAGTGGGAAACATGTTCAGTCTGCCTCTTTGTCTTTTTCATAGAACAGCACTAAGTGGGAAACATGTTCAGTCTGCCTCTTTGTCTTTTTCATAGAACAGCACTAAGTGGGAAACATGTTCAGTCTGCCTCTGTCTTTTAATAGAACAGCACTAAGTGGGAGACATGTTCAGTCTGCCTCTTTGTCTTTTTAATAGAACAGCACTAAGTGGGAAACATGTTCAGTCTGCCTCTTTGTCTTTTTAATAGAACAGCACTAAATGGGAAACATGTTCAGTCTGCCTCTTTGTCTTTTTCATAGAACAGCACTAAGTGGGAAACATGTTCAGTCTGCCTCTTTGTCTTTTTCATAGAACAGCACTAAGTGGGAAACATGTTCAGTCTGCCTCTTTGTCTTTTTAATGAAACATCACTAAGTGGGAAACATGTTCAGTCTGCCTCTTTGTCTTTTTCATAGAACAGCACTAAGTGGGAAACATGTTCAGTCTGCCTCTTTATCTTTTTAATAGAAGAGCACTAAGTGGGAAACATGTTCAGTCTGCCTCTTTGTCTTTTTCACAAATTAAAAAGCAGGTATGGGCTATGGAATGAGTTATTCGGCAGTGGTAAATGAACATATGTAAATGAACATATGTAAATGAACATATGTAAACGCTTTGCGTTCAACAAAAAATAATAAGGTCGATTTCACAGTTAATTTTAACCATTTCTGTTCGTTTGAAGAGTTTCAAAATCGATTCTGGGAGGGTTTTGCATGGT
>CM065741.1:1075251-1087751 GCA_033310375.1 Conus canariensis
TGAAGGGAAATAAACAGAATATTATTGTTCCAAATAATCCATCTACTATTGATTCAGATCAGATTCTTACTGTTAAATTTCCAGACCTAGGAGCAGATGAAGTGATTGTGCCGGGATCTGCACGTCTTACTTTCAAAATAGAACTTGGATCAGCAACAGATCCTAACAGGACAGTAGTTCAGAATCTGGGACGGGCAATCGTTAAGAAAATTTCTATAAAACTTGAGGGGCAAGAAATATTTTCTTTACACAATGCAGACATATTTTTAATCTATTGTGATCTATGGCTAACCGCGAATGAAAGGGCTGACCTCGCGTTTCAAGGAATCGAAAATAACGAAGCACTAAAACACAGAATAGATGCTGAAGATGCTGCATCTGGCAACAAGCCCGAAGCTGTAAATTTTGCTTATGGAAATCGCTTTTCCATACCCTTGGATTTTGAGTTATTAAGCGCGCATGCACCATACTTTCAAGGAGCATTAAAAGACAGATTGACATATGAACTAACTTTTAATGAATACAATCGCGTTATTAAATCTACAGTCAAAGATGCAAAGTACAGCATTTCTGACATCTTGTTGGAGTTTGATACTATTAACGATCCTAACTTAGCAAGGTTGATCGAACAACAGTATCAGTCAAAATTAGCAATATATTACGAAAGAGTGATTCATCATTCTAAATATCCTAAAAGCAGGGCAGACACTATATGGAACTTTAGTTTTAGCGCCTCAGCAAGATCGCTTAAAGGTATTTTATTGCTGTGTGAAGATGAAAACCCATACGAAAGACAAACTGAAAAGTTTGTTAATCCTAAAATAACGAAAGTACAATGTTCAATTGAGGGCAGTCCTAACCAAATCTACAGTAGTGGGCTTAAACCTTATCAGCATTTTGACGAAATAAGAAAATATTTTGGAGGCGGGAGGCATAGAAGTCCAACAGCAGATCTTGTGTCCAAAGATCTACATCTTCATAATGTTAGACTTGATGAATATTTAACAACGAAATATGCTTTATGGATTGACCTAAGGTCAACAGAGGATAATCAGTTGCATGGGAGTGGGAGAACAGTTAAAGACGTAATAAACATTCAAATTGATAAAGAAAAAGAGAGTGATAAACCACTTAATGTACATTTGTTTTTAATATATGATGCGCAGCTGAATATTCAAGATAACAGATTAAAAGATATCCAATACTAAATTATTTTTATTTTTAAAAAAAGCATGTCTGTTCAGGTTTATCCAAAAGTGCCCAAAGAAGAGATAGTAGGCAATTCTGACATAAAAACTTTCAGATTAACCAACATTACACAAATGCAAACCCAACTAGAGCAAGACCTTTCAAAATACAGTAAAACCAAACGAAGGTATTCTGCTGCCTTTAATGCTGTTACATATGTTAATACTGGAGCATCGGCGGTTAGTGCTCTATCAGCAGGAACAAGTGTAGGTCTCTTAGCAACAGGCGTAGGTGCGCCGGCAGCTTTACCTCTAGGCGGTTTGTCTTTAACTCTTGGCCTGTGCTCATTAGCTGTAAGTGCTGTCAGCAAAAAAATAAAAGCTAAACTCCAAAAGCACACAGCTATGGTTCAACTAATAACAGCTAAACTTAGTTCCTTCAAACTGATAATAAATAAAGCACTTGCTGACTCGAACATCACGGATGAAGAATTTAGTCGCCTACAGGCTGATTTTGAGGACTACAAAAGACAAAAGTTTGATCTTCAAAGAAAGGCAAGGGCAACTTTTTCTCAAGACACCGACCAGATAAAAAAGGAATGTTTAAAAAAAGTAAACGAGACATTAAACTCTGTTCTAAACAGCTCACATTAACAACCCCAAAGAGTGTTTATACTTTAGTTTACGAGTCCAAGCACAAAAAGACCGTTGATATTGATTCTGACTAAGACGACTTTGGAGTCGATGTATTTTTTTTTTAATTTAAATAAATATTTTGAGTTAGAAAAGAAACTCAAAATGGAATACACTGATTTTGATTCTTGGTTTGATGCAGAAGAGAGTTTGTCAAAAGCTTTGAAGGATACAAATATAGAAGTTATTAATCCAACAAATGTGTTAGAAAGCGTTGAGTATGCTATTTCTCAAATCCCCAATTATTTAGCAATAAACCCTCCAGTTAAAGTAAGGTTAGTTGTTTTAGTTGATTACATAACAATAAGCGAAGAAAATCTAGAAGTCTGGGTCTCAACTAAACAGCAGGCTATTCTTTCTTATAATGATTTAACGCCTGATTGGGCAGAACAACTTCTTACTCAGTTTAACGACTCCTCTGAAGCAGCAAAAATGAGAGGCTCTGGTTGGTCAGAGGGTAAAGTATTAGAGATTAGATTAAAACAGGCTAAATACGAGCCAATTATAGGAAAGTCTTTTATTCCTCTACCATCAGAATTAGTTGCAAAGAGAGCGGTTCTGAACATAAAGAATTCAGATAACAAATGTTTTATGTGGTGCGTTCTTGCTAGGCTACACTTTGTTAAAAAAAATGCAGAGAGAGTTACTAACTATTTGCAGTGGGCCAATGATCTTAACTTTAACGGCCTTGAATTTCCTATGGCTGTAGACAAGATTGATCAGTTTGAAAAACAAAATCCACCAATAACTGTTAATGTCTACACATGGTCTGTTAAATCAGACCTTCAGCCAATTAGAGTGTCAAAGAAAAGTCCATCAATAGGAGAACCAGACAAACACCATGTAGACTTACTCCTGATGCAAAGCCTTAATGGGTTGCACTGCACGCTAATACGCACAATGAGTAGACTAATTCAGCATACTTCAAAAGATGGGCACAAACAAGAATTCTGTAGAAAATGTTTAACAAGAATTCCGTCCGTTCAAGCTGCGAGTGAACATGTAAAACATTGTCTCAGTCCAGTGGACTGCAATACAGAACTAATTATGCCAAGAGAAGGCAGTAAGGTTAGTTTTAAGAATTACAAAAAACTCCAGAGGTCTCCATACGTTGTTTACGCAGACTTTGAATCGCTTATTGTTCCTTATGAAGGGCCAGCTCCAAAACATTTACCAAAAACAGTTATAATGAATAACCACCAGATTTGTTCATTTGCCTTCATTGTTGTCAGGTCGGATGGCGTCCATTCAAAGCCAGAATTATACAGAGGACCACATGCAGCAAAACATTTCTTAAAACGCATGCAAGAAGTTCGTAATGTCTGTTCTAATAATCTAGACCTATCCGATCTTAAGATGACTCCTGAAGATCAAGATCGCTATAACTCAGCCACTCACTGTTGGATTTGTGGATTAGAGCTAACCCCTGAAAGTTTAAACCCAACAGTAAGAGATCATGATCACATTAGCGGAGAATTCAGAGGAGCAGCGCATAACAATTGCAATCTTCAACTAAAGTTTGATCCTAGGACTTGGAGACTTCCTATATTCTTTCATAACTTGCGAGGTTATGATTCTCATCTTATATTGCAAGCAGTAACCAGCGACTTTAGGGTAAAATGTATTGCACAGTCATCAGAAAAGTACATGTGTTTCACTTTAAATAACCTGTCTTTTTATGACTCTATGCAACACCTGATGGGATCATTAGAGTCACTGGCTATGTCCTTAAAGTCCTGCCCAATAACGGAAGAATATTTTGACCCAACGGTGATTAGAAAGGGCGTTTATCCTTATGAGTACATGAACAGCTGGGAAAGGTTTGAAGAGACAGCCCTTCCGCCTAAAGGTGCGTTCTTTAGTAGTCTTAAAGGAAAGGACATCAGTGATTCTGATTATTCTTATGCTCAAGAAGCGTGGCAAAAATTAGACTCTAAAACAATGGGAGACTATCATGATGCCTATTTAATGGCGGATACTTGTTTGTTGGCGGATATCTTTGAAAATTACAGAAAGACCTGCATGAAACATTATAGTCTAGATCCTGCGCATTATATTTCTGCACCCGGGATGAGTTGGGATTCCTTTTTAAAATTTACTGGTGTACAGATTGACCTGTTGTCTGACCTGCCAATGCTTCGGGTAATTGAAAACGGATTCCGTGGAGGAATTAGTATGGCGTCTCACCATTACTGTAAAGCAAACAACAAATATTTGGATGATTATGATCCAAGTAGGAAGTCTAACTATCTTATGTATTTAGATGCAAACAATCTGTATGGTTGGGCTATGAGTCAATCACTTCCATTTCGTAACTTTAAAATGTACACAGGACTCAAAGACATTCAAAAGTTTTTAAAATGGCTGCATACTCTGGAAGCTGATCAACAACAGGGCTTTATTCTAGAAGTTGATTTAGAATATCCTCATGAACTCCATGACCTGCATAATGACTATCCATTAGCGGCAGAAACCCTAAAAGTGTCAATGACAGAACCGCCTAAACTTGTGCCTAATCTTCGTGACAAAAAAAATTATGTCTGTCATTACAGACTTCTCCAATTTTATCTAAGACATGGTTTGAAGTTGACAGCAGTTCATCGTATAATTGCATTTGATCAAGAACAGTTCATGAAACCATACATCATGAAGAACACTGATCTCAGAACTAAATCCACAGATGCTTCAGAAAAAGACTTTTTCAAGTTGATGAACAACAGCTGTTTTGGAAAGACTATGGAAAATCCGCACAAGCGCAAAGATGTCAGATTGGTTACCAGAGAAAACGAAGCAATTAAGCTGGTGTCAAAACCCAACTACCAAGACTTCAGAAGATTTCATGATCAGCTTTTTGGAATAATGATGAAAAAAAAGAAAGTCAAATTGGACAAACCTGTTTTTATTGGGTTTACTGTTTTAGAGCTGTCGAAGCTTTTGATGTTAGAATTTCTTTACGACTACTTTAAACCCTTGTATCCAGAGTCCAGAGTACTTTACACAGATACAGATTCCTTTGTAATCGACATCCCTACTGAAGATTTTTACAAAGACATGGAATTAGAAGTAGCAAAAGGGCATGCGGGATGGTACGACACATCTGATTACCCTAAAGATTCACCTTTGCATTCAGTTATTAATAAAAAGGTTTTGGGAAAGATGAAGGATGAATTATCTGGAGGTGTGATCAAGGAGTTTATTGGTTTAAGGTCGAAAATGTACAGTCTTGCTTGTCAAACAGGCACTATTAAAAAAGCAAAGGGAATATCTCGCAGTGTTGTGCAGTCAAACATATCACATGACAACTACAAAGAAGCATTGTTCAATAAAAAGACTTTTCATCATGACAATTACAAACTACGATCTAATCTGCATGAGATTAACACAACAGTTGTAACAAAACGGTCTCTTGACAGCACTAACACGAAAAGAGTATTTGTTAATCCAGAGTATTCATATGCAATTGGGCACTGGAGGACATTTGGTCAAGCGCAATTAGATACTCAGTAATTTCTTTATCCAGTATAGCTGGATTATTTGTGGATGTTGTTTCAAGATTTTTGATTTTTTCAAAAATATTAGGATCTAGTGGTAGTTTATTCTTTATCATTGTTTTGATAATAAATTTATACGCGAATAATTTTTTTTGAGCTTCCATTTTAACTCAAAAATGTATTTATTAAATTAATATTGCAAAATGTACACGCATTTTGTTATTGTTTTTGTCCAGGATGTAAAACTCTATCTTCAGTATTCTTCCCATTTTTAAATAAAAAAAATTAACTAAATCTCCGAGCAACAAAATACACAACAGTCATACCAAAGACAATAAACAATATTTCTTGCATCTTTTGTTTTTCTGATGGTTGATAGTAATCGCTAAATTTTGGTGGACGCAATGTTTCAACTTGTTTGCCTGTTACTAGAAAATATTCTTTTATTGCCTGGTCAACATCTTTAAATGTGTAAGCTGCATGTCCCTGTTGTTTAAGTCTGTCGTTAATAAAATCTAACTGCTCCATTCTTTGCTTTTCATAGGTGTCTTGTGCAGCGGCTAGTTGCTCCATAGCTCTGTTATGTCTTTTTCTCTCGTCGTCATTATGTAGTTTACTAAATGCGTAATTACTTCCGCTAAAAGCAAGTGCATTAACCACTGCGCCACCTATCATCATCACGAGTGAAGCCATTTTTATAAATGTATTTTTTTACATATTTATATTTTCTGGAATTATTCCTTGCTTAACTAGAAAATCTTTCGTAGCAAACGAAGCTGTAAAGACAGCAATCAACTTTGCTGAGTCTTCAAAATCTAGCTTGCCAAGATCTGCTGGTTTTATTCTTAACAAGCTTTTACCAAGCATTGTGTATCCTACACTTAGACCTCCAATAACAGCAGAATGGTATACGAGGTTGGCAACAGTTTTTTCGGTGCTCATTTTTAAAAAATAAAATAATATTTATTATTAATAAAACATGAACTGCGATGATTTACTACAGCTGCAGGGCAGCCTAAACGTTCCTGAACTTATGATTACAAATGATCAAGTTGATGACCAAGCTATTATGCGCCAAAAGGAAAGGCTGTATTCTTTGGCGGCGTGTGGAAAAACAAAACAGTACCTCGGAAATGAATTCAGCATAGAACAGATACAACAGATGTCGCCGCAAGACATTGTAAAGTATCACAACAGGTATGAAGCGCAACTGGGGTCAAGAATGGTCAAAAGTGTCGGACAAACTGTTCTTAGTTTGTACACTAAACTAGTCAGTAGATTTGCTCCCATTGATTCTGAACAAGATTTTATGTATGATTTAACACAGGATCCAGTTTTAACAAAGTCATTAGAGTCTCTAGGATGTGATCTATATTACAGATTTGGAACATTGTTATCTCCAGTAATCATGGGATTAATTACTTTTAATCATATAGATTTTATTTCCCTTAAAAATGGAGAACCAAAAAACGGAGACGATGAATCAGGTAGAACAAGTGACCCGTGAAAAGCATCCTGGACGCGTTGAAGCAGGAAAAAAATTAGCTGAGTGGAACAAAAAAAGAAAATTAGAGTTATATAATGCAAAACAGCCAGTTGTTTCAGAAATTTCTGCAATACCGCAACAAGTTGTTGCAAAACCAAAGTATCCATGGAATATTGTGTTTAAAACAGTTGTTATTGGTGCTATTGCTGTTGGGGGTGGTGGTTATTATATGTATAAAAAATGGCAGCAAAAACCAAAGCAATCACAGCCACTAGAAACAAAATCTGAACAAAAAGAAATGCCAGAACAACCAACAACAAAATCTCATTTTGATCCATTTGATATGCAGTAATATTTTAAAAACTTATACAAAAACTTATATAATAACTTGTATAAAAACTTGTTAAAAACTTATTCAAGTACTTGTTAAGAACTTGATGATGACTTGTATAAGAATTTATTTAAGAATTTATTTTACTTATAGAGAGAACTATAAAATACCTATTCTGGATCGCCCGCCGGAGCAGCAGCGAAACCGGCTTTAGCCGGTTGGAGCTGGCGGAGGTGGGTGAGCCAGAATTGGTATTTTATAGTTCTCTGATGTCATTATCTATCTCTCCGTACTCACTCACATCTTTCCTTCTGTAATGGTTTCATCATCGATTTGTTTTTGTTTGTGGTTTCCCTATCGATCTGTCGTTTCTCCCCTTGGCCTCATCTATCTTTTATTTTTCATGATGTCCTTGTCCCCCTTACTTTGTTTCCACTCTTGATGTTGCCGTTGGTCATTGCCTTCCCCATGATGTTGTCATTTATCTTCCTTGCAGCTGTTGATATCAGGGCTGTCCACTGTGTATACTGGTTTGGGTAGTTGCACTGGCCTATTCAGGTCTGTCTATTTTTCATAGCTGTTGAGATAGGTACATTGGCCATGTTAGGACTATCAACTTATTACCATTGTTTGGATAGGTCTGGCCTATTCAGGTCTGTCTATTTTTCATAGCTGTTGAGATAGGTACATTGGCCATGTTAGGGCTATCAACTTATTACTATTGTTTGGATAGGTACATTCATGCACCATAACTTACGTGACAGATTAACCCTTTCAGACTGCATGTGTGTGGGCGGGGAAGGTGGAGCACGGGAAAGCCTCAGAACAGCACACCAAGATGGGCAGTGGAAATGACAATTTTCATGTCGGTCTGAATTTCAAACTGCGAACGCGATAGGTCACTCCTGGGTCAACCAGGCACCATGCTATTTTGGGTGTAGGATATCCGTTTATATCTGGCACCATGTTATTTTCGGTGTAGGATATCAGTTCATGCCTGTCACCGTGTTATTTTGGATGTAAGATATTCGTTTATAACTGATATTATGTTGTTGTTTCTTTTCGGTGTAGGATATCCGTTCATATCGGTACCATGTAACCTTAAATGTAGGATATCCGTTTATAACTTCCACCATGTTATTTTGGATGTATGATATCCGTTCATATCTGGCACCATGTTATCTGTGGTGTAGGGTATCCGTTCATATCTGGCACCATGTTATCTTCGGTGTAGGATATCTAGGACCATGTTATATTCCGTGTAGGATATCTGTTCGTATCTAGCACCATGTTATTTTTGGTGTAAGATATCCGTTCAAATCTGGCACCATGTTATCTTCGGTGTAGGATATCTAGGACCATGTTATATTCCGTGTAGGATATCTGTTTGTGTCTTGCACTGTGTTATTTTTGGTGTAGGATATCCATTCATGTCTCTCACCATGTTATCTTTGGTGTAGGATATCCGTTCATATCTGGCATCATGTTATCGTCGGTTTAGGATATTCGTTCATCTTTCATACCATGTTAACTTCGGTGTAGGATATCTGTTCATCGCTCGCACTATGTTATTTTCAGTGTATGATATCCGTTCATATCTGGCACCATGTTATTTTCGGTGCAGGATTTCTATTCACTTTCAGCGTAACATTTACTTTATTTACTTTCAGCGTAACATGTAGGCTATCTGTGCACACTGAGCACAATGTTTCCTTCGCCGTAAAGTGTGCACAGGTATCCATGGCTTTTTTGCCGTAAAGTGTGCACTGGTATCCATGGCTTTTTTTGCCGTAAAAGGAAGGATAAAATGCATTCCTTGCAACATGTTACTAAATCTGTGATGTGTAGGATATCCGTGCGCACATGGCATCATGTTACTATCGCCGTAAGATGTGTGATACCCATTTCACCCCTGGCATTGTTACTTTCTCTGTAAGATGTTGAATACCTGAAGCACGCCAGGCACTGTGTTACTTTCACCGTAAAGTGTAGGATACCCGGTGCACGCCTGACATTGTTACTTTCACCGTAAAGTGTAAGATATTCGGTGCACGCCTGACACTGTGTTACTTTCACCGTAAAGTGTAAAATATTCGGTGCACGCCTGACACTGTGTTACTTTCACCGTAAAGTGTAAGATATTCGGTGCACGCCTGACACTGTGTTACTTCCACTGTAAAGTGTAGGATACCCGGTGTACGCCTGACACTGTGTTACTTTCACCGTAAAGTGTAGGATACCCGGTGCACGCCTGACATTGTTACTTTCACCGTAAAGTGTAGGATACCCGGTGCACGCCTGACATTATGTTACTTTCACCGTAAAGTGTAGGATACCCGGTGCACGCCTGACATTATGTTACTTTCACCGTAAAGTGTAGGATACCCGGTGCACGCGTGACATTATGTTACGGTGTAAAATATCTTTGTAAACCTGGCACCAGCATCATGTCCTCTCTGATGTTGTAGGCAACCACGATGTGACAGCATCTGTTTTCTCCGTCAGCTTAGAGCCTTGGAACGCCTTGGGGAAATAAACCCCAGATCAGCTGACTGTGATGTTGATTCAGTCACTGGAGTACCATGGGGAAATAACCCCCAGATCAACTGTCTGTGATGTTGATTCAGTTACTGTCACGAACCTTAGAATACCTAGGGGAAATAAACCCCAGATCAGCTGTATGTGATGTTGATTCAGTCACTGGAGTACCTTGGGTAAATAAAACCCAGATCAGCTGTCTGTCATGTACATTCAGTCACTGGAGTACCTTGGGGAAATAAACCCCAAATCAGCTGTCTGTGATGTTGATTCAGTCACTGGCTGTCTGTGATGTTGGTTCAGTCACTAGCTGTCTGTGATGTTGATTCAGTCACTGGCTGTCTGTGATATTGATTCAGGCACTAGCTGTCTGTTATGTTGATTCAGTCACTGGCTGTCTGTGATGTTGGTTCAGTCACTAGCTGTCTGTGATGTTGATTCAGTCACTAGCTGTCTGTGATGTTGATACAGTCACTAGCTGTCTGTGATGTTGATTCAGTCACTAGCTGTCTGTGATGTTGATTCAGTCACTGGCTGACTGTGATGTTGGTTCAGTCACTAGCTGACTGTGATGTTGATTCAGTCACTGGCTGTCTGTGATGTTGATTCAGTCACTGGCTGTCTGTGATGTTGATTCAGTCACTGGCTGTCTGTGATGTTGATTCAGTCACTGTCATTTTGTTGTAGTGCAACCGACCAGCTGGAGCCATGTCAGCACTGTCACCACGCAAAGGACAGAAAGTTCTGTCAGCAAGCGCGCGCACACACACACACACACACACACACACACACACACACACACACACACACACTCACACACACACACACACACACACACACACACACACACACACACACACACACACACACACACAGAGGCGGGGGTGGGATGGCGTGCGTGCAAATAGTCCTGTTAATCCATGCATGTTACACAAACTGGACGATTGGCATCTCAGGACATATAAACCTAGGCCCTGCTTAGTACGTCAGCCATTGGATCTTGCCAGAAGTAAACTGGAATTTCAACATTGGTCTGACTATTGCTCTCTCTCTCCCTTCGTTTTTTGGGGTCGGGGTGGTTTACGCAGCGGTTTAGGTAATTTTTTTTCCCAATCTGCGTTGCATATTCTTCGCGTTTTTTCATTTCATTCTTATATATATATATATATATATATATATATATATATATATATATATATATATATATATATATAGGTTGGTGTAATTGATTGCATTATTGCTCACTGAGACCGTCATGATCAAAAGGCGTGACAGTCATTGTCAGTCAGTCATTTCCCTGACCGCTGAGGTCGTTGGAGGGACGTGATGAGGCATCAGTCAGTCAGTCCCCTGACCGCTGGGGTCGTTGGAGGGACGTGATGAGGCATCAGTCAGTCAGTCCCCTGACCGCTGGGGTCGTTTGGGGGGACGTGATGAGGCATCAGTCAGTCAGTCCCCTGACCGCTGGGGTCGTTGGAGGGACGTGATGAGGCATCAGTCAGTCATTTCCCTGACCGCTGGGGTCGTTTGGGGGGACGTGATGAGGCAGCCGCCGTTTCTCTCCAGGCTCTTCTGTGTGTAGCTGTCGTGAGATCTGGCATGGTCATCTTGGAGTAGTTTCCTCAGGCACCTGGTCTCAAACGCCTGGATTCTTCTTTCTTTTTCGGCCATCAGTGTCCACGTCTCGCAGCCATATAAGAGGATGGAGACCACGAGTGACTTGTAGAGCCGGAATTTTGTGTGGAATTTGATGTTGCTCTTCCACACTCTGTTCAGTCTGGCCATCGCTGCTGATGCGGAGTTGATCCTGATTCGGATTTCTGCTGTGCAGGTGCCATCTTTGGACAGGGTTGCTCCCAAGTACCTGAAGCTGGTCACTTCTTCCAGGGGCTCACCATTCATGGTTATGTTGGCACTGCTGTTAGTCGTGCAGTTGACCATGACCTTTGACTTCTCTGTGCTGACCTCCATGCCGTAGGCACTTGCTCTTATGACAAGTCTGTTTGTCAGATCCTGGAGCTCTGTAACCAGCTCCCTTTCTCTGTTCGCCAAGCAGACCTGACCACAAGTGTTGACACTTTCCTAAGATTGTTTCTTCAAAGAAGCGTTCTGACCCTTACCCATTGCTCTTTGATTTAGTCTATGACTTCCCTACTGTTAGGCATGGAGTGAGTGTGTGTGTGTGTGTGTGTGTGTGTGTGTGTGTGTGTGTGTGTGTGTGTGTGTGTGTGTGTATTTGAAATGTGCGTGGTCAGCGCCATTGTTGACTACATGTTGTTAGATCGTCTTGTCATGACTTTCGTGATGTACTAGGCAAATAGCAGCAGCAGCAGCAGTAGTAATAGTAGTAGTAGTAGTAGTAGTAGTAGTAAGAGTCGTGGCGAAGCACCACCAGCTGTTAGTACTCGTTGTAAGCGACAAAAATATTGACAATTGCGATAGGTATAGTCCTGCTAGTAATCACTGCCACCGTTGTAATTTTCTTTTCTTTTTTTTTTTCTCGTGTCACTCTGTGCTGTGACTCGCGATGAAATTCACTTTTTTATTGGATCCTCTCCCCCCTCCCTCCCCCATCCTCCAGCTCTCTCCTTTTTCTGCCCTCGTCCTTCTATTTAATGAAACATCACTAAGTGGGAAACATGTTTAGTCTGCTTCTTTTTCTTTTTAATAGAAGAGCACTAAGTGGGAAACATGTTCAGTCTGCCTCTTTGTCTTTTTTATAGAACACCACTAAGTGGGAAACATGTTCAGTCTGCCTCTTTGTCTTTTTCATA
>CM065741.1:1100251-1107751 GCA_033310375.1 Conus canariensis
TCCTCTCACACACACACACTCACTCTCTCTCTCCCTCACACACACACACAACACACACACACACACACACACACACACACACACACACACACACACACACACACGTACGTGCGCTTGCGCGCGCTAATCACTAAGTTACGTTATGTCGAATGTCTTGGTCCGTCGTCTTCGCCCTACCTATTGTTTAGCTGATGCTACTGGTGTTTCTCTCTCTTTATCTAAGAGCCCATTTCATCCCTTCCGAAAGTCTGTCCCCTCCCTCCTCCCTTCCCCTCAGTGCCTTCATGCTTCCTTACGCTCTGGTGTACCTCCACTTCCTTTCTTTCTGTGAGTGAAACGGAAGTTCACAACATCCCAGAGGAAAAGGAACATTACGGGTCCCACAAAACTCCTTGCATTAGCTTATTACATTCTGTGAGTATTCCAAAACAACTTTCCCATGTTGCCAACATGTGAGCACAGTTCTTCTGAAGGGATTTTCTGTATGATACTTTTGTACACCTGCTTGACCGTCCCTTTAATGTGTTTATTTTTCACCTCTGCTATTTGGTCATCCTGTGAGCCAATCTGCAGCACACCTCTCCCCTAGAACTCACCTTGTACAGTGGAAACTCCATGCCAAAAAAAGGAGTGGGTGGGGTGGGGGTAGGGCTCTTTCATTTAAACTGTTCCAGTCTTCTTGCGATATTGTGTTCTGTCATTTTCTTCTTCTTTTTTCTTTTACTATTTTTTTGGTCTGTTTCTTCACTCATTCTTTTGTTCTTCCTCTGTGGCCCATTCTTTGAACTGTGTGTTGAAGGCTCTGCTGACTGTTTTAATTCGCCCCATAGCAATGCAAGGGAGAGAGGGGGTGGGTAGGCTGGGTGAGGATCTTTCAATGGAAGTAGTGTCCCTTTTTTTATAAATCCGATGGTAATGATTTCTTCTTTTGTGTTCATCTGTTTGACGTTGCTTTCTTTTACAACTTGGGTTTTATGGTATGTGTTTTTTTTTCTATACTGTTACCAACCAATTTTCTGTATTTGTGGTCTGTTCCTCTTCCTGTGGTCTGGAAAGCATTTTCTTCTTTTTTCTTGATAAACTTTGTAAGATGCAAGTCCCTTTTTGTAATATGGCTGTTACTAGATATAGCCTAACCGTTGGAACAAGCACTTGCTGTTCATTCTGTGGTGCTGTTCACCATTTAGAAATATCGTTCTTGCACTAGAATTATATCGAAGGGATTTTTTAATCTGTTTTTAAAGAAGAATATGAGCGAAATGATCAGAGTGGTCGCTTCACATGACTATTTTTATCCGACTGAAGGACTGCAGCATGGCAATGTTATGAAGAAGTGTACCTGTAGCCCGTAAGCCATTGCTTGTTGCTGCTGCTTCAGTTTAATAATTTGTGTATGTACACAGTATTGATCAAGAAAAATAGCCTAAAATGAAAACCGTTTACCTGTAAACCATGCGTAAATCTGACTTTACCCTTGACGGGAGCGACTTCTTAGGTTTTGTCGTTTGTTTGTTTGTGTTTTATTTGCTTGCTTTTTGGGGGTAGGCGTTGACAGCCCTGGACATGCTCTCTATGGTCTGTTCGAGCTGTACTCAAACAGACATTGTCCATGCCCATCTCCGATTTTGCCATTTCAGTTTTGTTTCTGATAATGCTGTCAGCTTTGAGTAATTCAGTTCTCCTCTAAGCACGAACATTCTTCTCATGGTGACTGTAAAGCCGACATGCCAGGACTTGTTTTTCACCGCATATCAGGACTAGCTGGGTCTGACAAGATCTTCCTTCGTTTGTCTCCAGCCATCCGAAGTCTGATGATGTCTGGAGCTGTTCATTAACGTTTGTAAAACGCTTTCCTCTTAAACTGAAATTCATTACACACACACACACCCACACCCACCCACACCCACCCACCACACACCACACACACACACACACACACACACACAACACATACCACACACACACACACACACACACACACACACACACACACACACACACACACACACACAGTGTCCTGGTCGTTTTCTCCGTCGTACGTTCTACGTGCTATGTTTACTTCTTGCCAGACATTTTTGCTCAAGGGTTAACTTCCATTTAGCTCCCAGCACTATAGGTCAACAAACAGGCTGCCATACAGGTGCCCCCTGATTCACCGTTTAGCTCCCAGCACTACAGGTCAACAAACAGGCCGCCATACAGGTGCCCCCTGATTCACCGTTTAGCTCCCAGCATTACAGGTCAACAAACAGGCTGCCATATAGGTACCCGCTGATTCACCGTTTAGCTCCCAGCACTATAGGTCAACAAACAGGCTGCCATACAGGTGCCCCCCTGATTCACCGTTTACCTCCCAGCACTACAGGTCAACAAACAGGCTGCCATACAGGTGCCCCCTGATTCACCGTTTAGCTCCCAGTACTATAGGTCAACAAACAGGCTGCCATACAGGTGCCCGCTGATTCACCGTTTAGCTCCCAGCACTATAGGTCAACAAACAGGCTGCCATATAGGTGTCCCCAGATTCACCGTTTAGCTCCCAGTACTATAGGTCAACAAACAGGCTGCTAATATAGGTGCCCCCTGAATCACCGTGTCCTGTCTGGAGGCAGTCAACACCGTATGTTTTTCTTTTCTTTCACTGTGACCAAGTTTCTGCATCTGGCTGAGTCAGCATGTGTTTCTGAGTTCTCCGTGCTGTATGTTGTTTACACTTTCTGAGTGTAACCAAAATTGCAGCTCAGAGTTATTTCGTTGCCGTTCTGTGAAACACTTTGCTTGTGATACCACTCATAGTATTCAACAGTGCATTTTTGCTGCGATTTATTTTGTGATGCCACTGGTAGTATCCAACAATATTTCGTCACTGAGATTTCTTGCGCATCCGTCAAACTAGCATTACAGCTGATACAGTATAGGCCCCATGCAGAGAAGTGACACCCGAGCCAGGTTCGGTGTGAGGTCATGTTCAGGTTGAGCGTCATCACTCGCTAAGGTGGTAGGGCAGACGTCAACACTCACCAAGGTGGTAGGGCAGACGTCAGCACTCACCAAGGTAGCAGGGCAGACGTCAACACTCACCAAGGTGGCAGGGCAGACGTCAACACTCACCAAGGTAGCAGGGCAGACGTCAACACTCACCAAGGTGGTAGGGCAGACGTGATAACCGCAACAGGAAGGCCGGTCAGAGGGATGGGGTGGGGTGGGGGATGGAGGGGAAGAGAGGGATGGCAGATGGTTTGTGCAACACTGCACCGATACCACCAGAACTTCAATACATCAATATGTACATTCGTCTTAAACGGCCTGGGTGCTTTGCCCTGAGCTTACTATTCAATAGGGTGGGTATGGGTGTTAATGGGAAAGGGTGGGGTGGTGGTGAGGTTCCTGAAGCAGCTATGTTGAATCACGTTGATCAAAGAAACCCTGGTCTTTTTTGTAAAAAAAAATTCTGATCTATGCGTCTTTTGATTCCCTCTCAGTGTGGTGACTTGATATTTGCTGACGTTGTTTTATTAATGCTTACGGCCCTGATATGGATTACGTCTGATCACTCAAAACACACAGTTCAGATAGATGCCGCTTATGACTCAATAAATATCCCTCTTTTCCCCAATTCCTATTCACAGAGGATTTTCTGATGCTCATCACAACACTTTTTTTAAACCTTCCTTTCATGTGCTTCTCACTGGCATTCTTTCACAACAGGGCTTTAGGGTTGGGGTTAGGGTTAGGGTTTAGGGTTAGGCTTAGGTATACAGGTAATCATTCCCTCTTGTTGTACAGATGACATCTCTCCCCTTTTAAATCCGGCATTAAGGGCTCTTACCACCAAAGGACCTATTTTTTTCCAGAATACTTTAAAAAATTCTGCGCTGAACCCATCTGTTCCAGGGCTTTTGTTGTTCTTCATTTTCCTGAGAGCATCTGTCGCTTCTTCTAAAGTTATCTCACCCTCTAATCCTTTTACTTCCTCGTCATTTAAATGTGGTATTTCATTTAACAAATTATCTATTTCACAAGACTCTACTTGTGTATATGAATAAAGTGATTCATAAAATCGTTGAACTTCTAATATAATATTCTTCTGAACTGTGAGCGTATTATCGTGTTGATCGATTAATTTTGGCATGTTTTTACTCATATAATGACGCTTCTCTAAATTACAGAAATAATTAGTTACCTTTTCTCCCTCAGATATCCATCTCGCTCTTGATCTTAGGGGTACTCCTTCCATTCGCCTCTCTCTCATGTGTTTCAGTTGTTCAGTTTTGGTTTTTAAAAGATCAATGGTTTCTTCGGTTTTTGGCTCCTGTTTATGCAAATCAGTAATTTCTTTTTCTAGCAGGTTTTCTTCTTCTGTCATTCTTTTTTTTTTCATTGTAGCATACGATATTGTTTTAGATCTTACCTTCATTAAAAGAAAATCCAGAAAGACGTCGTCAGGTATTGAAAAAACAACAGAAGTATCATCTGAGCGAGTGTTAATTGTGTATTCTTTAATGATTTCATCAATTTCGATATTGATTTCATTTAAATAATTCTTATCTTTTAGAAGAGATGTGTTGAACTTCCAGAAAGTATTGCGTTTGACATTTTCTTTGAATTTTAATTTTAATGATATACAGGAATGATCAGTCCTATATCCACATTCTATATCTGCGTCTTCCACAACAGAAATAAGTGGATCAGAAATAAGAAAAAAGTCTAGTCTTGCCTGCTGAAAAGGGTTTAGTCTTCTCCAGGTGTATCGAAGACATTCATAATTCAAATCTCGCCAAATGTCGCTTAAATCCAAGTTTTCTATCATGTTTTCAACTTCCCTTCTTGCATTAGGATTATTACATGTTTGTAATTGTGACAATCTTTCTGTGGTTCAAGAACTAAATTGAAATCTCCAGCTATGATTATGTTTTCCAAATTAAGCAGTCTAATTTTTTCTTTAAGATCTTTATAAAAGTCTGGATTATCTTTATTGGGTCCATAGATGTTGACAAATAAATAATCATTTTTTTGTATTTCTACAGCTACAATTATAAAATTTCCACATGTATCTTTTATAACCCTTTTCACCTTAAATTCAAAATTATTGTTAAACATAATAGCAACCCCTCTAGCATTTGAGGTGAGACTTGAAAAAAATCCCTGATATCCCCATTCAGCTAATATATGTTTTTCCATATTTTTCTCGAAATGGGTATCTTGTAGGAAATAGACAGAGTACTTTTTATTTCTTAAATAGTGAAATATATCTCGCCGTTTTTGTGGATTATTGAGGCCTTGACAATTAGCAGAGAGAATGGTTATACTACTGTCCATTAATAATAAGAAAAACTTAGTACAAAGACTATAATCATATTGCATTACATACATATGCATTACTTTTCAAATTGCATGTTGTTATATAGAGTACAGCACAGATATCGTGAATGTAATTCCGACCCAACAGTTGCAAAGGAACAAACCCACAAAGGTACAAATATGTTTCCATGAACATCATTACTAAGTGATAGAGTAAGCGACAAAGAAGAAAAGACAGGGAAAACAAGGAACGAAACCACATGGGCATTCTCATACACATGTGACAATAAATACAACATAAGTATTCACAACTCAAAAAAGAAAACAATTATCAACGCAAATTGTTTAAAACAAAAGAAAAGAAAAGAAAAGAAAAAAATATATATATAAATATAAATGCAATTCTTAGCATGTAACCAGAGAGACAACACGAGCCTTGTGTGAACCTTGTGCAGTACAAAAAGCAAATAAATCCAAACAATGACATGGTGTAAGCCCGAGTATGGCCGCGCATGGGCGGCCAATAGAGAGCAGCCACACACGCAAACCTCTCACCTCTTCCAATTTCTCACTGTTCGGAGCACGAGAAACCGCTCCCGGGCAATCCCCAGAGTGAAAAAAAAAAAAAAACAAACAAAACCCAACGGGGTACGAAAACGACAATAAACAGAGTACTAATCAATTGCATTGAGAAGACCAACTGTATTCAGATAAAAATCAGATTAGTCTGATTTACAAAGGACGTGTCCCGATCTAAAAAAAAAAGAAAAAAAAAAAAGAAAACCACCACACACACACACACACACACACACACACACACACACACACACACACACACACACACACACCAGTTCATTCCTGGGCCGCACAGGCTTTCCTGAGACCACGAGTGTGCGTGTGTGCATACATGAGTATTACACAAGTTGTGAATCTATGTATAAGTCTGCGCGCATGCGCACGTGAATATGCGTGTAACCCTGTGTGTTCATGAATACGTGCATGCATACGCCCCCACGCGTACGCACGCGCGCCCAACAAACGCACACTACATATACAACAACAAATGTCAAGTCATAAACCATATGTACAAAATAGTCGTCAACATTTTTTTTTTTTTTGTGGTCCCTTCCCCCCCCCCCCCCCCCCCCCCCCCCCCCCCCTCTTTTTTTCCCCTTTTTACAAAATCAAAACTGAACCCATTTTAAGACATAATATACACTGGAAAACAAACCGTTCTATGTCAGAAACAAAATCTGCCATTCCATACATTACAATAATCATGTCACATGGGCACAACGTCAAAAAAAACCTGTTGGAACTTGTATACATAAAATGTATATGCATGCGAACGGATGAGTTCGTTCGTTCTTCAATTTAACGTCTATTCACATAAAGTGATTTTAGACAGAGTTAGGGAAATAGCGTGTGTATGCATGCGTGCGTTGTGTGTGTGTGTGTGTGTGTGTGTGTGTGTGTGTGTCGTGTGTGTGCGTGTGCGTGCGTGTGTGTGCGCGTGTGTGTGTGCGTGTGTGTGTGTGTGTTGATGCACCGATAAGAGATTTGTTACGAGCAGTTAGCTATATATAGTGATTCATACTAACATTCTTTACAACTAGGCTAAACATTAGCACAAAGCAAGTATTAAAACACAAAAGGAGTACAGGATATCTGGTATAACCAAATGTTAAGCGCTCATATCTATAGGAACACTTGTTACAAAAAAGAGCCCATTGGACTAATCATCAAGGAATTAACAACAGAAACAAGACCTTGTAAGTTCTGGAAAATACACGTGCCATCAGGCCGCAGGCAGTCAGGATTTTCATTTTTGAAATATGCGCAATGGAAAAGAAGATGATGAGTTGTAAAACTTTCAACTGCTCCGCAGATGCAATTTAAATTTTTGCGGAATTTTGTACGGAAAGCGTTTAGCTTAAGCCTGTAAAACAGGGATTCAAGTTTTCGGTTATTTTTTTCAAGTACGTTTGTGTTGGCCAATTGATAGGTAATCTTTCCACTTTTAGCCGCGTTGCTAGAAGAAAAAGTAGCTGACTGGGATTTGTCACAGCAGAGCAGTTTGGAGTGAGGTAGATGTATTTTAATAAGAACCAAGTTTTTGTAGGCTTCATAAACCTTTTCAATACACGTCTTTTTTAAGAGACCATATCCTTCGTATAAACAGAGAGGAATGTTGATTTC
>CM065741.1:1112751-1117751 GCA_033310375.1 Conus canariensis
TATGCTTACTTTCATAATATATCTTGGCGTCAACCAGGCCCGAGAGATACAGACACCTGCAGTGTTGGTCAGGAAATTTGAGTAACACTCTCAGAGACGCATCGATTAAGTGGATGAAGCTTGACTGTGTGATCCCAGTCTTCCCAACTGAGCCCGTAGCAAACTCAACTCTAGGTAGCAGCCGGTCGGGGCAGAAAAATCCCTCATGACTCTGATTGGAATCGAACCCACAGCCTCCCAGCCGGGAATCCGCGACGCTAGCCACTTCGCAATGGCGGTTGGTGCTGATGTCGTTTTAAGTAATGCATGGGATTGAGTATAATTCATTAATTCATTACATTATAATGATATGATAAACCTGACAAAACGGATTTCTTTCTGAAAGGACGTCCGTCACATCATCATCTGTGTGCATTGAATGCATTCAGTTATTCTCCATCAGATCATTTCTTTCTTTTTCATTTGGTTCAACCATTCGCTTACTGTTGTTTTGTTTTGCGCCGTCTAGATGTCATATCTATGCCTAATGCAGTTTGATTTAACAAGACCCCGTGGAGACAAACCCACACTGTAGTCCACAGAAAAAGTGTTAAAACTTAACATTTTAGATATTCGCAACCAAACAATAATACGTATGTAGATACAAGAATAAAGTACTCAATATCAAATTCATGATTTTTGCGCTCATAAACATTTTTTTTTTCTTTTGGCCATAGAACAAACAACACATATCTACACATCTGCATTGATGTATGTTAAATATGTCATGCACAAACAATTAGTCTCTGTCTCTGTCTCTGTCTCTCTCTGTCCTCTATCTCTCTCTGTCTATCTCTCTCTACTCTCTCTCTCTCTCTCTCTCTCTCTCTCTCTCTCTCTCTCTCTCTCTCTCTGAGCTCATTGACGCTGTTCTACATTCTTTCAGGATTGTCAACAGACAAATGTATGTGTTCTATAAAGATTTTATCAAGACGGCGTCGCTGCGTGTGGACCAGTCCATATACGCTACACTACATCCGCTAAATTTAAAGACCACACTGAGCATGATTTTGAGCTGATGGATAAATGAATTAACAACTAAGATGAGAAAATTTATGAAGAGGGTCTCGGGGCTATGACTAATCAGATGTCTGACCTACGCATTAGCTCAATGCGATGGTCAGACCTTAAGTGCCTACCTAGCAATGGTGGTGTCTCCCCCCCCCCCCCCCCCCCCCCTTTTATGTATGTGTGTGTTGTGAATGTACACATATGTGGGAGTATGGATGTGTGAGCACCGGCCCATGTGTATGCGCGTGCGCATGTGCATGTGTGCATTATGGGTGTGTATGCGTACGCATGAGTGTGTGTGTGTGTGGTGTGTGTGTGTGTGTGTGTGTGTGTGTGTGTGTGTATGCGTGTGTACACGCTTGTGTATGTATGTGTGCGCGTACATGTGTGTGTGTCTGTGTATGTGTGTCCGTGTGTGTGTGCGTGCGCGCGTGCGTGCGCGTATGTGTGTGCGCGCGTGTGTGCCTGCGTGTGTGTGTGCACGACGTGCACACACACACACACACACACACACACACACACACACATACGCGCACACACACACTCCCCACACACACACAAAAGAGAGAGAGAGAGAGAGAGAGAGAGAGAGAGAGAGAGAAGGAAAGGGAAAGTGAAACATGGTTCATGTCAGGAGAACTACGGGACTGCAGAACAGGACAAAAAAAGGAAGTTTCTTCAAGAAAATTTAGGACAAACATAAAGGCAGGATGCATCTGAAGCATCAGTAGTGAAGCGAACAAGTACAAATTCTAGAGAATGGAAGTCTGAGATGGAGAGTAATGCTGAAGAATTCATAAAGATAGGGCATAACCAGAAATAACACTGAAGGGCATAACCAGAAATAACACTGAAGGGCATAACCAGAAATAACACTGAAGGGCATAACCAGAAATAACACTGAAGGGCATAACCAGAAATAACACTGAAGCATAACATAATAGCAGTCTCTCCTGCCCGGGCCAACAATGCAGCTCAGTTATAAGAGCAGATGTGTGGTCTCCTTGTTGATGCCCTGAAAGCCAGGCTTGCTGCACTAGTCATCAGTGTATTTCAGTTATAAGAGCAGATGTGTGGTCTCATTGTTGATGCCCTGAAAGCCAGGCTTGCTGCACTAGTCATCAGTGTATTTCAGTTAAAAGAGCAGATGTGTGGTCTCCTTGTTGATGCCCTGAAAGCCAGGCTTGCTGCACTAGTCATCAGTGTATTTCAGTTATAAGAGCAGATGTGTGGTCTCATTGTTGATGCCCTGAAAGCCAGGCTTGCTACACTAGTCATCAGTGTATTTCCGTGGGATGCTAAATAACCAGGAACTGCAAACCGTCAGATGTATAGGAAGAGACCTTGAGAATCAGCCACAACCCTTTCAGAGCTAGCACACTGCGCGTGAGGAGCTACTGGAACTAGCAGGTGTCCCAAGTGCAGTCAATGCTCTTACCATGCTCTTGCCATGTGAGGAAGTCTTCTCATTTTCTGATCCTGTGCATGAGAAATTATTTTACCCTGGGGGCATTCTTTCCCTTGAGGCCCTGCGCCATTGTCTCCGCTTAGATTGGAGGTGAAAGAATAAGTCCACGCTCTTCCTCAAGATAATAGCACAAAGTGACTGTCAAAGAATGACATAGCTGTTTGGTTATGTTTTAAGTGCAAAATCAGATTCAATTTGAAAACGAAAAATGTAATAAAGATTTGCTGAAGAGCATTGATCTATAGTTGCTACTTCATTTTATTTCTGTCGTAAGATTGGTTTTCATGCCTATGTTTCAACTTTCTCCTAAACACGATCAGAGCTGGTTTTACTGTCCTATGACTACACGGATATACAAAGTGTTTTGCAAGTGATGGGATGAAACCAAAAGCATTGTCAATCATACAGTTGCTGCTGGCATTTAATAATATCAGTGATTTATTTAACTGCAAGCATTCAGTATTCTAACAATGGGTGTGAGAGAATTTTCTCCGCTCTGCCCAGAAAGACCTACTGAGCTCATAGTTCCACAGTTCTACTTTCCTTTTCAGGGAGACATGGCCTACACAAGTTGTTTGTCAAACCCATTCCCATCCACATGATACAGTTACTTAAAGCCTTAAAACAGAAAACGGGCGCGTGCGCAGAGAGAGAGAGAGAGAGAGAGAGGGGGGGGGGGGTTATTCATAACACGACATAGCCTCTAGTGAAGAGGATGTTGTGAACAAATCATTTCAGGGGAGGAATCAAATTCGAAAGATCTAAAACAGGTAATCGACAAACTAGATATTAAACAATACACAATAAACAGTATCTAACTATACTCCATACTTCGAATCTTAACTGCCTTCCACAAAAAAGAAAAAAAAATTCAAAAGTTTCGTAGTAGTTTCGTTTATACATACCCTAAGTAATAAGAGTCGAGATGAAGAATTATGTCTATAGTATTTTGATGCTTTTTAACTGATTCCTGAGGCCATTCAAAGTTGGTCAGCACAACACAAAATGAACTTCATTTTCTTCGGCACTTCCACATAGCAGTCAGAGTAGATCAAGTTTACTATGCTTTCTGTAACCATAATAACAAACAAAAAAGATCGGAAAACCTGGTCTGAACTTTGTCATAATATACTTTCAATGACTGTCCCGTTTAACTTATAACTGTATTGGTACACAATGCATAGATCTGAACTGTCTACACACAGCGAACTGGTCACTTTCATGAACATGAAGTGACCATTCTTGCTATTTGCTCTCAATCAACTCTGTTGTAGCCAATCGTAGCCGGAACCAAGTTTATAGGATTTAAACCTTACGTTTCAAACCCAGTTTCTTTTCCTCCTGCATCCAAATCATACAACATATCACACGCTTTCCTGGGCAACATTTACATTCCTTTTTGTGCCATTTTCAACCGACAACGTATAGAATTTGTCGCAGAATTCAATTATGTTTGATATCTTATTCACTTACTCATAGTCTAAATCGCAAGCTGTTCGCATGCTCACTCCCAGAAACTTCTTCAATGCAAAGAAATGAACATTATCACAATAGGCGGCAGAATCATAAAGGCCCCAGATTTCAGTTCCATACTAAGCGATAGGCTGTGCCTGCAAGTCAAACAACTTCATGTGCAATTTGAAAGCCTGGAGTTCCAACTTTGATAACAGTGGCATAATACATAGTAATGCACATTTATCTCTACTGGCAAGATCCTTGCATGCAAAAGTGAAGCTGGATTAAAAATAATAAATTCATAAATATTTCTATACGTTCACTACAGGTATTAACACTCCATTTGATTAGCCACCTTTCTCTAACTCTTGGAACCCCATCCTTTCTAAACACAATCATACTGCTTTGTGACATGTTTACTGTTAACTGTTGTAAGCCTATAACAGCTTCAGACATCAAAACAATATCGTCTGCCAAGTAACGTAGACATCTCACGAGTAATTTGTGCACCACGTTTTCCTTTTCTAAAATTAACTCTTTAATGAAAAGAGATAACAAAACAAGACTGCACACACCGTCTTCTTTACACCAGAGGTGTTTTGAATGAAGTCAGTCATATTACCCTCACACCGAACCTTAGCTCCGACGCAGGAATACATGCTTGATGTACATCTGAGCAGTTTTCCATGAACACTGGCTTTTAAAGCAAAAGGCCAAAGAATATTTCTGGTAACAGAACCAAACGCTTTTTGAAAATCTATACAAGCAAGATACAGCTTATGATGTAAATGAAATTGTTTCTGCAAAAAGCCCACAAAGTAAAGATATAATCCACAGTTGAATAACTGCGCTTAAATCCCGCCTGATATTCCCCAGTAATATTATTTTCTTTAACCCATTCCTATAACCTGTAAGTGATGACAGAGCTATACTATTTACTGCTAGCGTCAAATAAAGAATTTCTTGTTTATCTATTAGGATTGTGCATGTCACCTTTGTTTATAGAGTGGTAAAACAATACGTTTAG
>CM065741.1:1122751-1152751 GCA_033310375.1 Conus canariensis
ATCATATTACGTATCTTGATATAACTCACAGATCTCGCCGGCGCCGTCCACAGTGTCTCATATATATATATAATATATATATATATATATATATATATATACAGTCAACACACTCGGTTCCACAGTACCCAAGCCACAGTCTACAACACTAAAAGAAGACAAAGAAGGATAACCAAGGTCCCCACACGGTAAGCACAGCCGTCCACAAACACAAGCGATGAAGAAGAAGAACCGCAGATTCACAAGACACAGTAAACCATAGAAAAACTGCAGGTTCACAAGGCACAGCAATCCATTGCACAAGAACCGCAGATTCACAAGACACAGTAAACCACAGAAAAACTGCAGATTCACAAGGCACAGCAATCCATTGCATAAGAACCGCAGATTCACAAAGCACAGTAAACAATATTGAATCCCCGGCGAACACGATTTCAGCAAAGTTCCATAGAACACAATAAACTTCGACGTATTGTTGATCTAAAACAAATATTAGCTTCTCCGTGTATTGATATTACAGTGCTCACATCAATAAATTCAGCCCACCGATACACATGTGGTGGTACAATTAGAGCACATAAATATTCTTGCAGGAGTTTTAAGTCACTCTCGGCGACACAGCATTCACAACATTTTTATAACAAATAAATTTCCTGGTACATATTTCGCTGGTACCGTCATTAGAAGTATCGCACATACACAGCGAACATCGACGCACTACTGACTTGAAAGTCAGCCTCTCCACATACTATCACTACGGAGAAAACGACGATTAAAACAAAATAAGATACATCTAGTTGCAAAGCGAGAGGACTGCAGGCGGAAATCTAAACAAATCTTAAATAAATGTTAGCGAACCGCCCAGAGAACGTGAACAAACGAGTCACAAGACGAAACACAACTAGTTTCGACCTCTTAGGTCTTCATCAGGTGAGACATTAACGAATAATATTCGTTAATGTCTCACCTGATGAAGACCTAAGAGGTCGAAACTAGTTGTGTTTCGTCTTGTGACTCGTTTGTTCACGTTCTCTGGGCGGTTCGCTAACATTTATTTAAGATTTGTTAAAATAAGATACGCTGGACACCAAAGCCTCGGTCGTTAGTTCTTGCTCTCTTCTCTCGTCAAATATTATTTTCGTCATATTCCTATGTCATTTCAAGTTGACGTCATAATTTACGTTGACGTCACATCAACCATTTATTTCTTATAAACCGATTTATATATATATATAAAAAAAAAAAAAAAGTAGTGAAAAATAAGAAAGAACGGTTTTTAACTGGGTTTTTATTTTGATAAGATGTGGTGAATGGCGTTTATAACATCCCTCTGTATCTGTAAACCGAACGATCATTACAATAGTAACCAGGGCTTAAAACGGAGAACTCTAAAATCAGAGGATTTGTTCAGGTTCTGCTGAATTTTACTTTGCCTTCAGTCCCAAGTCATGATAAAGCGTTCTGTATTTACCTTAGTTAAAAGCAATATCATACAGAACATGCTTTTGTTTCTTTCTTAAACAGCAAAAGCAGTCTATATCTGTTCCATTTATCACTCAACTTCTTACATATCAATTCTGTGCTGTTGACTTTCTTGCTGTCTATTTGTTGCCTTGCGTTCTCCATCACTTTTTCGTCTACCTTCCCTCTGTTCTAAAGTTTCTTGCTCTCTACGTGCTGCTTTGCGTTCTCTGTCGCTTTTTCGTCTACCTTCCCTCTGTTCGGTTGTCTCTTGGTGTCTATGTGCTGCCTTGCGTTTTCTGCCTTTCTGTTGTCTTGCATATCTCTCTTTACTGCTTTCTTCTGATCGAGAACGTTGGATTCTGGCCGTAGCAGAAGAAGAGCGTGTGAGCCGGGTTCTCTTTTTGGGCGGCATTTTCACGATTTTAAGTTCGATTGGAAGAATGAAACATATATAAATAAAAGAAGGTTAATTCAGCCTTTCTAGGCGTGTATGTTTTGATATTCAAATCTATAAAACTGAGAAGAAATAAGATGGAATCGCGATGCCCGAAAACAGACTTTTTGGATGATCCGAAAAGTTCGTCTGCTGCGGAGTTTGTACTAAAAGAATAAATAATAGATTTTCGAATTAGAAATGGACGTGGACTTACCAGATATCTACACATGGTCAAGTGATAAAGAAGAATTCTGATTATTGTGACCAAATATTCATGACGTCATTCAGTCGCTGTGACGTATGCAGCACGGTGAACAGGCAAAGGACACCTGGTCCACGTCTTTTTCTTGGGATCGCTCATTTCTTGTTGTGAACACCTCGCAGCTCTCTAATGTTGTTTACATAGTTTTTGCCACGAATGACCTTCGTGAATCAGAAGTTCTTGGTTTCGTCAATAATTCAAATTAAATTTTTGGGGGTATGCGCGTTTTGTTCGATTCCCCCCCCCCCCCCCCCCCCCCCCCCCCCTCTTAAACATTCACGTGAACACTTTTCCAAATCTTCTACATAATAAATCTATTATATAAAGCTGAGTTTATCTGTCGTGTGGTATTCCGATGTTCAGTTTTGCGTCTGTGGACGCAAATTGCGTCACGACGCAATGCGTCACGTGATCGCCGACCCAACGTTGCTGTTTGTAGGACAGCAAGGATACTTGATACCAAATTTGGTGCCGATCGGCTTAAAACTGTGGCTGTGTAGTGTTCCGATGTCCAGTTTTGCGTCTATGGACGCAAATTGCGTCACGACCCAATGCGTCACGTGACTGCCGACCCAACGTTGCTGTTTGTAGGACACCAAGGATACTTTATACCAAATTTGGTGCCGATCGGCCCAAAACTGTGGCTGTGTATAAGCGCACAGACAGACAGACAAACTGAGCTTTACATAATAGATAAAAAAAAAATCTGATGAAATGTTTATAGACAAAACAAAGGTAAATAATTCGATTCAATATTGCGTAGAAGCAAAGGGCATACACATCATCATAAAACATAAAACATCAGACATAAAACAAAATTATCAACGACACTGCTTCCAAAATCACAATGATATAACCTTCAAGGTCACATGACACAAGCCGTTTCAAAGAAGTGCACATGTTTAACAGTGATTTACCATATTCATTGACCAAACTGTCTTGAGACTGTCTGTCAACACTGAGAGGCTGGGGGGGGGGGGGGGGGGGGAGGGGAGGGGGACCTGAAAACAGCATGACCATGATATGACGTCACTGTACACCTCCACCCCTGGCTGGTCTGATGCACACAAACGCACTGAAAGACAGACAGACAGACAAACAGACAAATAGACAGACAGAGAGACAAACAGACACACCAACAGATTGACAGACAGACAGACAGACAAACAAACAGACAAACAGACAGAAAGACAAGCAGACAGACGGACACACGCACAGACAAACAGCCATTGTTTACAAGAAATAAATGTGAATCAGAGGCGGAGATTCAGATCTATTTCTCCAGTCTGTACATGCACATTGTACAGAAATGGATCTAAATTGCTGTCATCACCAGTATGGTGCTGCTGCTGCTGCTGCTGATGATGATGATGACGATGATGATGATGATGAGACAGAACACCTGGCTGTCCCACACGTAGTTCATGGGTCAGGAGGTGACCAATGGTGTCGCCACACAGGTCACACTCCCAGGGCCACTCCCCATTGTGACCTGCCTGACAATAGTGACTCGGCTCCCGGACTAGTGGTCCCTCTGTGGGGGGAGGCAGAGCTGGGGCGCTGTACCGGGGGATGTAGCAGCCATCTATCAGACCTGTCCTCTCCAACTGTCTGGTCACTTCATGCGGTGATCGAAACTTGCGGCTATCGGGAGGGCGTCAGCCAGGCACCGATTCGTTGAACCTGTGACCTATGAATAAATTAATCCGATTTCCGGTTCCTCTTCGTGCAGACGATCAGGTGCAACAACATCGATGTCATCGGCAACAGGGAGTACTTTTGCCAGGATACTGTTGAAATAACTCCGAAACGATCATAGATATTATGTGTTCTGAGTAGAAAGAGTGTTTAGACTTCGTCTCGCATCTGTTTTATGCGTTCCGAGTAGAAAAAGTGTTTAGACTTCGCCTCGCATCTTTTTTTTTTTCAGTCGACAAAGAAACTGAATCTGCAGTTAGGCCTACTGTTCATGAGTGCATTGTAATGTATTTTAGGTTAATACTCTGTGGAGAATGAGTTGGTTGCTGTTTTTTGCATCCCCGCCCTCCACCCCCACCCCAAGGGTGAAGGTGCATAGGTTTGCTCTGTGTGTGTGTGTGTGTGTGTGTGTGTGTGTGTGTGTGTGTGTGTGTGTGTAGATTCTCATCAACAAGTAGAATGAACAAAACACGACCATGAACGTAATACACTATAGTAGTATACCTCGTGAATTTGGACAAGTGTTTGTTACGGCTATATACTCACACCCAAGGGCCAACAAAGCTCAAGCAGCTACGGAAATAGCCGATGCTGTCCGCTCCTTGCAGACTATTTCATCTGATGCTCCTAACTTGGTACTCGGAGACTGTAATTCATGTGACTTTCAGACTGTCCTTCCAAAATTCGGGCAATATATTAAGTGTAACACACGCCTGCAAGGACAACCAGACCGTTGCTATGGCAACATTAAAGATGCTTATAAATCTGCCCCCCTTCCAAATATTGGTAATTCTGATCAGGATACAGTCCATCTGATCCCTGCTTATAGACCCAAGATGGAGACAGAACCAGTTGCAACAAAGACAGTAAAGATATGGTCTGGAGAGGCAATCGAGGCATTGGAGGGCTGTTACGAATGTATAGAGTGGGACGTTTTCCTAGATTCTTCACAAGACATTAATGATTAAAAACTGTAGAAGTGATTTCCCATTATGTTGTATTTTGTGAGAATATGATAATTCCCCCCAAAACTGTAAAAATATCTCTCAACAGTAAGCCATGGATATCTAGGTCACTGAAGGCCACAATTAACCAAACGAAAAAGGCCTTTCAGTCTGGTGATAAAGCAGAAAGGAAATTAGTTCAAAAGAAGCACAGAGGCGAAATTCACCCAGCAAAACTAGAATACAAGGAAAAGGTTGAAAACAAGTTTCAGTCGGGCAACATGCGGGATGTTTGGCGAGGGCTGAAAATACTGTCAGGTCAGGACAAGCCAAAAAGTAACTGTTGCTCTTTGACTGAAAGTGATAAAATCAAGTTCGCTAACGAACTAAATGATTTCTACTGTCGTTTTGAACGTGATGACCTTAGAGATGACCTTTCTAACGTGGTATATGGCCTTCATAAGAAGATTAGGGAAGAGGATGCTTCAGATGACATGGAGGTCCCTGGCACTAGCCTTGAAAGACTTTTCAAGAAACTCCATCTACATAAAGCAGTAGGTCCTGACTGTGTCAGTGGAAGACTTCAAAGATCATGTGCTACACAGCTTAGTGGGATTTTCCGTAAGCTATTTTCACAGTCCCTGGGAGAATGTGTTGTCCCAATTATTTGGAAAAACTCGACCATCTGCCCAGTCCCCAAGTCAAGAAAACCGTCCCAGCTGAATGATTACAGGCCTGTTGCTCTCTCTAGCATTGTTATTAAATGTTTTGAGCGCATCATTCTTTCAAAACGGCTTTCACAAACACAGCATCAACTCGATCCTTTCCAGTTTGCACACAAGCAAAGGAGATCCAGAGACAATGCAACCATCACATTACTCAGCAATGCTTACACACATCTAGACACATCAAATTCCTTTGTCAGAATACTCTTCATTGATTTCTGTTCAGCATTCAACACAATACAACCTCACCTCATGGCACAGAAACTACTCACTCTTCAGGTTTCCCCAAGATTGTTTGTTTGGATTATGAGCTTTCTTGTCAGGAGATCTCAGTCAGTATGTTACCAGGGAACTCTGTCTTCCCCACGTTCACATCCACTGGCTCACCCCAAGGCACTGTGCTTTCACCTGTGCTCTTCACTGTTTATACCAACGACTGTAGAGGCTCAAACACAACGCAGGTTTTTAGGTATTCTGATGACACAGCCATCCTTCATCTATCTAACTTAGACACTACCAATTTTGATGCTGTCAGTACATTTACGGCTTGGTGTTCTGAAAACTTTCTGAAGTTTACTGTCAGCAAAACAAAAGAACTGGTGATAGATTTCCGTAGAGCCCCATCCCCCATTGCAGACCTTGGAATAGTTGGTCAAACTGTGGAAAGGGTATCTCAGTACAAATATCTGGACACAGTAATTGACAACAAATGAATTTTTGATTTCAATACTGCAGCTATTCATAAGAAATGTCAGTCCAGGGTTTACTGTTTGCAAAAGCTGCACTCAGTCCATGTAAACTCAAAAATCCTTGCACAGTTTTACAGATGTTATATTGAATCTGTTTTAACCTTTGGCTTCTTGTGCTGGTTTGGTGGGCTCAATGTAAAAAAAAAATGTGTTGAACAAGGCTGTGAATGTGTGTGGGAAAGTTGTGGGTGAAAGGCAAGCGAGCGTGAGTGAACTGTATGAGAAGCATGCAGTAGGAAAGGCAAGAGAAATTGCAAAAGACTCTTCACAAGTCCTGGCCCATAATATGAACTGTTGCCATCTGGCCGACGGTTCAGGATGCCAACGGTCCGATTGGTCAGAACAAAAGAGAGTTTTATCCCAATGTCTATATCCCTTCTCAACAAGCAATAATTGTGTGTGTGTGTGTGTGTGTGTGTGTGTGTGTGTGTGTGTGTGTGTGTGTGTGTGTGTGTGTGCGCGTGCGGGATGGGGGGGGGGGGGGACAAAGAGAGAGGGGGAATGTATACATATATATGATATATATGTATGTGTGTATGTGCTTCTATGTGCGTGTGTGATTGAATAAATGTGTATGTATATGGGTGTGTGTGAGGGCGTGTGTGTATACATGTGGTGTGTGTGCGCGCGCGCGCGCGCGCGCGTGTGTGTGTGTGTGTGTGTGTGTGTGTGAGCGAGTGTGTGTGTGTGTGTGTGTGGTTGTTTACTAAAGGTGTTGTACTGTTCTTTGCCATAATTACTTACTTAACTGCCTTTTTATATTCTGTATTTTTATCCTTTGTGTGCAACAATGAAAATTTGATTTGATTAAGGCATGGTTGGTACCGATTGTTCTATTATCCTTATCTTAATTAATATATTTATTCTTGTGTGTGAATGTGTGTGTGTGTGTGTGTGTGTGTGTGTGTGTGTGTGTGTGTGTGTGTGTGTGTGTGTGTGTGCATGTGTGTGTGTGTGTGCATGTGTGTGTGCTCATGAACGCGAGTATATATGTGTGTGTGCATGCGCGCGCGCGCGCGCGCGCGCGCGTTGTGTGTGTGTGTGTGTGTGTGTGTGTGTGTGTGTGTGTGTGTGTGTGTGTGTGATCTGACTACTTTTATGTGTTTTGCTATTATTTACCATTATATATGCACTTGAAAACTCTGTGAAATCAAGTTTGACCATTATGTAATCATCATCATCATTCTCTTGCCCATGATGGGCGTAGAGGAGAGATGAGAGACACTCTCGAAGCCAGGCGCCGCCATCCGGCCCTGTCCTCTGCCTGTCGCATCAGCGTGGGGCCATCCATCCTGGTCCATTCTTTGATGTTGTCCATCCAGCATTTGGCTTGTCGTCCCCTTCGTCTGCCGCCTTCCAGCGTGCCCTGGAGGACTGTTTTGGGCAGTGAGTTGTGGCGTATGACATGCCCGAACCACGACAGCTTCCTCTTCTTGACTATTGCCAAGAGGGGTTCTTGGGGGCCTGCAAGTGATGTTATTTGGCTCCTCACAAGGTCGTTCGTCTTCCGGTCTTGCCAAGGGATCCCGAGCAAGCGCCTGATGCATTTAGTTTCAAAAGTCTGGATTCTCTTGGTGGTCTCTGCTGTCATGGTCCAGCTTTCGCAGCCATACAGCAGGATGGACAGCACCAGGGATTTGTACAGTTTCATCTTCGTAGGAAAGCTGATCTCCCTGCTCTTCCAGATCTTGTTTAGCTTTGCCATTGCTGCTGTTGCGATCGCTAGTCTGGTCTTGATTTCTGTTGTAGAGCGACCGTCTGTGGTGAGAGTGGCGCCAAGGTATTTGAAAGCGTCCACTTCCTCAAGCTGTTGCCCGTTCATGTAGATTTCAGCATGGGTGTTGGTTGTGCTGTTGACCAGGACTTTGCTTTTTTCTGTGCTCACTTCCATTCCATATGCACCTGCCCTTTCTTCCAGTCTCTTTGTCAGGTCTTGTAGTTCTTCGTTGCTGCCTCCCATCAGGTCGATGTCATCTGCGAACCTCAGATTATTGATGGTTCTTCCTCCGATGGAGACAGTGGAGAGGAAGTCATGGAGGGTTTCACGCATGATGTTTTCTAGGAAGAGATTGAACAGTACGGGAGATAGCAGGCAGCCTTGACGGACTCCAACTGTGGTCTTGAAGTAGTCCCCTATCTGGTTGTTGAGGAGGACTACGCTGCTGGCGGTGTTATACAGCGCCTGGATGGTTTGGACGAGACCCTTCTCTATGCCAAACTTTCTGAGCACCTGCCACAGACCCCTGTGCCACACCCTGTCAAACGCTTTCCTAAAGTCAATGAAGTTGTGGAACAGGTCTCTCTGATGTTGCAGATGTTTCTCCATCAGTATCCGGCAGGTGAAGATCTGTTCTACTGTGCTTCTGCCTGCCCTGAATCCAGCTTGTTCTTCCGCCAGGTGTTCTTCCGCCTCTTTCTTCAGTCGATTCAAGATGACTCTGAGCATGATTTTACTGGTGTGGCTAATGAGACTTATTATAAGTATTGTTGTTTACTTAAATGGGTTTTGCTATTGCTTGATCATTTATTGTGTGCATCACATCATCATCATCATCATCATCATCATCATCATCATCATCACACTTTAATGCTTCTTTTATTCAGAATTTAGGTCTGACAGTGTTGTGTCTGTTTTTAGCAAATTCTGAAAATTAGTAAGTGGTGCGTGCGTGCGTGCGTGCGTGCGTGCGTGCGTGCGTGCGTGTGTGTGTGTGTGTGTGTGTTGTGTGTGTGTGTGTGTGTGTGTGTGTGTGTGTGTGAGTTTAGTATGTGTTTATTTACATGTCTGAGGTTTTACATTATAACTAAATTGATTTTGTTGGGTTGTTGTTGTTCAGTTACCCTACT
This sequence comes from Conus canariensis, assembly GCA_033310375.1. Lineage (NCBI taxonomy): Eukaryota > Metazoa > Mollusca > Gastropoda > Neogastropoda > Conidae > Conus > Conus canariensis. Next base: position 1,131,877 of record CM065741.1, read on the forward strand.
TGTTTATTGTTGCTGAGTTACCATACTTGATTATTGTTCATTGTTTTTTCATGTTTATTTATGTCACTAATGTATAGTTAGCAGCACGATTGTAATTTCTCAGAATTGAGATAACACAGTATTCTTGTATCTTGTAGAACTTTATATATCTCAGGTGTTTATTGGCGCGCCCATTTGAAGGAAACTTGTTTGACAAATTGTGTAGGTGTGTCCTGGATCGTAGTTTTCAGATTCTCATCTGTAAGTGTGTAAGAATGAGGAAAAAACAAACATTGAAAAAAAAAGTATGACCAGTAATGTAAAAAGGTGGTGCACTGACCCCCTCAATGTCTGCACCTGTCTTGTGGTTGATTCCCTCCACGCCAAAATCATATGTTTTCTCAATGGGTTCAGTGTAGTGCAGTTTGTGTTTCAATATTGGGGCCGCCAATTTTGGTGGTTTCAAAAGCAACTGTAAGTAAACATTCACTGGTCAGCGAACTTACACACACATACACAGAGCTGTAGGTTTGAATAACATTTATTTGAATGGTTAAAAGTGAAAGTATTATTAACATAGCTATGTGAGTCGATCTCTCTCTCCCTCTCAATAGTACAACAGTATTTCACGAGAAACAGAACTACAATTCTCCTTCTGGAGAAACACAAGATACACAGAGACTGAATAAAAACATAAAGCTGTATGCTGAAAGTAATTAACATCACATTATCGAAAAAGGACACAATATATCTATGAGATGAGATAATCAAAGGATAAAAACAAAAAGATTAAAAACAAGCAAAGAAATAAAATGCATGAAAGCTGGACTTCCTGATCTAATTAATTTATGTCCATTGAATACAAGGATAATATATTTTATGAAGATATCAAAGATAAAAAACCATGTATGTAAATAAAAGAAACAAAAAAAAGCCCTTGGCAAATAGGAGAGTGAAGATTTCACTAGTTATTCTGTCCAATACAAAAGTTAATAAGACAGAAATACCTGTGGCACAGTATTCATAACAAGTTAGAACATGAGTACAATCTTTCGTAGATGATACAATCAGAAAATAAAAACAAATGTAAATAAAAACAACAACGAAAAAATGCCCAACTGGTGTTGTGTAAAGAAAGACAACCTACACTTTATTGTCCATCTCTCTATTCCTTGATTACTTCCCTTGTACATTGTGCATGCCGTTTAAGAATACATAAGGTTAGCTGGATGCTCTGCGATCTCGGCTGCGGTTTGTCTGATATTGTCTGGATGAATTCCATCGAATAATAGCCTACCACTTGGCGATACCATACACAACATGGTGTCAGAGTGATACCCAGGACACTGGGGCATCCTTTCATTGGAACAAAGGTACGTCACAAAACGATCCTTGTTAGAAAATGTCTTTCAAACCGCCGGAACCATTCTCGTTCCACGAGCCCTCCACGTGACCGCTATGACGCGAACGATTCTCCAGGTGTGGGCTAAGCTGAACAAAGAGGAAGGTGAAATTCACGTGAGTTCACTCTTGTACGCAATGGAGGCGGACGCAGAAAAGATCTGCGCTCCGTTTGGACTGTCAAACGCAGAACAGAAGAATGATGATGTCGTATTGACGAAGCTGAATGAGTACTTCATACCCAAAAGAAATGTCATTCACGAGCACGCACCATTCCACCGCAGAGACCAAAGAGTAGAGGAAAGCATTGAGCAGTACGTGAGATGCCTTTATGACCTTGCCGAACATGCCAGCTTCCCTGAAACAGAAGAGACCATTAAAGATAGGCTACTCCTAGGACTGCACGATCAAGACCTCTCCGAAAAACTCCAGCTTGAAAGTGAATTAACTCTTAGAAAAGCAATTACACTGGCCAGACAACATGAACAGGTGAAACAAGAAATAGCAGAACAAAGAACAGGACAGCACGTAGACTGTGTGCGCCACCTGAAGGGTGGGCAACATCACAAGTCGCATGGCACTAGTAGCAGTAGTAGTAGCCAAGGCAGTCAGTCACGTGCCTACAGACAACACTGCGGAAAGTGTGGGCGTTCTCACGAGCTGGAGAACTGCCCAGCCAAGGGAAAGAAATGCCACAAGTGCGGGAAATTCATCACATTTTTCCAAAGTTTGCAAGACACCAAAGAAGGAAATACAGGGCGTGCGTGAAGTGGAGACCACTGGGGAGGAAGAAAGAGGAGAAACCTTCTTGATAGGTGCAGTGAGATCAGCTAGCGCTTGTGTTTGGTGTGTACAGCTGGAAGTAGAGGGAGTGCCGGTTAGCTTCAAAATCGACACAGATGCAGACGTCAATGTCATCAGCAAGACACTCTGGGAAAAGCTAGGAAAACCGAAGCTATCCAAGGTGATCATGTCACCCTAATGAGTCCAGGGGGCAAGATGAAGCAGATGGGTCGCTTCCAGACAACAATCAGATATCAGCCAACAACCATCTACGTCATTGACAGTCACGTAGAAAACCTCCTCAGCAGGGATACGTCAGCATCGTTGAACCTAGTCCAAAGAGTGGATGAAACCACATTTAGCACCCTGAAGTGTAGGCCAGTTAAAATCAAGCTTAAAGAAGGGGCGCAACCCTGCAGTGTTAGCGTCGCCAGACGAGTCCCCAAACCACTCCAGGAAAAAGTGAAAAGGGAACTTCAGTCAGTGAGGGACAAGGACATTATTGAAGAAATTACTGAGCCAGCTGATTGGTGTTGCAGTGTGGTACCCGTCGTCAAACCCAACGGAGCAGTACGCATCTGCGTAGACTTGAAGAAACTGAACAACTCTGCCCAACGTGAGAGATACATCATCCCCATAACCGAGGAGATCATCCACAAACTCAGAGACTCTTCAGTGTTCTCAAAACTCGACGCGAAATTAGGGTTTTAGCAGATCCCGCTAGACCAGGACTCCGCAAAACTGACAACATTCATCACACCATTCGGAAGGTTCTTCATGAAGAGGTTACCATTTGGAATATCCAGCGCACCAGAAATATTCCAGAGAATCATGACAGAAATCCTCGACGGCATTGATGGTGTCATATGCTAATTCGATGACATCCTGCTTCACACACAATCTATGGCAGAACATGACAAACTCCTACAGAGTGTCAAGGAGCGGCTGAAGGATGTGGGACTGAAACTGATCGAAGAGAAGTGTGAGCACAAGAAATCCAAGATCATATTTCTTGGCCACGTCGTCAGCAATGAAAGGGTAAAGCCAGACCCTAGCAAGATAGAGGCTATCAAGAAGTTGGGGGTGCCAGCAAACGTGGGAGAACTGAGATGTTTCCTAGGAATGATAAACTACCTGGGCCGATATGTTCCCCACCTGTCGACGACACTGAAGCCACTCAACGACCTATTGAGAATGAGGCAGCATGGGGTTGGGGCCACAAGCAAAGGGAAGCATTCAAGAAAGTCAAGGAAATGCTCAACAGTCCTCAAGCCTTAAGTAATTTTGACCCAGGCAAGCCAACAACCGTTTCCGCCGACGCAAGCAGTTACGGCCTGGGGTGTGGTCTTCTCCAGAAACATGCAGGTGGTCTACGCCCAGTAGCATACGCTTCTAGAACACTGACAGAAGCTGAGAAAAGGTACGCACAGATTGAAAAAGAGTGCCTCGCTTCCATGTGGGCTTGCGAGAAGTTTGAACAGTATCTGATGGGCCTGTAATCATTCACACTCGAAACAGATCACAAGCCACTCGTACCAGTGATCAACAGCAAAGACCTGTCGAACAAACCTCTGCGATGTTAACGCCTACTCATCAGGGGCCGTATCTACATGTCGTCAGTAACGGGGAAGTGACTTACTACCTCGTTGTAAGCTCGAAGGTCCGTTACTTACAGATCCATATGCCGAGAGTAACCTTTAACCTCGTGGTTTGCAGTGGGTGAGGGGTGGGTAACGTACAACGAGGATAGGGCATGAGTTCGCCCTGGGTAAGATCAAAACAAAGCCATTGGACACGTTCAGTGATCACGAACTTCACGCAAAGTTAAGATTTCGTCGTCACAACATCTTTTAGCTGACAGACACTCTCTGAGAAGACATTGAATTTGATTTTCACAGACTGAGACACGGAACTCGGCCCCCTGCTCTACAAGTGTGTCTGTAGCTCCAAAGTTCGTCTGCTACGATAGTTGGCTTAGCTCTTGGTGTGTGTGTGTGTGTGTGTGTGTGTGTGTGTGTGTGTGTGTGTGTGTGTGTGTGTGTGTGTAGGCTAAATCTGACTTTGTGCCTGTGTGTGCCACTGTTACTTTGTGTCAGTGTGTGTTTGTGTGTGTGTGTGTGTGTGTGTGTGTGTGTGTGTGTGAGTGTGACTTCATCATGTTTATGGCCTTTTAATAGTTTTACCAAATTTGTTTTAGTTAAGCTGCTTTTTCAGACTTGGTGTGTGTCTGTGTCGACGTGTTTGTTGGCATGCGTAGAAGGTCGGCGGTTATTCAAGACATGCGCAGAAGAAGGGAATCCCTCTTTTTATCTGTCCTTCACCCTTTACTTTCTAGATACTTCGTAGGTAGATACCGATACAAAACCCAGATGATATAGGTACGGAAGTAGAATGCACTGAACCCCCAGGGTTTGTACCCAGAGAGTTAATCTCGTTGTAGAAGTAAGTTAACCGACGACATATAAGTACGGTCCCAGGTTAATGAGATTTAAGCCCCAGTGTGTGTACAGACCAGGCAGGGACATAGTCGTATCCAGGGGTCCAATGGCCACAGAGGAAGTTTCAGACCTGGAAGAAGAAGTAGCCTACCACATCAACATGGTGAGGACTACATGGCCAGTGACCGACCCATACATGAGTCGAATTTGTGCAGAGACTCAGAGGGATGTGAATCTCAAATATACGATGGAATATACTAAGACCGGCTGGCCGCATCACAAAGAAGACGTGGTACTAGCAGCCAGGGACTTCTTTGCCGTCCATGGAGAACTCTGTGTATTTGATGGGATTCTACTGAGGGGAGACAGGATTGTGATCCCATTCCCTATGAGAGGGGAAATCTTGGAGCGGATCCACCATGGTCACCTTGGTATTGTCAAATGTCAAGAAAGAGCCAAACAAAGCGGTGGCCACGCATCTCAAAGGACATACAGAACAGAGTGTCAGGTTGTAGGACTTACCTACAGAAACAACCGTCACAGAGCAAGGAACCGCTGATCACAACAAAGTGTTCAGACAGACCATTTCAGCATGTCACAATAGACATTTGTGAAGTTGGAGGCCAACACCACCTCGTGTTTGTCGACTACTACTCAGGATGGATTGACATTTACACTCTCACCTGTCTCACGACAGCAGCAGTAACTGCAAAACTGAAGAGTTGTTTTGCAAGACACGGGATTCCAGAGACTCTGATGTTCGACAATGGCCCTCAGTTCAGCTCTTCCAAGTTTCGGAAACTCACATCTTTTAAGTACTCACTATCCCCAATCCAACGGTGAAGCTGAGAGAGCAGTGAGAACGGCAAAGGGCACCCTGAAACAGAAACAGCCAGAGCTGGCGTTGCTCATCTACTGAGCCACCCACCTACCTGCACTGGGAGTGAGCCTGGCAGAACTGGCGCTGGGAAGGAGACACAGAACAACCTTGACCGCTCCACCGGAGACCTTCATGCTATGCACTGTACATCCTGATATCATGCGTGGGCATGGTGAAAACTACAAGCGGACAACCAGAGAGTACTCATCACCTACCAGAGTTTAGTCCTGGTGATCCAGTCCTTATAAAGGAGGGCGGACAGAAGGACCGGAAGCGTCCAGGTGAGGTGACAGGGGAGTGTGCTCCAAAATCGTACCTGATCAAGACAGCTGATGGAGAATTGCAGTGCAACAGACGCCACCTGCGGTACAACACTGCAGCAAATGGCTACGAGCAGACGCAGCTGGGAGCTGACATGACAGTACCACTGTTTTCCAGGCAGCAGCAGCTACAGCAGCAGCCACCACCACAGGCGCTCCAGCAAGGACAGCCTACAGAGGGGCAACCACCTGCGCCAGGACAGCCTGCAGAGGGGCAACCACCTGCACCAGGACAGCCTGCAGAGGGGCAACCACCTGTGCCAGGACAGCCTACAGAGGGGCAACTGCCTGCAACAGACACAACAGCAGGTGATCCATCACCTGCCACGCTCTCACCACAACCTCTTGGGAGGCCACCAGATCTGGGTGCTCCGATCATCACACGTTCTGGCCGTGCCGTGATGAAACCGGCAAGATTCCGATGAAGGGCCCGGTTCCTACATCTTCTGTGTGTGTGTGTGTGTGTGTGTGTGTGTGTGTGTGTGTGTGTGTGTGTGTGTGTGTGTGTTTTGTGTAACACCTACGACGTGAAGTCGTATGGTTGTCACCTATTTGGTGACGTAGGTCTAGTGCTCAGTGTAGTGCATCATATATATAGTTGAAGAAAGTGTGTTCATTGTGCTGTGTGTAGTGTAACACTTACGGCGTGAAGTCGTATGGTTGTCACCTTTTTGGTGACATAGGATTCAGTGGTGCTTTATTTTCAGAAAGGCCTTGTAATGGCCCCTATTCTACTCATGTGTGCTTGTTCCTTTTGTTGTATAATGGCAGACAAGTTTGTAAAAAAAAAAAGAAAGAAAAAAAAAGGAGAGCAAGAAGCTGGACTGAAAACATTGAAAATGGTGCCCTACACAGCAAGATGTGCATGTAGACAAGATTTTGATTACTCAGAGCCGTCAAGCGAAAGTATCTCATTCTGACTGTGAATTACAGACAGAAATGTTGCGTTCACTACTTCACCAAGGAAAACCAAAAGAAACCAAAAAAAAAAGAAAAACATTGTGGTGCCTGCAATGCCCTCAGAGGACAGTCAGACCAAGCTTTAAGCAATAAGTAAAGTAAACATACTGAAAAGGGAAGGTGTTGTGTAAAGAAAGACAACCTACACTTTATTGTCCATCTCTCTATTCCTTGATTACTTCCTTTGTACGCTGTGCATGCCGTATAAGAATAAATAAAGTTAGCTTGATGCTCTGCAATCTCGGCTGCGGTTTGTCTGATATTGTCTGGATGAACTCCATCGAATAATAGCCCACCACTCGCCGATAACAAACACAACACCTGGCATAAAATGCAGCAAGTGAAGACTTACATAATATTAATAGATGTTCAGGTTACCTTCCTGTCCAGTTACAAGGAAAGAACGTATAATAAACACAATATCGAATAAACCAAAATGATCACTAATCCAAATAAGCAAGACATCTTTTCTTATTCTGAAGAAACAGTGACAATAAGAAAAATTTATAGTATGATATAAGAATATGATGAAACAAAATTAGGCAGATAAACATCAAGAGATAAAATGCCCACCCAACAATAAAGGAAAAAAAAAATTACTGATGAGCAAAAAGTTACTTTTCGGTCCTTCAAAACTCCCTTTAACAATTTCTCTGTAAATTTTTTTTTTTAATGAAAAACTAAAATGTTGGAAAAAAGTATATAGTCTAATCATATCCATAAGAACGTTAATTTAGTACGATAGCAATCCGTTCACAGAGTCAATCTATTAAAGAAATGTTTTAATTGTACAATGAGTGACAATTTGACATTATTTGGGAAGAGTTAAGTCAATACCTTTCAAGATCTTCAATACATTTGATAACCTTGGTTTCACCTGAATTGGTTTTGACAACAGTTTCACAATTACGGGTCCACATAGCTGTCAATCTGTCACTTTTCTTAAGCATTCTAGCCTTCTTATTAATGTCCATGTTTCTTTTTGTAAGATGCTCATTTTCAAACACATTGCAGCATTTCAAAATTTATGCTTGCATCATGCTTCTTAAAACAACTCTGCAATTCTAGTTTATAAAAATGTACACTGATACGTAGTGTATAAAGCTAAGGAAATGTCACCAACTCCCACAAAATGATAGATAAGTCGAATTTTGAACTTATTAAGATATGTATATCAACAGAAAGAGGAGAAAAAGGTCTTTCCAATGATATATAAAGAATTTCTGTGTGTTAAAAAATGAAAAAGTTGTGACCCTTCAAAGAGTCCCATTAACACGGTAGCCATTTCAGGAAAAATGGCTTTAAAGTTTCCCTACTTTCTCCAACCATTTTTCCTTAGCAACCAAGGTTTAATTTTGCTGTAAACTTATGAAAATGTGGGAAACCATCAAAATAATCATGCAAACACTTTAATGATTGAATTTTATCCCCAGTCAGATATATATTGGTGTATTTAATGGCTGTTCAGGGCGCTGAAAAATGAAACAAATCTGATGTTTTTATTTAATAGATATAAGTGGTTCTTGGAGGGAAAGAAAGATAGCTCTCTTGCACTATGCGTTAACACATACCGGACTCGCAATTCATGACATCCCATGATAAAAACAGCACATACTCATCATTACCTTATCAGAAACCTATGCTTGTGCATTATTCTTTCTTCTTCCTCTTCTGTTGCCAGAGTGGAATCTCTCTTGTCCTCTCGTACACACACACGCACGCACGCACGCACACACTATATCCTGACGTTCAAAACCTGTGCTCCGTCTCCTCTCCACAAACATGCACACACACACACACACACACACACACACACACACACACACACACACACATAATAGGTTGGCCATCAGCAGCTGGAATGCATTAAATGATCATTTTGATCTGCATGCAGTTACAGGAAAACTGTTATGCCATTTGCAGATCTGGCAGAGGTTGCCCATTACAGTTCATACCTGTATCAGTTACATACGTCGCTGTCACCAATTATTGCGACGGCATTGTACCTGACAGATCTGCACATTCTACAATTCGTACAACTGGCTCCTCATTTTCTTTTTCATCTTCGATTTCGAGTCCAACAGGCTGAGACTGACACACGCCGGTCGAAGTCGATGGGGAAATCCCATCGTCAGCTTCGCCGTCAGTTTCTTCGTTGGAATCGAAATCAATATGTTCCTTTTCATAGCTATTGCTGGTGGCAAAATATTCGTTTATAAGGCCACTAATTCCCTGGCCTTCATAATCGAAAATATTTCCTGATTATGATGACTTTAACAGCGTTACAATACGTCGATCCGTGATGATGATTTTTCGAGTGAAGCGACGACAAAGGCAAAACGCAATAGATTCCATTGAGCTGTGGCCAATGAAATGCAGCGTCTCTGCTGTTAACAGCTGAGTTACTAAGGCCATTTCAGTATTTGATTGCTGATTGGTTGGAAGGCTTTCTTTTGTGTACGACTTTGAATGCCTCCGAAAGGCTTTCTGATTGGTTTATCTAAGAAAATATTGCACATATTCTTGAAATAGACACACTGAGCTTTCAAATGATGTGCAACATGCCAGGGGCTCTGCCAGGGATGTGCACTCGATTATCTGTTGAAAAATAGTTAATTTTCGCAATCGATGCTGTTTAAAATTGATGACATGGAGTGAAAAAAATTCATTTAATCACATTTCTAGCTTACTTTAGGTAAAATCAGTGAAACATAATATGCTTTAATGGTTTTCCTATGTGTCGGTGCAAAAATCTCATTTTACCCCAAAATGACCCTCATCACTCTTTGCTGCCCGCAGCGGCGATACGCCCTGCGCGACTTATCTACCATTTTTTGGGAGGCTGTCACAAATATCTACACAAACATGCAGGAATGTGGTGCATGCCTTGATAGTGGCTGTAGGCTGTGTCATTCCTGTGCTGGATACAAAGTTAGACATAATCCTGACTGCCCCATGCTGTGAGATATGAATAACCAACCAGGCATGTGTTACCCACTAGGTAGTGTGCATGCATTGTGTGTGTGTGTGTGGTGGGGGGGGGGGGGGGGGGGGGGGGGGGAAGGGGGGTTGGCTGTGTGGGTGGGGGGTGGGAGGGCATGTTTTTTTAGATGGGATGTGTGTGTTTGCGTGCGTGCGTACATGCGAGTGTTTGTGTTTGGGGTGGGATGTGTGTTTGTGTGTGTGTGTGTGTGTGTGTGTGCATGTGTCAGTGTGTGTGTGTGTGTGTGTGTTGTGTGTGTGTGTGTGTGTGTGTGTGTGTGTGTGTGTGTGTGTGTGATATGGCTGTTCTGAGAACACTGTCATCTGGCTAAATTATAAAACAAAACAAAAAACGAACAAAACATTGCATTATGTGGCTTTTGGACTGAAATTTACTGTCTGTTTCTACAAAGAGAACATTGGCCAAGATCTTGAGTATCGTCAAACTGTATTTCACATGCTACAGGTATCCAGCAGTTGCATGAAGCACATTCAAACCATTCTACTTCAGCAGTGTTTTTATTGTCATCTTCACGGAAACATAAAGCGCATCTAGCTGCTTGGTGTTCAGACAATTCAGCTTCAAGTTTATTTTTATCGCTACTGTCAGGTTTCTTCAGCTTTAACTTGGATTCCTTTTTTCTTTTTCTTTTTGTTGAAAAATGTCGGCGTTGTGGTTTGAATTTCTTGTTTGATGGAAAGGTAGTCTCCTTTTCAAATTCTGTAGATGAACAATTCTGAAGTGCACATCCAATACTGTAGGTGTCCTGGAGATGTTTAAGTACAGCTTGTAATGTCTCTACATTATCTGTCTTTTTCACTAATTGCATTATATCACTGGCTTTACTGAGCGCGGCAAATTTTAACCTTTCAACGTTAGAACCGTGCTTGGGTTTATCTTGGCAAAGAAGTGCTTTGAATAGACTAACAATATCTTCTTCCTCAATGTCATCATGTACTGCTTCACTTTGCTTTGGGTCACTTTTGTGGACAGCATGTATGTGCTTGCATGTAACAGCTTTTGTCAAGAAATCTGGCAGGTGCATGTGTACATGTGGATGCATACTTTACAATAATCACATACCAGCCTGCACGTGCATGCTTCAGTCATGACTCTTTTAACACAATAGATTTTGCCATTGATAGTTGCAGAAGGCACAAACCATTCTGCCTCAGCATCTTCACTTCTTTCTGTTCCTCTGACACTATCTGCTTTTTTGTGTCCGTTTTTTATTTCCCGTGAGCGATGTGTAACTTTTCCTTTTTCTAGCTTGATTAATTCTTCAATAGATTTGTCTCTGGCAAGTTTCATCAGGACCACTAACAGAACATATACTCTCTTGTTCTGTTTTCGACCAAACTATATGTCCTTCACGACACGGTGGAAGGCTTCAGCAAACATGTTAGTATTTACAACTGTTCTAATTCTGAAACAAGCAGCCCAGAGGAAAATTTTGTTGTCATCAATGAAATTCTTCATAAAGTATTCTTGAAATGTTGGTGAAATTTCTTGAAGGAATGACAGAAACTGTTGAAGAGATTTACGAAACTTTTCCTCATCCGTTTCTCCCTGGAGAGACTTTAGGTGTATGTAGGTTCTTGCCTGAATTTTATCTGAGTGAATGTGTCCTAAGTGTCTACGCCAGCACTTATCTACATGCCATGAACAGTAAAGTCTTCTGGTGGGCTGGGGAAAGATGGCACACCATTCATTATAAAAGCTGTTTGCAAGATCACTCATGAATATGTCAGTAGTGAAGTCAGCATGCCCACAAGCCTGTTGCACTGACTGAAAGAATATTTGTAAAAGTTCAGAATCCTCTCTGTTTGACATAGCCCAAGCAGCAGGCACAGCCTCCTCAAATTCATCTAGCACAATAACTGTTGTGAGCAAAAAATCATATTGTGTTGTGTTGTGTGTAGAATCAATACTTATCATTTTGGAAGCATGCGTAATCATCATGTTTCTTTGGAAATCAGTCTGAATGCACAGAAGGAAATCCTCTTGTTTTAAAACAGGGTGTGGTGTGCCCTGGGGCTTGTAGAAAATGATTGGGTTAGTTGGATCTGATTGTAGTTCATGGACCCACATGCCTACACTTATGCCATCATCAGCATGTTTTTGTGTGGCTGAAATACTGTATTGTTTTTTATGTTCTGAATATCGTTCCTGGTAAACAATGTGTCCCTATTTATATCTGTCATCTTATCTCGGATGTCATCTAGTATCTTTGAAATGTCAACACCCTGTGCCAATCTACCTGCAATTAACGATCTCATGTCATCTGACATATGTAAATGGCCCAGTTTCGGGGAGTGGCCTGTGTGTTGTAGACAGTACTCTACTGAAATACAGCTACTCAATAAACTCTTTTTGACCGCCATAAAAGCAGTACAAGTAAAACAAAGTTTGCAAGAACCCTGTGCCTTTTTTGCCCTTTTCCTTTCATTATCCTGCACCTTTTCAGGTCGCTCACTTCCAGAGCGTTGACAATAAAAGTAAGATGTTGAATGGCTTGAATAATTTTTCTTACCATATCTTCTCACAAATTGAGAAGATGTATCTCTTTCCACCTCTTTCTTCCAAAGTACAAATTCATCTTCATTTTGAAACATTTTGCTGTGCATATCTATGTCAGCCTGGTGATGATTTTTGTGGTATCAGCTTTTGGAGAGTGAAACAACGGAAATCAGGGCATATGTGACATGAGCAGCGTGGAATACTGGCTTGAGTGTCATCTTCTGAAGGGTGTTTGCGAGTTTTGTGTTTGGATAGTGCTTGGCGTGTAGTCATTACTAAGTTACTGAATGGAAAAACGTACCGTCTTTCCTTGTAAGACTTTGGGTGTTTGTGTGATGGTGGTTGGGTGTTTGGTGCATCAGTGTCATGTGTTCCCTGTGGTGTTGCCCTGTCTCCCTGTGGTGTTGCCCTGTCTCCCTGTGGTGTTGCCCTGTCTCCCTGTGGTGTTGCCCTGTTTCCCTGTGGAGTTGCCCTGTCTCCCTGTGGTGTTGCCCTGTCTCCCTGTGGTGTTGCCCTCTCTCCCTGTGGTGCTGGCCCATTCCCTGTTGCATTGGTGCCCCTATTTCTCTTTCCCCCTGTGGATGTGGTGCTCCACCTTCCCTGTGGTGTTGGTGCCCCCCTTCCCTGTGGTGTTGCTGCTGCTCTTCCCTGTGGTGGTGTTGGTGTCCCCCTCCCCTGTGGTCGTGGTGCCCCCCTTCCTTGGGGTGGTGGAGGTGCCCCCCATCCCTGTGGTGGTCGTGCTGCCTCCCTTCCCTGTGGTCGTGGTGCCCCCCTTCCCTGTGGTGTTGGTGGTGGTGCCCCCCTTCCTCGTGGAGATGTGCTGTCAGTGGCCTTCCTCTTTCGCCCAGAGCTGGCTGCCGCATTATAGAAGTGCTCAGAAAAGGCATCAAAGTCAGAGGCATCAGATGTAGCCTGAGAAGGCATCCACTGCCACACAGGTGTCATGTCGACGGCCTTTCTGACAAACCAGCTCATGACAACCCGGCGGAGGAAGCGTTCATACCTGGTTGGTTCATTCAGGTAGGTTCTCAGACCAGAGCGTGGTCCAGTCAGGAGCAGGAACAGCCTGTTGTCTAGTGCAGCAATGACAGAGACGACAACCACCACAAGACCACATACATTGCTGCAGGTTTGCACAGGATAGTTCCTGCAACGAGCATCGCATGTATGGTCATGGTGTGCATCAGCTGAAGAGATACATCTCTCAATTGAGTCAGTCCAAAATGCCGGGTGTACTGTGAGAGAACCGGCAACAGATCTGGTGGGCAACCCCAACCCTGGCTGTCGCAATATCGAATGACAGGGACGTCGGTCAGTTCCACTGTTACAAGTATCCAATGGCTACCTGACCTCTGTGATGTGGCAAAAAAGGTAGAATTATTGGCACCGTTCTTACCAACATTGGCAACCAAAGCCAGACGCTGTATATTGCTCAGATCTCTCCGTCTCGCAATACCAGCCAGCTCATTACGTGTTTGCATCGAGATGCAGAGTGCAAGGGTGGTGTCCTGCGCCTCGTTGATGCGGTCCAGGACCCACACGATGTGGCTGGAGCACAGCCATCCGTTAGGCCCTTCTCCACACAGCCTGGCCAACTCTTCCGGGGTACTGCCTGCAACAAAAAGAGGCCATACTTATATATTTCTTATGTACTGATCTGAAAAAGACAGGATCATCTTCAGCTTAACAGAAATACAGTGCTTTGTTTTTTTTTCATTCACCCATCTTAGTGGGTGAGTATTGTTTTTGGTCTCGTCTTTTTGTTTGCTTTTTTTGTTTTTCCGTATGTACTATAAGTACCACTAACAGGTTTTACGTATATTTATTCTTTATAATTCATTCTGGTTGATTACCCACTTTCGGTCAGTTCCTGTGACATAACATGTCACATTCAACAAATGAAATATAATCGATTCCTTTGACGATTACGAGTAGGAAATGAAAAATCTATAAGAATTAATTCCACCAGGAAGGGTCACTTGGTGGGTGGATTTCAGTCCCTCGACTGTCGGCCTTGTTTTATGTATTTGTTTTATTTTGTTGTTTTTTGTTTGTTGTTTGTTTGTTTGTTTGTTTGTTGTTTTTTGTTTTTTGTTGTTTTTTTTTTTTGGGTGGGGGAGCGGGGGGGTGGGGATGGGGGTGGGGGGGGGAGTTATTATTGTTGTTTTACATCTATTGACAAGTGCAATATTTTAAATGGAGTTTTTTATGTTCAGCAGGCCTTACTATAAAGGTACTGTGCAGTGTTGAACTCGGTCCAAACAAAAGTGAAAATAAATGGAACAAAACTTTCATTTCGGTAGTGGACTAGTGTACCAGTAAGTTCTTTTACTGTCAGGCTTCAATCGGTTTTCCCACAAACAATAACTAAGACACCAAACTGATATAAGTTATTAGTCATTACATTTTGGTTAAAAATGGCACACATTTCATTTTAGTGTACCACTAGAATACACTAAATGAGATTTAAAAAAAATTAATATACCCACTTCTTTCACTTATTTCTGATACAAGCCTGCCAATTTAAAGACCATTATTCACTCTGAAAATAACAACCAACATCGACACACAGTGTGCATACCATAATATGGTAACATCCGTCTAGTTGGGAAGTTCCAAATTAGGTCCTGGAACTCCACCAGGTTCTCCGTGTCAAGGCGCGGATCAATCCGCACCTCTCTTGGCTTCAGGTATGCGCTCTGGAACCAGCGCTGTTCCTGTCGGAACATTGTATATTGGTCGTTCCTCCTTTCAGGAGATTTACCTGGCAAGAAAATATATTTGAACATTATTAAAAGGTGCACTGCATAACAAGAAAACAGTGTTTCTGAGGACTATGGCATGAATCCACAATGAACTAGAATGGCAAAGCCAATATGACTCACATTTGACCTTGACATTGAGTGAACGTCATCCGGCAAGGTCATGTGGTAACGCCATAAACCACAAACTCAGTACGAGATATGATTATAGTGGTCATGGTGTCCAATAACATGGCAATGTTGGTGTTTTTTAACGTTTTCCTCTGGGTCCTGTGACCTTGACCTTGAGTGAAGGTCACTCATCAACACATAATCTTAAAGCTTACTTCATAAATCACAATTGTGCAAAGTTGGATGATTCAAGTTGAAATTGTCAAGGAGAAAACTCATACTTTCACTTAAATCTTTGAAGAATTTCTTCCCTGACCGCTGTGACCTTGACCTTTGGTGAAGGGTACATATATCCAGGTGTGTTTCAAAAGGTCTTGCCATAAGCTATATTCCTGTACAGGTCTTGCCATAAGCTATATTCCTGTACAGTCTGTTGGACTCTAGGTGAAGTAGGCTTTGAGAAGAAGCCAATTTTCACTTTTGTCACCATTTCCCAGGGTCGCTGCGACCTTGACCTTGGGTGAAGGTAGTCTAACGAAACGTGTTCTGAAACATCTTGTTACAAAGCACCATTGTGGTGAGTTTTGTGACTCTCGCTTTCATAGTGTCCAAGAGTATTTTCCCTAGCCGCTGTGACCTTGACTTTCAGTGAAAGGTGTACATCCTGGTATGTTTCAAAAGGTCTTGCGAAAAGCTATATTTGTACATAGTTGTTTGACTCTACGTGAAATAGGCTTTGAGATTCTCACCCTTCAAGAGGGGACTGAGCAGACGACAATTCTGTCAGCGGAAACAGTTTTTTACAAATGGGGAAGAAATTTAGTCTAAATACATTAATTTACAAGGTATGGTAGAAATTTAGTCTAAATACATTAATTTACAAGGTAAGGTAGTGTGTCTGTGATCGATCTTGGTGTCAAACACGTGTTTGTTTCCGATCAGAAATCTGACTTTGTAAAGTATACTGAAGGCACTTAGTGCCCCTTTATTAGGCTGTATTTAGCATATCATATTAACTGATAATAACACTACAGACATCTCTGATCGCATCAACCATAAACTTCACTTTATTTTCCATACATGTGGAGAATGAAATAATATACAGGTTTGTGTACTTAAGTACTCTTACATTCAAAGTTCAAACCAACTTATTTTCTCCAAATGAATCTCCATGTATTTTGTAGAATCAATAGACAGAAAAAAAACACCTAGCACACTCCACAATGAATTACATTAGTCAATTCTAACTAGCGTTAAAATGCATACAGCCACAGTCATGTGTTGTATCAGTGTCACTGTTAGAAGTGGTGTAGACAGAAAACTCTACAGTATATTTTGTTTATGAAATATTCTTACAGTGATCATGTTAGAGAACACACAGAAAAACGTGAGTGAAACACTGAAAGTGAAGGAAAGATTTATGTCCCAAGCAAGACAGTAGAAGTAAATGTTAATAATAAAGAAAAGATGAAAGTCAAGAGGAGAAATGCACACAGCCCACCACCATATTTCATCACACATTAGAAAAAAAGGCACATTCTTCAGCTACGCAGCATATCCACCACCAATATACAGTAAAACCTCTCTTTTAAGAGACCACCCTCAATTCAGACCACTGTTTCCAAGCACAAACTGACAAAGGCTTCTTTGTCTTATTCTTACTGTTTTGGACCTGTCTAGTTTCAGACCATTTTTTCCTGGCAAAAGGGGTGGTTGCCCAACAGGATTTCACTGTAATTGTGTAAATCAAATCGATACTACAGAAAGAAATAACATAAATACATTCAAGTATTTTTGAAGAACGCAAAAGCAGGACAGAAAAAAAAATCCACCTTGCACACTCCACATTGAATTATATCATTCAATTCTGACTAGCTTTAAAATGTATACAGTCACAATCATGTGTTGTGTCAGTGTCACTGTTAGAAATAGTGTAACAGAATACTCTATAGTATATTTTTGTTTATAGTGATCATGTTAGTGAACACACAGAAAAGAATGAGTGAAACACTGAAAGTGAAGGAAAGACTTGCGTTCCAAGCAAGACAGTAGAAGTAAATGTTAATAATAAAGAAAAGATGAAAGTCAAGAGGAGAAATGCGCACAGCCCATCACCATATTTCATCACACATTAGAAAAAAAGGCACATTCTTCAGCTACGCAGCAAATCCACCACCAATTTACAGTAAAACCTCTCTTTTAAGAGACCACACTCAATTCAGACCACTGTTTCCAAGCACAAACTGACAAAGGCTTCTTTGTCTTATTCTTACTGTTTTGGACCTGTCTAGTTTCAGACCATTTTTTCCTGGCAAAAGGGGTGGTTGCCCAACAGGATTTCACTGTAATTGTGTAAATCAAATCGATACTACAGAAAGAAATAACATAAATACATTCAAGTATTTTTGAAGAACGCAAAAGCAGGACAGAAAAAAAATAATCCACCTTGCACACTCCACATTGAATTATATCATTCAATTCTGACTAGCTTTAAAATGTATACAGTCACAATCTTGTGTTGTGTCAGTGTCACTGTTAGAAATAGTGTAAACAGAATACTCTATAGTATATTTTGTTTATAGTGATCATGTTAGTGAACACACAGAAAAGAATGAGTGAAACACTGAAAGTGAAGGAAAGACTTGCGTTCCAAGCAAGACAGTAGAAGTAAATGTTAATAATAAAGAAAAGATGAAAGTCAAGAGGAGAAATGCGCACAGCCCATCACCATATTTCATCACACATTAGAAAAAAAGGCACATTCTTCAGCTACGCAGCAAATCCACCACCAATTTACAGTAAAACCTCTCTTTTAAGAGACCACACTCAATTCAGATCATTGTTTCCAAGCACAAACTGACAAAGGCTTCTTTGTCTTACTATTTTGGAGCTCTCTAGTTTAAGACCATTTTCTTACTGGCAAAAAGGGGTGGTTGCCCAAAAGGGGTTTCACTGTAATTGTGTAAATCAAATGGATTCCACAGAAAGAAATAAAATAAATACATTCAAGTATTTTTGCAGAATGCAAAAGCAGGACAGAAAAAAAAACCACCTAGCACACTCCACATTGAATTACATTAGTCAATTCTAACTAGCGTTAAAATGCATACAGTCACAGTCATGTGTTGTGTCAGTGTCACTGTTAGAAATAGTGTAGACAGAAAAGTCTACAGTATATTTTGTTTATGAAATATTCTTACAGTGATCATGTTAGTGAACACACAGAAAAAATTGAGTGAAACACTGAAAATGAAGGAAAGACTTATGTCCCATGCAAGACAGTAGAAGTAAATGTTAATAATAAAGAAAAGATGAGAGTCAAGAGGAGGAACGCACACAGCCCATCACCATATTTCATCACACATTAGAAAAAAAGGCACATTCTTCAGCTACGCAGCACATCCACCACCAATATACAGTGAAACCTCTCTTTTAAGAGACCACCCTGCATTCAGACCACTGTTTCCAAGCACAAACTGACAAAGGCTTCTTTGTCTTACTGTTTTGGACCTGTCTAGTTTAAGACCATTTTTTCCTGGCAAAAGGGGTGGTTGCCCAAAAGGGGTTTCACTGTAATTGTGCAAATCAAATGAATACTACAGACAGAAATGAAATAAATACATTCAAGTACTTTTGAAGAACGCAAAAGCACTGGAAGAGGAGTGCAGAACCACAGTACTAGTGGCAGGACAGAAAAAGGCGAAAGCATTGCGCAGAACTACAGTACTAGTGACAGGACTGGTAAAATACAGTACAAAGTGTCAGGACAGAAAAACATACAAAAAATACAGTACTAGTGGCAGGACAGGTAAAAACTAAAGTATTGCGCAGAAAAGCTGTGAGACTGCACCTCTTGTGCAGTACATATACATACCTAGTCAGCATTTCTGAAAGGAATGACAAACACATTTAAAAATACTTCGTTTTCTCCCAATACACATTTGATTTCCTTCAATTTTTCCAGCTTTTTCCACCATATCTTGACAATCACATTATCCTCTGCCTCAGAGGGTCGTGACGACCGAGTCGCTGGACTCTTTCAAGTCCAGGATGGCCTCTCACCTGTACACCAAACTTCAAGTCCTCCCTACCCCCCCCCCCCCCCCCCCTCTCCAGCATCTCCCACCCGACCATGCCAGTTACTGCCTCCTGTTCAAATACCCCCCCCCCCCCCCCCCCCCCCAATTTTACTGACTCCCTCACTTCTGCGCTACAAATGCAACCTCCCTTAGAGCGACATAATCATCGACATAAAGATGTTGGCCGCCTAATGGAAGAGGAAGAAGTAGATCGAAATCGCTCATCACTCGTTCTCTTTCTCACAATATAATTTGTAAGTTAGTTGTTTCCTTACCTCTGATAGGATGATCCATGATGATGATGATCTCCGGTTTAAGATGTTCGCTTGGACAGAGATCGATCCAATAAACAACGAAGATCGTGAACTTCAAGATACAGGTTGAAAAAATTCAGTAACGAATGCAAACCTCTTGCGTCGGCTGCTTCACAACGAGCGGGAAGGGACCGGAAATCGGATTAGATTATGCATAGGTCACAGGTTCAACCAATCGGTGCCTGGCTGACGCCCTCCCGATAGCCGCAAGTGTGACCGAAGAGGTTCAGTGACTGTGCAGACTTCCAGCCAGGACGGAGGGGGGTGTCCGTGGTCTCTGTCCACTATGTACAGTGACGCTGCCCATACACTGACTGAGGGCAGTCGGTGCTGGACAGCTGTCAGCAATTGGATGAACTGGACACTGTGACACAGGATACAAAGTCAGGTGTAGGTCCCGTAAACTCCGTGTAGATCTAAAACGGGATCTATAGATCTACAGCACATAGTCTATAGTCACATGTCTTTATTTTCTTTCTACATTCTTCAAACTATGCTAAAAAATACCAAGAGGAGAAGAGAGAGAGAGAGAGAGAGAGAGAGAGAGAGAGAAGGGTGGGGCAAATGGACGCTAGCCGAAGTGACATCCAGAAAATCAGACGTTCAAAATAGTCACACTTATTTGACCTCCTCTGATTCTTCTTGTTCACAGCTGACCGCACAACGTCATGGGAAAAGATCAGGCCCATTGTCATCCCTCTCATTGTCATCCCTCTCATTGTTCACAGCTGACCGCACAACGTCATGGGAAAAGGTCAGGCCCATTGTCACCCCTCTCATTGTCATCCCTCTCATTGTCATCCCTCTCACCGCTCTCTCCTCACCCACCTGTGACCTCTGTCTGACCGCACAAGGTCATGGGAAAAGGTCAGGCCCATTGTCATCCCTCTCATTGTCATCCCTCTCATTGTTCACAGCTGACCGCACAACGTCATGGGAAAAGGTCAGGCCTATTGTCACCCCTCTCATTGTCATCCCTCTCATTGTCATCCCTCTCATTGTCATCCCTCTCACCGCTCTCTCCTCACCCACCTGTGACCTCTGTCTGACCGCACAACGTCATGGAAAAAGGTCAGGCCCATTGTCACCCCTCTCATTGTCATCCCTCTCATTGTCATCCCTCTCACCGCTCTCTCCTCACCCACCTGTGACCTCTGTCTGACCGCACAAGGTCATGGGAAAAGGTCAGGCCCATTGTCATACCTCTCATTGTCATCTCTCTCATTGTCATCCCTCTCACCACTCTCTCCTCACCCACCTGTGACCTCTGTCTGACCGCACAACGTCATGGGAAAAGGTCAGGCTCATTGTCATCCCTCTCACCACTCTCTCCTCACCCACCTGT
>CM065741.1:1160251-1170251 GCA_033310375.1 Conus canariensis
CAGGACACCACCTACTAAGCCCCCTACTGACGACAATAATTGCTTAGTCGCGGAGTCGGCGTGAGTGAGCTCTCCCTCCATACGGCTCCGCCACGTCCATCCAATGACAGCCCCCATGGACTCGCTGATACCGGTGACCCCGACGGAACCAAACCAAGGCCACAGACGTGGAGAGGACATTGAAACTGAGGTTAACATGAGAGCAGGGCATGAAAGGCTACAGAATTTGAGACTTCTTTTTTATACTGATCGATGAGAATGAGGATGATAAAGATGATGCTACGAGTTTCCATTTCGGTCTGAGACTGCGTGACATGGCTGTACTCTACGCTTCCTTTCATAATATATCCCAGCGTCAACCAGGCCCGAGAGATACAGGCAACTGCAGTGTTGGTCAGGAAATTTGAGCAACACTCTCAGAGACGCATCCATTAAGTGGGTGAAACTCGACTGTGTGGTCCCAGTTTTCCCAACTGAGCCCGCAGCAAACTCAACTCTGGGTAGGAGCCGGTCGGGCAGAAAAATCCCACATGACTCTGATGGGAATCGAACCCGCGACCTCCCAGCCGGGAGTCCGCGACGCAAACCACTTCGACACGGCGGCTATCAGCTTAATATCTAATACGCCCCTACCTGGGGGGCTTCGACATTAAACTGATTTTTGAGCCTCTGTGAAGTGTCAGGAGCTTGCGCCCCCTTCGCCACGGGTCAGCTTGGTATTGCAGGCCAAACAAAAATGACTGCCTACGACAGCGATGTCGAAGATTTTACTGCAATTTTTTTTTGTAAATGGACTGTTAGAGGACTTGGAGAAAGATCAGATGGGGAGAAAGAGAAAGGCAACGTTGCGTTATGTTCTTCATCGACATGAGCACAGCGCCTATCATTCCCTTGTGCAAGACATGAGCACAGCGCCTATCATTCCCTTGTGCAAGATTTAGCAGACTTGTGTCCGATTCATTTAAACTGATCGGCGTAGTGTCGGCCATTTTGCTGCAATAGAAAGACAGAAATGAATCTTCATCGCAAAAGAGTTCCACCAATCAAACTGGAAAAACACACAAGTTCCCAGAACACGGCTTGAGAACCAAAAACTGTTCGCAAGCACACTTTGCGAACCTCTCGAAACACAGTTTCCGAACATGTGTTTGTGCGGTTCAGATGCAAACTTGTTCGAAGTCTTCTCAAACATAGTTTGCAAACTTATCGTTTGCCCTGTTAAGAATGGGCTTAACCCTAACCAACCTGAACCCTAACCCTAAATGAGAACCATCCAGGAGTATGCAAAGTGGTTTGATTTGAGTCATCTGCACGTGCTGCGAAAATGGTGAGGGGAGGAGTCTGCTTTCGTAGTTGTTGTCCGAAGTTATTGTATCTAGGCTAGCATCGGATTAAACGACAGAAGGTAAGAGAGACTGGAGAGGGTCTGGGGGTGTGGGGTGGAGCGGATACGACGGGCGTGGGGGAGGGGGGGGGTGCTTAACCGTGGTTTTTTTTTTTTTTTTTTTTTTTTAACGGATGAAAACGACGGCATACTTCTCAAGCAACTGAATAAGCTTAAGAAGCTTAAATCAGGCAAAATTATTCGTATCCAGAAAAGTCAGTAGGAGATGTCGTTCATTCTTGTGTGTGTGTGTGTGTGTGCGTGTGTGTGTGTGTGTGTGTGTGTGTGTGTGTGTGTGTGTGTGTGTGTGTGTGTGTGTGTGTTTTGTTGTTGTTTTTTATTGTTGTTGTTTGTTTCTTGTTTTTTTCTATATTGAATTGGTTTTTTTGAGAGTTTCTGTCTTTTCCTTGGTTTCTGTCTTTAGCCTTTGTTTTTTTTTCCCCGACTGCCAAATGTTTTGTTTTACTAAACTTACATCTATTTTTGAATACCGTTGACCTTAGATGAGAGTGGACTGGTTTTGGAAATTATGTCAATATGATTTGAGAAAAAGTTGTCTTTTAAGTTGTCTTACACATGTGTGACTTACGCATTTAAGTTGTCTTACACATGTGTGACTTACGCATGCGTGGTGGTCGGAAGCAAAATAGAGAAACAGAGAAATCGTCGGCGTATTTTTTAGCTTTTTTACAGTTCTCAGTGATTTAGATAGAAAAGTTGTGGCCCAGTACACAAATCATGTTACCAGTTATCAGTTTTAGTGCACCAAGTGTTTTATTAGACATTCAGTTCGGGTTCCAGTAGTTTTTAAAGTATCCAGTTGGAAACCTAACAAACCGGAAGTAGCGATCTGGCGGGAACGACGAACTTTTTATGATCCAGTAAACCTTGTAGTCAACAACTTTTTAGACATTAACTTTTTACAAGCTCTAGTTAACCAGTGATATACGATCTAGTCATCTTCATCTCCACTTTCTATTAAGTACGAATTTTGGTACTTTGACGAACTTTTATAACCTAGTAAACCCTCTAGTCTAGTCACCAACATTCTAGTCGTCAACTCTTTTACAAACTCTAGTCATCCAGTGATACGACCTAGACAGATTCATTTTTTATTGGCTACGAATTTTCGAACTTTGTGTAACGATTTAGACATACAGATTCATTTTTTATTGGCTACGAATTTTCGAACTTTGTGTAACGATTTAGACATCCTCATCTTACTGGCTACGAATTTTTGAACTTTGTGCAACATCTCATCAAACTCAAAACCAGTCACTATGGCCAAGGCTAACGGAAAATGTGGCAAGTGCAGCAAGAAAGTGTCCCGACAGGCGAAAGCCCTGAAATGTGAAATTTGCGACAAATGGTACCACATAGACTGTGAAAACATCTCTGTGGCGTTGTACCAGGCAGTCTACGAGGACTCGATTTTGCCAAACCCCCATCTCCATTAGTACTGCTCCGCAACATGCAATACAGCGGTCTACAAACTCCTTGCACGAATGAACGACGTAGAAGAAAAAGTCCACCGCCTCACCAAAAGGTCTGACGAGCTGGAGGGTGGTATACTGAGCCAGCCAATGAAGAAGGCCATCAACGAAGTGGTCGCCGGCCATCTCCAGCAGAACCGGTCAAAACAGGAGGAGGACAAAAAAGAAGGCCAGATGGAGGACATGATGAAAACAAAACAGAGGAACAGATGGCGGAGATCGAAGAGAGGTCCAGAAGAAAAACCAACATCATGGTCTTCAAGCTCCCAGAGAGCACAGGAAAAACAAGGGAGGAAAGGAAGAAAAAAGATGAAGAAGAAGTGGCGCTTCTCATGAAGCAAATCTCCAGCAGACATCTCCTCAGACATTCGGCGCATTGGAAAGAGACCTGAAGACTCCACAGTGACCACCAACCCCAGACCACTCAGAATCAGCTTTGAAACAGAAAACGTATGGGATGAGGTGCTCCGAAACTTCCACAAGACCAGAAAAGATGTAGTGAAGAAGATCTCGGAGAACAACGAAGCAGGGAACAAGTCAGACCAGGACCAAAGAAAAGGAGGGAAAGCCGAGCGTATGCACCCTGGCAGTGATGAGGAAGGACCTTACCCCAGCCGAACGGACAGAGGAGGACATTCTATACAAGGAACTTCTGAGCAAGAGAGCAGAGGCAAAAACAAAAGGGGAAGATCCGACAAAATGGGTCCGGAGGAACGGGAGGCTCATCTACATGGGCAGATACCAAAAGGCCAGCCCTGCAGACCCAAACAAACCAGAACAGTCACCTACAACAACCGACCCTGCAGACCCAGCCACGCCCGATTAGGCACCCACAACAACCGACCGAAACTCCAACCAGTAGGCGGCATCAAATGCATATACACCAACGTAGACCAGGTTACAAATAAACTAGCAGAACTCCAGTCTTTGTTCGAGCAACACAAACCAACAGTAGTCGGCTTAACCGAACTCAAACCTAAGAATGCCAGATACGACCTACAAGAGTGTGAATTAGCTAGGGAGGGATACGACCTCTTCCACACCCTCGAAGACCAGAATAGAGGCATATGCTTGTTTGTTGACTCAGACCTGCAACCTTCAATCTGCGATCAATTGACCGTAGATTTTCAGGAATATATATTTGTGGACTGTAAACTTAGAGACAACGACACCCTTCTCATTGGCCTAATCTACTGAAGCCCTAGTTCAGATGATGACAACACTGAGAAGCTCAACAACCTCATTCAAAAGGCTGCAGACCTTGGCAGATCACACCTGCTGATCATGGGAGACTTCAACTTCCCAGAAATAGACTGGAGTCAGGGCATCAGCAAAACTGGAGAAGATCAACTACCATCCAAATTTCTAGCAACAACAAAAGATGCCTACCTCATCCAACACTGGAAAGAACCAACCCGACACAGAAAAGGACAGAAATCAAACGTACTACACCTGATCTTCACCAACAGGGAAGACATGATACTGGACATGACATCGGAAGCTGGCCTGGGAAAAAGCGACCACATCAGTCAGATACTCAACCTCTCATGCTCATTCGAAGAGAGACAAAACCTGCCACGATACAGGTACTCCAAAATGGATACTGACCTACTCGAAGAAGCACTCTCCGAGATAGAATGGGACAAGGAACTGGAAAACAAATCTGTAGAGGAGACGTGGCAGACTATTAAGGACAAAACTGAAGCGGCAACCTGTTTAGCAGTTCCCAAGAGTGCATCTAAGAAAGGAGGAAATAAGTGGATGGACAAGGATTCCCTGGAGGTTGTCCGCAGAAAGCACAGACTATATCGCAGATGGTTACAAACAAGAGAAGAGACAGACTGCTTAGCTAACACCAGAGCGAGAAATCAAGGCACCCGAGCATGCCGCAAGGTGAAAAAAAAAATGGAAGCCAAAGTTGCAGAGGACTCCAAACGAAACCCCAAAGCTTTCTGGTCGTACATCAAGTCCAAAACAAAAACACGAACAGGCATTGCGGACCTCAAAAGAGAAGACGGCAGCAAAACGCAGAACGACAAATGAAAGCTGAACTGCTCAACCAATTCTTCCAAAGCGTATTCACAGTAGAGGGAAGCAGCCCCCTGCCAGACCCGCCTCAATACGAGTTTGGAAACACTCTTGGGAGCATCACCTTCACGGAAGAAAAAGTGAGAAAAACCCTGGCAGGACTAAACACATCCAAGGCATCAGGACCAGACGAGATAAACCCACTAGTATTAGCAAGAGCATCGGACATACTAGCATATCCCATAACGTGCCTATTCAGAAGATCACTTGCTGCGGGAGAGACCCCTGAAGACTGGAAAACTGCGGTAGTCACACCAATCTTTAAGAAAGGCAACAGATTCACTCCCAGCAACTACAGACCAGTGAGCCTAACCTGCATTCTATGCAAAGTGATGGAAGCCCTCATCAGAGAAGAAATTGTCAACCACCTAGAAACCAACCAAATCATCAGCAAAGAACAACACGGTTTTGTAAAGGGACGCTCATGCACTACCCAACTCCTGGAAGTTCTGGACACATGGACCGAAATGATAGACCAAGGTGGGAGGGTTGACGTCATCTACATGGACTTCCAGAAAGCATTTGACACAGTTCCACACCAGAGACTATTACTTAAAGTGGAGGCGCATGGAATTGTTGGGCAGGTGACAAAATGGATCAAAGCCTTTCTGTCAGGAAGGAAACAGAGAGTAGTTGTCAATGGCACCTTGTCAAAACAAGCAGCAGTCACTAGCGGCATCCCCCAGGGCAGCGTGCTGGGCCCCCTTCTATTCGTGATGTACATAAACGAAAATTAAACGTTCGTCTCACAAATATTTCGTTGGATTCATTTCAAAAGACTGGGGCACACAAAATTCCCATGTCATTTCAAACAGACATGTGGTACGTGTGATCTCTCTGGCAATACAGCAACAACTACACCGATGTCAGTGATGTGTAAATTGTTCCAAAAAATCATCGAATCATATGCCTGACTGAGCAGCCATTCCTCTTGCTGGGGTTCCGCAAGAGGGTCAGGGGAATTCTGGCTATTGTGGCAATCAGTCGTCACTTCCACATCACAGTGAGGATGTCCAGGTTGTTTCAACATCATATCATTTACTTGTGCACCACACACACACACACACACACACACACACACACACACACACACACACACACACACACACACACACAGTTTCAGTTTCAGTTTATCAAGGAGGCGTCACTGCGTGCGGACTAGTCCTTATACGCTACACCACATCTGCTAAGTTTTGAGACCATTCGCATGATTTGAAGCTGATGGATAAATGAATTAACAACTAAGATGAGAGAATTGAAGAAGAGGGTCTCGTGGCTTTTTTTTTTCTTTTTTTTATTCTTTTTTCTTTCTTTTTTTTTTTTTTTTGCTGTCCCATCCTCTGCGCCACCTCAGAGGCAGTGCACCCACGCCGCTCATTCCGACACCCCGTCCACAGCCACAGCTCGGTCAGCCCCGCCGCAGCCCCGGCACCGGCAATCCGCAGGGAGCAGTCAATGTCAAGTCGTCAAGAGGCAACCCACCGGAGGAGACACTGCACTGCTGCCGAATCACTTCGGTGGTGTTCAGTGGCGCCTGTTCTGATCTAACATACGCAGGACACCACCTACTAAGCCCCCTACTGACGACAATAATTGCTTAGTCGCGGAGCCGGCGTGAGTGAGCTCTCCCTCCGGAGGGCGCCACCACGTCCGTCCAACGACAAAGCCCATGGACTCGCCGATACTGGTGACCCCGACGGAACCAAACCAAGGCAACAGACGTGGAGAGGACATCGAAATTGAGGTCACCATGAGAGTAGGGCATGAACGGCCACAGAATTTGAGACTTTTTTTTTTAATGCTGATCGATGAGAATGAGGATGATTAAGATGATGCTACGGATTTCCATTTCGGTCTGAGACTACAGACAGGGCTGTACTCTACGCTTCCTTCCATAATATATCCCGGCGTCAACCAGGCCCGAGAGACACAGGCACCTGCAGTGTTGGTCAGGAAATTTGAGCAACACTCTCAGAACGCATCCATTAAGTGGATGAAACTCGACTGTGTCGTCCCAGTCTTCCCAACCTAGTCCGCAGCAAACTCAACTCTGGGTAGGAGCCGGTCGGGGCAGAAAAACCCACATGACTCTGATGGGATTCGAACCCACGACCTCCCAGCCAGGAGTCCGCGACGCTAACCACTTCGCCACGGCAGCTGGTTCGTGGCTATGACTTAGCAGATGTCTGACCTACGCATTAGCCCAATGCACTGGTCAGCCTTGAGTGCCTACCCAACCTTGTTTCCATCTTTTTTAATTTTCATTTTATTATTATTTTTTTGTTGTTGTTGTGGGGTATGTGTGTGTGGTGAATGTACACATGTGCGTGTATGGATGTGTGGGCACTGGCCTGTGTGTGTGTGTGTGTGTGTGTGTGTGTGTGTGTGTGTGTGTGTGTGTGTGTGTGTGTGTGTTGTGTGGTGGTGCGCGCGCATTTGTGCGTGTATGTGTACACGCGCGCGCGCGCGCGTGCGTGTATGTGTGTGTAGTGTGTGTGTGTGTGTGTGTGTGTCTGTGTGTCCGTGTGTCTCTCTGTGTGTGTGCACGTGTGTGTGTGTGTGTGTGTGTGTGTGTGTGTGTGTGTGTGTGTCTGTCTGTCTGTCTGTCTGTCTGTCTGTCTCTGGTGTGTGTGTGTGTTGTGTGTGTGTGTTGTGTGTGTGTGTGTGTGTGCGTGTGTGTGCTGTGTGTGTGTGTGTGTGCAGTGTGTGTGTGTGTGTGTGTGTGTGTGTGTGTGTGTTGCGCGTGTGTGTGCGTGTGCAGAAGTACGTGTGCATGTGTGTGTGTGTAGTAGTAGTAGTAGTAGTAGTAGTAGTAGTAGTAGTACTTTCATTTTTACGTCTTTTCCCAAAATTGTGTGATATTAGACGAGAGAGAGAGAGAGAGAGAGAGAGAGAGAGAGAGAGAGAGAGAGAGAGAGAGAGAGAGAGAGAGTATGTGTGTGAAGCATAGGTGTGTGGAAGTGTACGCAAAATATGGAATAATTACTACTTATAACATTATAGTAAATATCTAACAGGACTACATATTAAACAAAAGGTAACTTTGAAAGCAAAATAAATATCAGAAAAAACATCAGTCACTGTCATGCCTAATAAACATGGTAAGTATGCCTTAAGAGTCACACAATCAAATAAAACGTGGCCTCTCGACACGTTTGCCTTACCACATATGCATTTTGTTCCTGCACTATATTTCGTTCTGAATGCGTCGAGTTTCAGTCTATAAAATACTGAAACAAAGTTTCTGTACTGATGCATATCACGAACCTGCAGGTGTTCAATGCCTTCAACCTGATCAAAGCTGAGAACATGACTATTTCGAGCATTAACCTGCAAATAAGGGATGTTCTGGTTGTTTCTAAAAACGTCCCAAGCCACTTGTTTTAAAACTTGATGACACTCTTGTAAAGTCAAGGGGACAGAAAGTGACTGTGCACTCATTTCAGTTTTAGCTCCCTTTTTGGCAGATCTGTCAGCGAATTCATTGCCCAAAATTCCACAGTGGGAAGGGACCCAGAAAAAAGTTAAATCGGTCCCTTTGCACATCAAAATATGAATTAAATAACATATTTCCTTTAAAATAAAGTTTTCAGAGTTAGAACTGAAAAACTTTATAGATTGTAGTACTGACATTGAGTCGACACATAACAATACTTGCAAAATTGATTGCGGTAAATCAATTAAATATGTCAAAGCCATTAGTATAGCTATCATTTCGGCGACTAAGATAGATCGATTTTTTTCCTATTGAATATGCTTTATCTACTTTAAGTGATAGAATAACAAAAGCGGATCCAGCGTCTTTGTTCTTTGTCAATGATCCATCAGTATATACCTTAAAATGGTTAGGATACTTGCTTTGCATATGCATCTTTGCTGAATATGACAAGATATGCGGATGATCAGCTTTTTTAGCATCAGTGTGATTAAGGTCAAATTTCGCCCTGTTTCTTTCCCAGCTTGGGATTGGATCAGTATGAGAAATGTTTGCCAAATAGTCGGGGGTCAAATCAGTTTTCTGCAACAAATGAGCAGAGTACGAGCCAATAGTAGACAAGCAGGAAATGTTTTTTCGCTCGTTTGGGGTAATCAGTAGATGGATTTAAAGAGATTTCTGTTTCATTTACACCTTTCATAGCTGTACATTTTACAACATATTTTGCCAAAGTGAGTGTTCTGTATTCGTTTAAAGGCAAAACATCAATTTCCGAATATGTCCCTACTGTAGAAGCATGTACAGGGATTCCCAAGCATAATTTAAAAGCCTTGCTATCAACACTTTGCAGTTTTTGCAACAAATATTTAGGAGCACAAAAGAAAGCTTCTAGAGCATACGATAGCTTAGAACGAACTAGTGATATTGCCAGATGTTTCAATGTTTTTATATCCTGGCACCAGCTTTGCTTCCTTAAGATTTTCAAAAAATTTAAACTTTTCCTAGCCTGGTTTAAGAGATAATCAATGTGAACTTTCCATGTCAATTTAGATGTGAAGTAAACTCCTAAGAATTTTACTTAGTGGACATACTGAAGTGTTATTCCATCAAGTCTAAAAGACGGCAGATCAACAGGATCATCACCATTATTAAATAACACTATATACATTTTTTCATGGGAAAGTTTCAGTCCATTTTCAAACAAGTACTTACTAAGATTATTTAGCTCTGCCTGATACATTTTTTTTGTAATAGTTGATTGATCTTTTTGGCGTGTTTTTTTTTTTAGACTAGCATTTATCCACATACACAGATCATCAGCATACTGTACAACGGTAGCGTTTATAGTTACATGCTTTGGGAGATCATGTAACAAAATCTTAAATAACATTGGAGCAATTACGGAACCTTGGGGAATGCCCATTTCTAACGATTTAAAATTTGAATATGTGTTTTCTACCCTGACTTGCAAACTTCTTTCTGATAAACATTTTCTAACGTAATTATAAAAATTACCAGATATGCCAATTTTCTTCAGTTTATAAAGCAATCTAGCATGCCACACGCTATCAAAGGCTTTTTTAACATCAAAAAATGTCG
>CM065741.1:1175251-1220251 GCA_033310375.1 Conus canariensis
AAGTATACATACCCACCACTTCAACACCAGTCGTCAATATCTTCCACCATCGCACACACATACACACACTCATACACACACACCACCGCCATCCCCCCCCCCCCCCCCCACTACACTTCATACAGAAGATACAGCCACCCTCCATTTATTTGAATTTATTCTATTTTATTTTATTTCTTTAAAATTTATTCATATATTTATTTAGTATTATCATTATTTTCCCCCTACATCATATTTTACACTACCACTTCCATATGAATCTCTGGTCCCCTCCCATCTTTCCAGGGCATAAGAGTAATCCAGACCACTTCAGCACCAGTTGGCAATATCTTCCACCAACACACACACACACACGCACACACACACACACACACACACACACACACACACACACACACACACACACACACACACACATGCACGCACACACACGCACACACACGCGCGTGTGCACACACACACACACACACACACACACACACACACACACACACACACACACACGCATCACCACCATGACCCCAACTACCCACTTCATACAGAAGTTACAGCCACCCTCCTTTCACCTTTTGCTTTCCACCACACTCTCCCCATGTCCTATACCAATCCACTGCCTACCCATAGATCTATCCCCTCCTTTTCCCCCTTCCTCCCCTTTCTTTTGTTTCCCTACACCTGATTTTACACTACCATCTCCACACGAATCTCCCGTCCCCTCCCATCTTTCCCGAGCATAAGGGTAGGCCAGGTACTTGACCCTCCAGCCTCCACCCCCCCCCCCCTTAAACAACCCCACCCCTACCCTTCAACTCATATCATCAACATCCTAAAACAACTACATACACCTACCCACCACCACAACACCAACCCACTACATCCTCCACCAAATCACACTCACACCCATACTACTTTACCTGCAAGTACTCTTGTACATCTTTCTATTAGTCTGGTTCATTCAAAATTGACCTACAGACAGGAAGTATATTTTTTAGCTTCTCAAACATTACTTAAGCGATTACAAAGTATAGACAGTAAAGCTATTAAAGTAGCCCTTGGTGTTCCAGTGCATTCTAATACTTTTAAAACATATAAAGAAGCTAATCTCTTGTCACTTGATGATCAACGCAAACTAGCAACAGCCAAATATGTAACCAGAAGTCTTTCTGTATCAAATTCAGTAACAAATGAAATATTTCTTGATTCCAAATCGGATTTTCCTAAAAGGGCACAGAATATTTCTTACCTGCAGCCCATTCGAAATTATACTGATGATTTATTTAGAAAATGTGATATCAATATTGCATCCATTTCAAAACCACCAACTATGCCCACAGTTCCTCAATGGGAGTATATTTCTCCAAATTTTGATATAGATTATACTACCCCCAAAAAAGAAGACAATATTAATTTGATATCAGTAGAAGCAAAAGAACATCTTGAAAACACATATCCACATCTTCTCAAAATCTACACGGATGGTTCAGTTTTAGAATCTTATACAGGAGCTGGATTTGTAATTCCCGATTTAAAAGCAAAGAAATCATTTTGTTTAGGAAAGAACTTTTCAGTTTTCACTGCTGAACTATATGCAATCCTTATGGCCTTATCTTGGATATCTAATCTTAATGTGGCAATTTACAGCATTCTAATCTGTGTTGACTCTAAATCTGTTCTTTATAGCTTACGAAATTGGGATGCAAATGTAAGGAAAGACTTAATTTTTTATATAAAATTTATGATACATTCCGTTATGGCGAAAGGAACTTTTGTAGAGTTTTGCTGGATCCCATCTCATTGTGGTATCTATGGAAATGAAATAGCTGATAAATTAGCAAAAGAGGGTGCTCTTAGAAAAAATCCAGATAGTGGATTGAAATTGGATAAACATGAAATCATTTCTCTATTAGAAAATTGTATGAACAATGAAAAACTTCCTGCAAAAACGACAGTGTTATTATGACAAAGATCATTGTCCAGTATAATTTATAAAATGCGTTTAAACTCGTGGAAAACCACATTGTCTAAGGATGTAGATTGCCCTTGTGATCTCCCATTATCTATTCAACATATTATTTTTGAATGTCCAATTCTAACATCGTTATATAATATTCTAAAGATAGATATTGGTTCCATAGGGACTTTACAAGAAATACTTTACAGCCCCAAAATGATTGATATAGCAAAGGTTATATCGAGTTCTGTTATTATTCATTTGTTGTAATTGATTTATCATTTTATTATTATTGTTTGGTCGTTAATAGGCAAGCTTTCATACATTTGTGTCTGCGCACGCACGCACACACACACACACACACACACACACACACACACACACACACACACACACCACTCTCTCTCTCTCTGTCTCTCTCTCTGTCTCTCTCTCTGTCTCTCTCTCTCTCTCTCTCTCACACACACACACACACACACACACACACACACACACACGGGGCGCCACATACACGCACGCATGCACACGCACACACGTGCTCACACACACACACACTCATATAAGCACTTACACACATACAATTTTTTTTTCCTTTTTTTTATTGTCTAATATCACCATCGTTGTGAACAGACTCTAAATTAAATCAATCAAAATCATTTACCCGCAAGTTTTTACCTCTCAGTAACTTACAGCTATGTTCGTTCTTTCCCCCTCTTTATACACCCACCCGCCTTTTTTTTCTTTTTGTACTCCCAGTCCTTAGAGAACAGGGAGTACTTTACAATGGGAACGAAGAAATGCTCTGTGTGTGTGTGTGTTGTGTGTGTGTGTGTGTGTGTGTGTGTGTGTGTGTGTGTGTGTGTGTGTGTGTGTGTGTGTGTCCGTCCGTCCATCTGTCCGTCCGTCCATGGTCAAAATGTGTTCCACTCGCTCCAGACAAAACTACTGGGCCGTTCTTTCTGAAAATTTGTAGTTATGTTCATTATGGGTCACGGATGATGCCCAATGTTTTATTTTACCGTTATGGCCGTTACTAACGGCTGTAACAGCCTGTAACGGTTTTCGTTCTTTATGGATTATCTTAGAAAGTACTTGGCCAATCTCTCTGAAAATTTGTAGACAAGTTCATTCTGAGTCATGGATGATGCCCAATGTGTTATTTTACCGTTATAGCCGTTACTAACGGCCCATAACGGTTTTTCTTCTTTATAGAATATCTCAGAAAGTACTTGGCCGATCTTTTTGGAAATTTGTAGTTATGTTCATTATGAGTCACAGATGATGCCTGATGTGTTATTTTACCGTTATAGCCGTTACTAACGGCTATTACGGCCGCAACGGTTTTTCTTCCTTGTAGAATGTCTCAGAAAATACTTGGCCGATCTTTCTGAAAATTAACGGCTATAATGGCCCATAACAGTTTTCTTCTTTATGAAAAATCTCAGAAAGTACTTGGCTGATCTTTCTGAAAATTTGTAGGTATGTTCATTATGGATCAAAGATGATGGCCGATGTTTACCAGAATAGCTGTTATTAACGGCTATAATGGCTTAGAATGGTTTTTCCTCTTTATGGAATATCTCACGCATATTCAAGATAAACTGGGAGTACGTTTATATGCTTTGCATCTTGTTTTCTTTTTTTTTTTTAAATCAAACAACAATGCTTGTAAACGGCAACAATAAACACTTCTGGAAAATAGGTACAAAGCTATGTTGGTTATACTAAGGTGATGCTACACATGTGGAGCAAGAGAGTGACTTTAAAGTGGATGTATGGCATTGACCACTTGAAAGATACTGTCACACGATGGTCTCCACGTGCACACTCACATGCAGACAATCATACGCTCCGCATGCAACAACACATCTGATTCCTCAATAAAACAAGCCAGACCACACTATGAAATTTTTCCCCCTATTTCCCCTTTCTATCTAGGTCTCACTTCTTTTGGCGCGAGGGAGTTTTAATATTTCATCTTTTTTTTCCTTTTTTGGGCCAATATATCATTCAACAACAAGTCGTTCTTTTTTTTTTTTTACAGTACTTAGCAGAAGAATTATATCCAAGTCACACTGACTTTAATCTATTAACTTATTATACATAATTTTTTTTCTTTTTTTTTGTCGGTTATACAGACGACCAATTTGCCGTATACAAATACATTATTCTGGGTTCACAGACCCCTTAATTCTGATTTATTAAAATACTGTATTCGTTCCATGCGGACAGTTCTCATATTAAATTTCAAAAAACTCCAATTCTCTTAATAGCGGATATCTCCCATGATCTCAAGGGCTGTGGGGGAGGGAGGGGGGAGGGGGGGAGGGGGGGGGAGGGGGGGAGGGGGGGAGGGGGGGTGTTTGCCAGGGCCTGTGTGTCAATGCCACATCCCATGGACAGGGTGCTCGCCCTAGAATCAACAATGTATAACAATACACAACATTTAATAGTTGAGAGTTCAACTCTCTCTCCACTCTGTTTCACTTCTTCGTCCTCTTCTTCTCCTCCTACCTAAACTGTTTCTTTTTCTTTCAAGTCTCTGTACTCTCAAGTCCACTGCTTCCTGTCCAAGTGATTGGCAATATCTTTCATCAAGAGTACAAATCACTATTCAAAGAAAACTGATCAATGTGAAGCAAGCACTCTGTAGAGGTGAGTTTTCAATGCGAGTTCAAAGTGCACAAAAAGGGGGGAAAAATTCTTCCCAGGGTGCATGACAGATACTGTATACCTCCAGGACCACTGACAGAGCGTGAAATGTGCCCTGACAGATACTGTATACCTCCAGGACCACTGACAGAGCGCGAAATGTGCCCTGACAGATTGTCGTGCATTGCAGGCATTATGTTGCAAAACGTTCAAAATCAGATTTTTTTTTTTCAAATAGGTATATTGAAGGCATGCAAACAATGAGGTTAGTGGGATATCTAAAGTTTATACCCAGGTTACATTGCATAGATACTGGCACTAATCAAGCTATATTTTTTTCGTGAACATTCCTTTTCAACATGAACATGATGATTGGAGTCAATATGAATTTGGATTTTAGGGGATGAAGAGCAATATGGTCTCGACCAGTCCATTCATCAAGTTTTGAGAGATACCTCTGTGTGTGTGTGTGTGTGTGTGTGTGTGTGTGTGTGTGTGTGTGTGTGTGTGTGTGTGTGTGTGAGAGAGAGAGAGAGAGAGAGAGAGAGAGAGAGAGAGAGAGAGAGAGAGAGAGAGGAGAAGGAACAAACGTTGGTTGTCTCCTCTTTGCTGACTACGTGAGTGAAATGTGAACGTGGAACATATTCATACAGCTTAAGAGAACAGTGTTCTGATGTTTGCATTCACATACCCACTCGAAATCCATTTGACCAAGTTTTCAAGTAGATGCACAATATCGATGGGTTGTTCAGCAAAGGGTTTTGTTTTTAGTGGAGTTGTTCAAGTGTCCCTTGGACCCTTGAAAATACTGCCCTGGGCTAGAACACCCGGCGTGTCGACGTGGCAAGACAGAGAAGAGAAGATATACCACAGGCCGTGAGAGGCAAGCTGTTGTTGTCGTGCACAAGGAGAAGTTCTTCAGTACACAGTGATAGCTTTGAACATACAGCACAAGACTCCCATCTCATTGCCAAACTTGGTATGCTACAGCCCCAAGGAATCAATATCCAACAATAACACAAGTATACATACCCACCACTTCAACACCAGTCGGCAATATCTTCCACCATCGCCACACAACATACACAAACTCAACACACACACCACCGCCATCCCCCCCCCCCCCCCCCCCCCCGCCCCACTACATTTCACACAGAAGTTACAGCCACCCTCCATTTATTTGAATTTATTCTATTTTTTTAAAATTTATTCATATATTTATTTAGTATTATCATTATTTTCCCCCTACATCATATTTTACACTACCACTTCCACATGAATCTCTGGTCCCCTCCCATCTTTCCAGGGCATAAGGGTAAGCCAGACCACTTCAGCACCAGTTGGCAATATCTTCCACCAACACACACACACACACACACACACACACACACGTGCGCGCACGTGCACACACACACACACACACACGCACGCACGCACACACACGCGTGCACACACACACACACACACACACACACACACACACACACACACACACACACACACACACACACATACACACACACACAAGATATCATGACGATACTGTATACCTCCAGGACCACTGACAGAGCGCGAAATGTGCCCTGACAGATACTGTATACCTCCAGGACCACTGACAGAGCGCGAAATGTGCCCTGACAGATTGTCGTGCATCGCAGGCATTATGTTGCAAAACGATTAAAATCAGATTTTGTTTTTTAAATAGGTATATTGAAGGCATGCGAACAATGAGTTTAGTGGGATATCTAGAATTTATACCCATGTTACATTGCATGGGTACTGGCACTAATCAAGCTACATTTTTTTTGTCGTGAACATTCCTTTTCAACATGAACATGATGATTGGAGTGAACATGAATTTGGATTTTAGGGGATGAAGAGCAATATGGTCACGATCAGTCCATTCATCAAGTTTTGAGAGATACCTGTGTGTGTGTGTGTGTGTGTGTGTGTGTGTGTGTGTGTGTGTGTGTGTGTGTGTGTGTGTGTGTGTGAGAGAGAGAGAGAGAGAGAGAGAGAGAGAGAGAGAAGGAACAAACGTTAATTGCCTCCTCTTTGCTGACTAGGTGAGTGAAATGTGAACGTGGGACATATTCATACAGCTTAATGATTTGACTTGAGTCATTGCGACAGGTGTGGGGAAGGGAGGGAAGAAGATGACTTTTCTTAGTTTGAATGTATTATATATGGGTTTACGGGGAAAAAAAGCAGATATAGTAGGCTAACCCGTTACTGCAACAGACCGAATATTTCGAGTTCCCTCCTATAACTAAAGGCAGCACTAATGAAAAATATTCTCATTTTATTACGGTGAAACTATGGAATTCACTACCTTTCCAACTCTATCGTAGACCTTCTTAGTGAGTTTCAAGTCGCCAATTCAAGAATTGTTCGGTTTAAACGCCAAATGCAGAATATCACCTGTAAAAAAATCATACACTTCTGTCTGTCGCTTGCACACGTTTGCTCGTAGGCGAAGAAATTGTTCATCAATGTTATATTCTTTCTACCTCCTCACCCTCCCTGCGCAACCGCGCGCACACGCGAGCGTATGTGTGTGTGTTTGTGGGGTGTGTGTGTGTGTGGTGTGTGTGTGTGTGTGTGTGTGTGTGTGTGTGTGTGTGTGTGTGTGTTTTGTTTGTTTATTTGTATCTTTATGCGCGCGTGTGTGTGTGTGTGTGTGTGTGTGTGTGTGTGTGTGTCATGTGCACAGGATGTGTGGAGGTGTTGTGTTGTGTAAGTCTAAATGGTTGCTTATGTGTGAGATCACAGATTGTGCTGTATTGGTTCCAATACAAAATGGACTTTCAATTATTTGGACAGCCATTGATTGAGAAAACTTAAAATAGTATTAGTTTATGCTTTTGATGTAATCCTGAGAACTCAGGCTTGGTTCTCTGACATGATGTCCTTTGTTTTTTGGGGGATAATGCTTGTCATATGTTTTCCTTTTATTTGTTTTTGATTGGTTGAGTTTTGTATGCTGTTCACTTTGCAAGTGTGTCAAAGAGAAGTTGGTACCTTGTTTTTCTGGGAAAAAAAAAATTGTTGGCAAATTTTTTTACCCCGGGATGGTGGGTGTCATGTGCACAGGATGTGTGAAGGTGTTGTGTGCACATGTTGTTTGTGTATATCAACAGTCTTAAGATTGAACGTCAGCGGTATTGGGGTATTGAGAGAAAAGAGGTCATGTGATTGTATAGAGTCGTTCTGTTGGCCGGGGTGAGTACTGCTTGGGAGCGCTGCGCGCGTTATTTAACTTAGCTAGAGAATTTTATAATCACTTGCTCTACGTCAGCCGGGGGAGTCGCATGGTCTGTTTGATTACAGCGATTGAAGACCGATGCAAGGCTGATGCATCGTTGAGGTATTTTTGTCATTAATGTTTAACTAGAGAGAAGTGAAATCTTTGGGGAAAAAAATAAAGATAACATTTGTATTCAAAGGAAAAGAAAAGAATAAGAACCAGTGTGGTTACACCTGTAACATTTCTTTATAAAAGAAGGGGGGAAAGAAAGGAAAAGTAATATTTAAAGTAAAAACGTTATAAGAAAAGATGACTGTTTACATCTTCATGTTTAAGTGAGTCTCCTTAGTTATTGTAGAACTGCACGTGGTTCCGAGTGTGTTGACAGGTTGCCTGTCTCACGCTGGGCCACGGGTGGGAGTGAATGAAGGTGGTGGAGGTGCCGGACCTGACCCCAGCCTGGGACGGGTGGCGGGCCTCGCCCGCAGTACCCTTCCTCACGGAGGAGGATTCCAGCCAGGCAGCGCCCCTTTGGGCCAGAGAAGGCTGTTTTGGTATCGGTATCAAGTCAATAATCCATGTTGATGAAGAATGACTCTGGCGCATTTCCCATGTGGATGAAGAATGATTCTGGCGCATTCCCCCATAACCTCAACTGTTGTGAATTGTGACGTGATTGATCTCCTGTGTTGAGGTTATAAGATAATAGTATATGGTATAAATACGGTGATGATGGATAGTGACATAGACCCCATGTTTTATGAACGTTGCAACTGAAGGGGAAACAGTACCTGGTGTCACCTCCTTAGTGGAGCGGAGGTGTGTTTCTATTTATTTGGTGTCACTTCCTTAGTGGAGAGAAGGTGTGTTTGTATTTATCTGGTGTTACCTCCTTAGTGGAGCGGAGGTGTGTTTGTATTTATTTGGTGTTACCTCCTTAGTGGAGAGGTGTGTTTGTATTTATTTGGTGTTACCTCCTTAGTGGAGAGGTGTGTTCGTATTTATTTGGTGTTACCTCCTTAGTGGAGAGGTGTGTTTGTATTTATTTGGTGTTACCTCCTTAGTGGAGAGGTGTGTTTGTATTTATTTGGTGTTACCTCCTTAGTGGAGAGGTGTGTATGTATTTATTTGGTGTCACTTCCTTAGTGGAGAGGAGGTGTGTTTGTATTTATTTGGTGTTACCTCCTTAGTGGAGCGGAGGTGTGTATGTATTTATTTGGTGTTACCTCCTTAGTGGAGCGGAGGTGTGTATGTATTTATTTGGTGTTACCTCCTTAGTGGAGAGGTGTGTTTGTATTTATTTGGTGTTACCTCCTTAGTGGAGCGGAGGTGTGTATGTATTTATTTGGTGTTACCTCCTTAGTGGAGAGGTGTGTTTGTATTTATTTGGTGTTACCTCCTTAGTGGAGAGGAGGTGTGTTTGTATTTATTTGGTGTTACCTCCTTAGTGGAGAGGAGGTGTGTTTGTATTTATTTGGTGTTACCTCCTACGTGGAGAGGTGTGTTTGTATTTATTTGGTGTCACTTCCTTAGTGGAGAGGAGGTGTGTTTGTATTTATTCTTTGTTGCCTCCCCATTGGAGAGGAGGTGTGGATAAGTTGATTTGAACATTGTATGTATTAATTATAGTTGTTCTCCCGCAGGAGGAGGGGAAGGAAACAAAAGACCAACTTTTATTTGGAAAAAAAAAACACAACTTTTCGGTGTTGTGTATTTATTTGACGCGCCTTGGGTGAAAGGAGTGATTGCGCGTGTTTGCGGAGTTTGCTTTGGCGGTGGTGTGTGCGTGTGTGGCACGACTCCGGGAAGCATGACAGCGTGTTGGTTGCTGATATATTTTAGATATCAATAGGTTATTTCTTTCAAAGCACCCTGTAGTATACGTTATTGGGACGGGCAGTATAGAAATGTTCCTCATTGTTGTTGTTAACAGTAGCATAAGAGAGAGAGAGAGAGAGAGAGAGAGAGAGAGAGAGAGAGAGAGAGAGGGCGGGGTGACGCAAATATTTTATTCACAAAGGCCAAAGCCGCTTAGAGGATATACATTTTAATTCGCACATGAACATCTCTCTCTCTCTCTCTCTCTCTCTCTCTCTCTCTCTCTCTCTCTCTCTCTCTCTCTGTGTGTGTGTGTGTGTGTGTGTGTGTGTGTGTGTGTGCGCGCGCGCGCGCCCCCCCCCCCCCCCTCCCCCCCTCTTGCTGTGTATATAACATGGGGCTGGTGAAGGTGTGTCACAGACACCGCCAGTCCCTGAGCGCTGCGACAGCCTTCCCTCAGTTCAGCTCCTCACCTGTCTGCTGACGTGTCTCCTGTTCTCTCCTCATCACCGACCCCTGCCTTTACCTGTCCACCCGTCGTCTCCACACAGATCGGAACAGGTGAGCCAAGTGACTTTTAGTGTTGGACTGTAGTGTAGTGGAATGGATTGCACAGTGTTGGACTGTGTTGTAGTGGAATGGATTGTACAGTGTTGGACTGTGTTGTAGTAGAATGGATTGTACAGTGTTGGACTGTGTTGTAGTGGAATGGATTGCACAGTGTTGGACTGTGTTGTAGTGGAATGAATTGCACAGTGTTGGACTGTGTTGTATTGCACAGTGTTGGCTGATTTCACACACCTCACCTGACAGAGCGTGTCGCCGAACATCATCCACGCCCAGTGTTGCTGGGAATGTGAGCTCGAACAACTTTTGTGGAGT
The DNA here is from genome assembly GCA_033310375.1 of Conus canariensis. Classification (NCBI taxonomy): domain Eukaryota; kingdom Metazoa; phylum Mollusca; class Gastropoda; order Neogastropoda; family Conidae; genus Conus; species Conus canariensis. The sequence continues at coordinate 1,185,802 of CM065741.1, forward strand.
TTTCTGCAGATGTTTGCCTAAGACAACTTTTGTGGAGTTTTCTGCAGATGTTTGCCCAGGACAACTTTTGTGGAGTTTTCTGCAGATGTTTGCCTAGGACAACTTTTGTGGAGTTTTCTGCAGATGTTTGCCCAGGACAACTTTTGTGGAGTTCTCTGCAGATGTTTGCCCAGGACAACTTGCTTGTTCTCATTATTACTTCTTTAATACGTGCTATAAGTATGCTGGCTTGTCTTATACGGAGGAAGGAGCGGAAACGGAGGAGAAGATAGAGACGGGGATGGGGTGTTCTACAGATTCACCGTTGAATTATTTTTCAATTGATCTTTGAACGAGTCTGTGCTAGATCTGTCACGGCCTCCCCCCCTCAGTCAGCAATGCCATAGACAACAGGCACTGAAAGTAGTGCCCAGTTCTACCTAGACTGCTGACCTATGAAAGTATTCGTTTGAAAGTGTTCTGGAGGCGCTCAACTTGTCCCTCCAACGGCTACCCCAAAAAGGAGACTTTCATAATCAAATGCGTAACAAAATAAAACAAAACACACAGGAGAAAGGGAGGGGAACTTAGAAGGAGCTAAAAAGTCAAAATCTAAGCGTTTGTTGTTGTTGTTGTTGTTGTTGTGTTTAAGGAGGCGATAAACGCGAAGAGGGACACAGTGCCATAACATCGTGCTGTAAAGAATTTACAGACCAGTCGGAAAAGTAATCAGATAACAGTCCAGTGTTTTGAACAGTCATTGTCTCCACTCTGTGGACTCTGTACAGACAGCTGTCAGTGTCAGGCTACAGATGCACGTACCATCCTGTTGACACTGTGCATGAAGTTCTTTTCTCAATGTTCACAATGAAAATTCTTTTTAAAATAGGGGGTCGCACAATCTCAACTCATCCCTGCGAAAGCTTACTTTGCCTTACATGGTGTGTTTTGTTGTTGTTGCTTTCTTATTTTGGGGTCAAGGGAAATTTCATCAGTCAAAGGGTTGCTTAACAATAGTATTTCAGAAACAACAAACAATACAGGTTTTTGTCATTACAGGACAGCATGGGGACAAAAAGGAGAAGACGAAATTAAATTAACCAGCAGACGATCTGAACTTCCGTCGCTGAGCTTCACACACACATCCATAGCTATCACTACGTCATTACATGTAAAAGGTCATTACATGTAAAAGGTCATAACATGTAAAAGCGAGATCCCGACACACACACACACACACACACACACACACACACACACACACACACACACACACACACACATCCACAGTCATAACTACGTCATTACATGTAAAAGCGAGATCCCGACACATACATCCACAGTCATCACTACGTCATTACATGTAAAAGCGAGATCCCGAAAGGCGGGAAAGTGTATAATCATAATCCCTGGTCATTCCTGTTCTCACTCTATTGACTATATATGAAGACATAATTTCATAAACCTACTCTATTGACTATATATGAAGATATGATTACATAAACCAACTCTATTGACTATATATAATGGTGTAATTTCATAAACAATGTCCATAGTGACAGGGGCCTTCTTTATTATGTATAATTGTCCAGAGAGTTTTGTTGTTGTTGTTGTTTTTGTTGTTGTTGTGTTGTTGCTTGTTTTCGTTTTTGATGAGACAGATACTTATTCGATTCTAAAACCGAAAGAAGCCGATCTGACAAAGTGGACACCAGAATATTTTACATTACTAATTCAATGAAAATTAAGCCGTTCTAGGACTGTTGTCTGTTCCATTGTTAAGTGCAGTTAGGGCTGTCTCTTTCGTTCTAGGACTCTTGTCTGATTCATTGTTCAGTGCAGAGAACTATAAAATAGGCACTCTGGCTCACCCACCTCCGCCAGCTCCAACCGGCTGAAGCTGGTTTCGCTGTTGCTCCGCCGGCTTACCCAGAGTGCCTATTTTATAGTTCTCTAATAGTAAACACTTTACAAACATACATAATGTGTAGGATTATCTGTTTTAACACTAATTTAGAAAACTTTTGAGACTTAAGTTTTTGCTTAATCCTTCGTTTTTCTTGATCGTTTTCAATAACATCATTTTCACGCATACATTCATCAAATGCGTCTCTGTCTTTCATATGAAATAAAACTACAGTCTTTAACTGTTCTCTAAAGTCTTTTAAAACTGAGTTATATTTCTGACATAAAATCCACACACTTATCCCAGCATGTCTTCCGCTGAAAGCCAGTTTCGGCTGAACAGTCATCTATAATAAATAGTGTCTGCGTTCCCCCAAACAGTCTGTACTACCAGTTGGTTGACTGTCATCTTTTTTGCAAGACCAAGACAACGCGCAGTAAGTCAGCAGGCCGAGCGTCCTGTTTACAAACTGTGTGTCTCCCTATGTTCTGACCTAAAAATCAATAAAACACGCCTCGCGCGCCTACTGCGTTTCTTTTCTCACCGGGCTCGCGGCGCGGGCGTGCGCTAACACGTCCTTTGCTATAGCGTGAGCTGCCTCTTTCTCTGTTCTTCATCGCGCTTAACTAGTAGTTGCAGGCCAGCCCGACAACGCAGCGCCCACGCACATCCTGTTCAGTCACAAAGCAAGTGGCTGACATATCAAATGACAAGTGGTCCTACCAGTTCCACTTTTCACCCCAAGTCCTTAATTAAGTCACCCCAAGTCCTTAATTAAGTCACCCCAAGTCCTTAATTAAGTCACCCCAAGTCCTTAATTAAGTTCTTAATTAAGTCACCCCAAGTCCTTAATTAAGTTACCCCAAGTCCTTAATTAAGTCACCCCAAGTTCTTAATCAAGTTACCCCAAGTTCTTAATCTAGTTCTTAATCAAGTTACCTTAAGTTTTTAATCAAGTTACCTCAAGTTCTTAACTTAAGTTACTTTAAGTTTTTACTTAAGTCATCCTCTAAGTACAACCAAGTTCTTATTCAAGTCAATTTATAATTATTTATTAAGTTCTTGAAATATTATTCCATCTGAAATGGATCAAAATGATCTTTTGTTGTTGGCGGTTCTGGCATGCTTTTTTGTTTGGCTTCTGTATTTAGTGGTTGAGATTTTTTTGACTGCTTTGGTTTTTGCTGGCGTTGTTTATATATTTTATAACCGTAATAACCACCCCCAGCAGCAATGACGCCAAAAATGGCAACTGTTTTAAATTCAATATTCCATGACGACTTTGGTGTTGTAGGTCTTGAATCAACTTGTGTATTTACAGCTGGCATTGAAACAACTGTTGGCGTTGGCGGTGTTATGTTTTCATTATGAGTTATATTCTGTGATTGCAACATTAATTTTTTTTGTTTGTTCCACTCTGCTAATTTTTTTCCTGCTGCAACACGCCCAGGATGAGGAGGCTTTTTACTAGTCACTTTCTCCACCTGATTCAATGTTTTCTGATTCTGCTGATTTTCTGGCTCGGTCATTTTGAAGGGAAACAAAATCTATATGATTAAAAGTAATTAATCCCATGATTAATGGCGATAACAATGTTCCAAATCTGTAATATAGATCACATCCTAGAGACTCTAATGACTTTGTTAAAACGGGATCCTGTGTTAAATCATACATAAAATCTTGTTCAGAATCAATGGGAGCAAATCTACTAACTAGTTTAGTGTACAAACTAAGAACCGTTTGCCCAACACTTTTTACCATTCTTGACCCCAGTTGCGCTTCATACCTGTTGTGATACTTTACAATGTCTTGTGGCGACATTTGTTGAATCTGTTCTATGCTGAATTCATTTCCAAGGTACTGTTTTGTTTTTCCACATGCTGCCAAAGAATACAGCCTTTCCTTTTTGGGCATAATAGCTTGGTCATCAACTTGATCATTTGTAATCATAAGTTCAGGAAGTAGATCATCGCTGTTCATGTTTTTTATTAATTATAATTATTTTATTTTTTAAAAATGAGCACCGAAAAAACTATTACTAACCTTGTATACCATTCTGCTGTTATTGGAGGCCTAAGTGTAGGATACACAATGCTTGGTAAAAGCCTGTTAAAAATAAAACCAGCAGATCTTGGCAAACTAGACTTTGAAGACTCAGCAAAGCTAATTGCTGTTATTACAGCTTCATTTGCTACGAAAGATTTTCTAGTTAAGCAAGGAATAATTCCAGACAGTATCAATATGTAAAATTAAAAAAAAATACATTTATAAAAATGGCTTCACTCGTAATGATGATTGGTGGCGCTGTGGTTAATGCGCTTGCTTTTAGTGGAAGTAATTACGCATTTAGTAAACTACAAAATAACAATGAGAGAAAAAGACATAACAGAGCTATGGAGCAACTAGCCGCTGCACAAGACACCTATGAAAAGCAAAGAATGGAGCAGTTAGATTTTATTAACGACAGACTTAAACAACAGGGACATGCAGCTTACACATTTAAAGATGTTGACCAGGCAATAAAAGAATATTTTCTAGTAACAGGCAAACAAGTTGAAACATTGCCCCCACCAAAATTTAGCGACCTTTATCAACCATCAGAAAAACAAAAGATGCAAGAAATATTGTTTATTGTCTTTGGCATGACCGCTGTGTATTTTGTTGCACAAAGTATTGGCTGAATAAAAATGTACAAAATCTATTATTCTCCAAAAGGATATTGGAAGGGAATAACAGCAATTAAAAAGCTTAGCCAAGCAGCGGGAGTCAGTGAACAAACAGCAAAAGAATGGTTATCTAAACAAGCGATTTGGCAAATTTATTTACCAGCGCCTAAACGAATACAAAGACCACACTTTGTCAACACAATACCGAACGACACCCATCAAATGGATCTTCTATATTTACCCCATGATACGATTAGACGAAAAAGATTTAAGTACGCACTTACAGTCATTGACATAGCTTCAAGATACAAAGATGCTGAACCATTAACACAAAAGAGTGCTTCTGCTGTTGCTGTCGCTATACAACTGATATATCAACGAGGACCCTTAACTTATCCTCGCATGATTCAAGTCGATGATGGAAAAGAATTTAAAGGTCAAGTGAATCAATTATTGTTAAAACATAGAGTTACCATTAAAAGAGGCATTCCGGGTGTTCACAGATCACAGGCTTTGGTTGAAAACTTTAACAAACAGTTATCTGAAAGACTTTTCTCCTACCAGTATCACAGAGAGCTGATTGACAATTCTCGCAACACAGAATGGGTTAGAAGACTGCCCTCAGTTTTGCGCGCAATGAATAATGAAGAATTTAAAGGTCTAAAACCAGTACAAGCAATCAGAAAACAAACAATAAATGTTGTTGAAGGAGAGTCTTCATCAAGCAAACTATTACCATTTGGTTTGAAAGTAAGGTACCTTTATTTACCGGGAGAAGCAGAAGGGGACACCCGCATCAGGGCAACAGATCCAGTTTGGAGTGTTGATCCATATGAGATAAAAAAAATTGTGAAAATGAATCCACCCGTGTATTATTTACGAGAAACTGACACAACAAAACGACCAGCCCCCCGAAGATCTTTTGTGAAGGAAGAACTGCAGATAATCCCTCCAGACACAGTTCCAGTCGCTTAATTATTTTTTAATTTAAATTAAAATGGCGGCAAGAATGGAAAAGGAAGAATCCTTACGTAAAATGGCACTGGAAGCAAGAATGGTGAAGGAAGAGTCCTTAGAAATAATGCGAAAAATATTTGATTATAATCTTGCTATTAGACTAATATTTAAGAAGATTGATTATGCCATGCTAGACAAAACCTCAAATTTTGATTGGGAGCAAGAATATATTAAAAAAATTCGAGCGCATTTAGCAGTAATGGATAATAATTTGGTTGAATTGGGTGATGATATAGTTAAGCTTAACGAACTGTTTTAATCTACGCAAATACATTTGGGTTTAAAATGGAAGCTCAAAGGGAAATGGCAGAAATGGCAAAGGAAAAGTCTTTAAAATTAATGCAAGATTTATTTGAGTATCAGTATATCATTAAAGAAGTATTTGAGAAGATTGACAATCCCTGGCTAGAACAATCGCCAGACAATCGCTTTAAACCCCAAAGCTTTTATTTTGATTTTGATTTATGGAAACATGAATATTGTGAAATGACAAAAAAAATTAAAGCACATCTAGCATTAATAAATAATATTAATTTTGCTAAATTAGATGATGATATAATTGAACGTGCGATTGCTGAAAAATATAAGCCTAAAGACATATGATTATACTATTCTCCAATGACCAATTGCATATGAAAACTCTGGATTAACAAATACTCTTTTTGTGTTAGTGCGGTCAAGAGACCGTTTTGTTACAACTGTTGTGTTAATCTCATGCAGATTAGATCGCAGCTTGTAATTGTCATGATGAAAAGTCTTATTGCCAAACAATGCTTCTTTGTAGTTGTCATGGGTTATGCTTGACTGCACAACACTACGAGATATTCCCTTTGCTTTTTTAACAACTTTTTTTTGGCTTGAAAGACTGTACATTTTCGACCTCAAACCAACAAACTCCTTGATCACACCTCCAGATAATTCATCCTTCATCTTACCTAAAACCTTCTTGTTAATATCTGAATGCAAAGGCGAATCTTTAGGGTAATCAGATGTGTCGTACCATCCCGCATGCCCTTTAGCTACTTCTAATTCCATGTCTTTATAGATATCTTCAGTAGGGATGTCGATTACAAAGGAATCTGTATCTGTGTAAAGTACTTTGGACTCAGGATACAAGGGTTTAAAGTAGTCGTAAAGAAATTCTAACATCAAAAGCTTCGACAGCTCTAAAACAGTAAACCCAATAAAAACGGGCTTATCCAATTTGACTTTCTTTTTTTTCATCATTATGCCAAAAAGCTGATCATGAAATCTTCTGAAGTCCTGATAATTAGGTTTAGAAGTTAGCTTAATTGCATCGTTCTCTCTGGTGACCAATCTAACATCTTTACGCTTGTGCGGATTCTCCATAGTCTTTCCAAAACAGCTGTTGTTCATCAACTTGAAAAAGTCTTTTTCTGAAGCATCTGTGGATTTAGTTCTGAGATCAGTGTTCTTCATTATGTATGGTTTCATGAACTGTTCTTGATCAAAAGCAATTATACGATGAACAGCTGTCAACTTCAAACCATGTCTTAAATAAAATTGTAGAAGCCTGTAATGGCAGACATAATTTTTTTTGCCTCGAAGATTAGGCACAAGTTTAGGTGGTTCTGTTTTTGCCATCTTTAGACTTTCTGCTGCTAATGGATAGTCATTATGCAGGTCATGGAGTTTCTGAGGATATTCTAAGTCAACTTCTAGAATGTATCCACACTGTTGATCTGGCGTCAAACTGCCCAACCACTTTAATGCTTTTTGAATATTATCCGTATCTGTGTACATTTTAAAGTTGCGTAATGGAAGTGATTGCGCCATTGCCCATCCATACAGATTGTTTGCATCTAAATACATGAGATAGTTAGACCTTTTACTTGGATCATAGTCGTCCAAGTATTTGTTGTTTGCTTTACAGTAATGGTGCGACGCCATACTAATTCCTCCACGCAATCCGTTTTCAATCATCTGAAGCATTGGCAGGTTAGACAATAAATCAATTTGTACTCCAGTAAATTTTAAGAAAGCGTCCCAGCTCATCCCGGGCGCAGAAATGTAATGCGCAGGATCCAGGCTGTAATGTTTCATGCAGGTCTTCCTATAATTTTCAAAGACGTCCGCCAACAAACAGGTATCCGCCATTAAATAGGAATCATGATAGTCTCCCATCGTTTTACACTCTAACTTCTGCCACGCATCTTGAGCATAAGAATAATCAGAATCACTGATGTCCTTTCCTCTAAGACTACTAAAGAACGCACCTTTAGGCGGAAGTGTATCTTCGTCAAACCTTTGCCAACTGTTCATGTACTCATAAGGGTAAACGCCCTTTCTAACAAGAGTTGGGTCAAAATATTCTTCTGTTATTGGGCAGGACTTTAAGGACATAGCCAGTGACTCTAATGAACCCATCATGTGTTGCATAGAGTCGTAGAAAGACATGTTATTTAAAGTGAAACACATGTACTTTTCTGATGACTGTGCAATGCATGACACCCTGAAGTCGCTGGTTACTGCTTGCATTATAAGGTGAGAGTCGTAACCTCGCAAGTTGTGAAAGAATATAGGCAGCTTCCATGTCTTTGGTTCAAACTTTAGTTGAAGATTGCATTTGTTATGTGCTGCTCCTCTAAACTTTCCACTAATGTGATCATGGTCTCTTACTGTTGGATTCTCTGCGGTGGCAACCAAGGCCGCCCCACAAATCCAACAGTGAGTGGCTGAGTCATACTGTTGTTGGTCTTCAGGCGTCATTATGATTTCAGATAAGTTTAGATTATTAGAACAGGCATTACGCACTTGCTGCATGCGTTTTAAGAAGTATTTTGCAGCATTTGGTCCTCTGTATAATTCTGGCTTTGAATGGGCGCCATCCGACCTAACAATGATGAAGGCAAATGAGCAAATCTGATGATTACTCATTAAGACTGTTTTAGGAAGTTTCTGTGGGGTTGGTCCTTCATAAGGAACAATGAGTGATTCGAAGTCTGCGTAAACAACATATGGACTAGTTTGCAACCGTTTCCAGTTCTTAAAACTAACTTTACTGCCTTCTCCGGGCGTAATTAGTTCTGTATCACAGTCAACTGGGCTAATACAATGTTTTACATGTTCGCTTGCTGCTTTAACAGATGGAATTCTTGTTAAACATTTTCTACAGAATTCTTGTTTGCTATGTTGTTTTGTAGTATGCACTAGTAATCTACTCATTGTGCGTATCAATGTGTAATGTGGTAGCCCTGTTGGTGAAAACATCAGTAGTAAGTCAACATGATTTTTGTCTGGTTCGCCAATCGTTGGACTGTTCTTAGACACTTTAATCGGCTGTAGATTTGTTTCCTCATCCCATATGTATATATTAACAGTTATTGGTTTGTTTTGTTCTTCAAACTGATCAATCTGATTTACACTAACAGGAAAGGATATTCCTCTAAAGTTAAGATCATTGATGTAAGGTTCATAGTTAGACACTCTCTCTGCGTTTTTGCGGAATACATGCAGCCTAGCAAGAACGCACCACATAAAACATTTGTTGTCTGAATTCTTTATGTTTAGAACTGCTCGTTTTGCAACTAATGATGGAGGTAGTGGAATGTAAGCCTTGCCAACAATCGGCTCATACTTAGCCTGTTTTAATCTGATCTCTAAGACTTCCCTCTGACCAACCAGAGCCTCTCATTTTGGCTTCTTCAGCGGCCACATCAAACTGTGTAAGCAGCTGGTCTGCCCAACCAGGTGTTAAGTCATTATGAGAAAGAATAGTCTGTTGTTTAGTTGAGACCCAGACTTCTAGATTTTCTTCATTTATTGTTATATAATCGATTAAAACAACTAACCTTACTTTAACTGGAGGGTTTATTGTTAGTTTACTTGGAACTTGAGAAATAGCGTGTACAACGCTTTCCCGCACGTTTTTTGGATTAATAACTTCTAAATCAATCTCATTTAGTGCTCTTGACAAACGCTCTTCCTCGAGCATTGCTTCAAACAATTCATCTGAACCTTCATATATCTTATCCATGTTGAGTTTCTTTTCTAACTCAAAATATTTATTTAAATTTAAAAAAAAAATACTTAATCAGAATCAATATCAACGGTCTTTTTGTGCTTGGACTCATAAACTAAAGTATAAACGCCCTTTGGGGTTGTTAATGTGAGCTGTTTAGAACAGAGTTTAATGTTTCGTTTACTTTTTTTAAACATTCCTTTTTTATCTGGTCGGTGTCTGGTTGTTGAGAAAAAGTTGCCCTTGCCTTTCTTTGAAGATCAAACTTTTGTCTTTTGTAGTCCTCAAAATCAGCCTGTAGGCGACTAAATTCTTCATCCGTGATGTTTGAGTCAGCAAGTGCTTTATTTATTGTCAGTTTGAAGGAACTAAGTTTAGCTGTTATTAGTTGAACCATAGCTGTGTGCTTTTGGAGTTTAGCTTTTATTTTTTTGCTGACAGCACTTACAGCCAATGAACACAGGCCAAGAGTTAAAGACAAACCACCTAGAGGTAAAGCTGCCGGTGCACCTACGCCTGTTGCTAAGAGACCTACACTTGTTCCTGCTGATAGAGCACTAGTGATCGATGCTCCAGTATTAACATATGTAACAGCATTAAAGACAGCAGAATACCTTCGTTTGGTTTTGCTGTATTTTGAAAGGTCCTGCTCTAGTTGGGTTTGCATTTGTGTTATGTTTGTTAATCTGAAAGTTTTTATGTCTACAGCAACAGAGTTGCCTACTATCTCTTCTTTGGGCACTTTTGGATAAGTCGTAACAGACATGCTTTTTTAAAATAAAAATAATTTAGTATTGGATATCTTTTAATCTGTTATCTTGAATATTCAGCTGCGCATCATATATTAAAAACAAATGTACATTAAGTGGTTTATCACTCTCTTTTTCTTTATCAATTTGAATGTTTATTACGTCTTTAACTGTTCTCCCACTCCCATGCAACTGATTATCTTCTGTTGACCTTAGGTCAATCCATAAACCGTATTTCGTTGTTAAATATTCATCAAGTCTAACACTGTGAAGGTGTAGATCTTTAGACACAAGGTCTACTGTTGGATTTCTACACCTCCCGCCTCCAAACAATTTTCTTATTTCATCAAAATGATGATAAGGTTTAAGCCCGCTACCGTAGACTTGGTTAGGACTACCCTCAATTGAACATTGTACTTTCGTTATTTTAGGATTGATAAACTTTTCACTTTGTCTTTTGAATGGTTCTTCATCTTCACACAGCAATAAAATACCTTTAAGTGATCGTGCTGCGGCACTAAAACTAAAGTTCCATATTGTGTCTGCCCTGCTTTTAGGATATTTAGTATGATGAATCACTCTTTCGTAATATATTGCTAATTTTGACTGATATTGTTGCTCAATCAGCCTTGCTAAGTTAGGGTTGCTAACAATGTCAAACTCTAACGAGATGTCGAAAATGCTGTACTTTGCGTTAGAGTCTGTAGATTTAATGACACGTTTGTATTCATTAAAAGTTAGTTCATATGACAATCTGTCTTTTAATGCTCCTTGAAAGTATGGCGCATGCGCTTTTAACAACTCAAAATCTAAGGGTATAGAAAAGCGATTTCCATAAGCAAAACTTACAGCTTCATACTTGTTGCCGGCTTTAGCATCTTCGGCGTCTATTCTGTGTTTTAGTGCTTCGTTATTTTCGATTCCTTGAAACGCAAGATCGGCCCTTTCATTATCGGTTAGCCATAGATCACAATAGATTAAAAATATGTCTGCATTGTGTAAAGAAAATATTTCTTGCCCCTCAAGTTTTATAGAAATTTTCTTAACGATTGCCCGTCCCAGATTCTGGACTACTGTCCTGTTTTCGTCTGTTGCTGATTCTAGTTCTATTTTGAAAGTAAGCCGTGCAGATCCCGGCACAATCACTTCATCTGCTCCTAGGTCTGGAAATTTAACAGTAAGAATTTGATCTGAATCAATAGTAGATGGATTATTTGGAACAATAATATTCTGTTTATTTCCCTTCACGCCAAAGGGCTCTTTCAGTCTTCTATGCGGGTCAAGAATCGAGCCATATGCTTGTGACATTTTTTTATAAAACAAAATAAAAAGTTAATTATTTAAAAACATGGCAGGTGAAGAAGATTATGATGTTTTTGATCCTGGAGACGACATGAGTGAAATGACTCCTTTGACACAACCATCGCGCTCATTGCGACATGAATTAACAGAAAGTAAGGTCAGATCATTGTACCAAAGTTTAGGCCAAGAACCTCCCGAATTTATAGACCCTAATGATTTTGAAACAAAAAATGATCACTTGTTTTTTAAAAATGATAAAGGTGAACTTGTTCAGCTTACATCTAAACCAGACCCATCAAAGTTTTTAGCAAAGACTACAATTAGACAAAGGCTCAGTGTGAGCGATCAAAATCGCCTTGGCATTGCTAAACCGCGAAGATTAGACAGTGAGGCAGTTGCTAAACTTCAAAACACACTACAAGAACTCCCAACAGAAAACCAAATACAAAACATGGAACTTAAAGATTTAAGCCCAACAGCAGACGAAATAATACAAGCAGAAACCAGTTTTTCAGAAGAAACAGCATTAAAAACTATGCACGATCCGCCGCTACCTATGAGAGAAATAACAGCCCTTGATCATGCTTTAAGAAGCATCAGAGGCGAATTAACAAACAATTTAGCAAAACTGGGTGAACTAGATGAGCATATAAAAAGAGAAAAAGAAAAACTAGTTGAGGCTGATGACCACAACTTAGGACCTGGTGTTAAAGAAAGAATAACACAAAGACTAAAAGATCTTGAACAAGAGAGATCAGCAAGACTAGAAGTGTTGTCTAATAACCGAGAACAATTACGAACTCAAGTGAGCAGAATAAGAGAAACTATCCAAAGAATTTTATATGAAGACACAACGTTAGCAGAACGAATAAAAACACTGTTTAGAGAGCAAGGTGTCACATTAGCAAGTGTTATAACAGCCTTAGGATTTGCAATAAGTACACTGGTGTTGGCTATTACAGGCGGCGGTGGTGGGGGGGTAGTGCCTCCGCCACCATCTCCTCCACCTGATAAATCATGGGTAAAAAAACAACTTGATCATCTTGCAAGTTTATTAAAAAAATTAGCCAGTAAGGCAATAGATTCTTTGCCTGGTATAATAGGAGGAATCGTTAGCTGGCTTTTGTCTGCCGCAAGTAAAGTAGTTGGCTTTATGGCTGAGCACTTATGGGCATTAGTTGTCTTAATAGTTGGGTTACTTTATAGTAAGATAAAGACCAAGTAATCCTAGGGCAGTTAATCCAATAACAAGTGCTGTCTTTTCATATTCATGGGGGTCGCTTTTATTCACCATGGGGATTGGTTGGGGGTGGGGTTTTGAGGGAGTATTGGATGGGGTTTTGGGGCCTTGGGGATTGGTGGGGATTCTTTTTTTATTGCTATTGCTGGCTTAGAATTTATGTCGTTTTTTCCGACCTTCTCTTCTTTACCAGCCACAAGGATTTCATTATTATAGTTTATTATTGTTCCTATCTGGAGTCTGAGGTCAGAAGGCAGCATGTATAAACCAGTGCCAACAGCAAAGTCTACTTTCGATCTTGCGTATTGCAAAACATTTTGGTACCTTTTAATACTTGAAGGCAAATCAATTGCAGAATTAATAGAATCCTCTAAATTTGCTAAATACTGTTTTTGGGCGTCAAAGCCAGTAGAAGGATCAATTATGTTTGATCTCGTTTGTGCTTGCGAACCTAGCAAACACCAAACATAAGTACGAATAGAGTCGTTTATTCGTTCTATTCCCGCTTTTGTTAGACCCTTAGAAGTATCCAAAATAAATGTTGTCCATGCTGTTTTATGCTCTTGCTCTATGGACCCGAGGTGAACAGTTGTGCCTGAAGAGAAAGATGTGTAAGGAGGATTCCAATCATAGTTATACTTTCTATGCACGCCCCAATAATAAAGAGTGCCTAAACCATGATTAAGATCCAACTTTTGTCTAAAGTCTGTCTTTGGGTCAATATCAAATTCGTTACAGATCCTTTCAAAAGCCTTGTAATCTATTCTGTTGCTGAATGGATTAAACGTTTTGTCATTTGGTAATGGTGCTTGCAGTTCAGATAAAATACGTCTGAAGGTGTAATAAAAATGAAATCTATACACTGACCTCACCAAAGGATCAGGATGATTTAAATGATCAGCATACGACACTCCACACCCAGTTGATGCACAAAACACAGCAAAGTTTAACTGGTTCTGATAAAACTGCATCGGATGACTGAACCACACTTTCGGGATGTAGTCGTTTTTGATAGGAGGGTTAAGATAACGATCCAATGGAGTACTAACCTTTACTTGAAAGGCGTCAGTCTGAGTCACAGAAATGTCGAGGGTATCAGTTGTTATATCTTTAGGACTGTAGTGCGGTCCAACAGAATATTTTGCATTAGTATATTTGAATGCACTCATTTTTAAATTTGTTTTAAAAATGTTTGTAACAATAACAACTCAAGACAGTCCTTCGTTTTTAGAATATGCTATTGATAATAACTGCAGAACCCAAAGGGTCGCACTCCATGAAATTTTTTACAAAGTCGTATGGTTTAATATAACTGAATCCAAGGAGAATAATAAGATTAAAAAATTTGATAATAGAGGAAACTTAGTTAGCCAGTTAACCATACCTGATGGTTATTACGGGTTTTGCTCGCTAAAAGAAGCAATGAGTAACTTCGACATTACTCTCAAACTTAACAATGCAAATTTGAAAATAATGTTGACATTCAAACCTGAAGAAGAAGTAGACCATTACCTTTTTGATGTAGAGCTAGCTAAAATGTTAGGCTTTGCAACTGACAATCATGGTTTTAGAGTTACATCAGACAAAACTACTTATGAGGGAGAAAACCCGCTCGATCTTGCGTTACATTCATTACTCTATGTTCATTTGGACGAGCTGAGCACTGATGAAAACTTATATGATGGAAGACCCTCAACTGTTTTAAGAGCTCTTCCATCAGGGAAAGCTGCATATTGTGATTATGAAATTATACAATTCCTAATTTACAGTTTAAAAGATTAGCTTGTGGGAGGGTCAGATCATTTAATATAAAGATCACAGATAAAACAGGGAAAGTCGTGAAATGTGATAACCTGCACATTGTTTTAGCAATAAAATAATACGTTGTTTTAAAAAATGTCACGTGGACCAGACGATTCGGGGGTCACATTAGCGCCTGAGAGGTGTGTAACTTTAGAATTAAAAGACCTTGCAGACGTTGAGGACTTTGAACAAAACGGTGAGATAGGCACTTTATATGGTTTTGAGTACACTAAAGATGGTTATTATAAGCGCAAAGAGGTTGACGACAACAAAAGGTTTCCTAAACTAGAACAACTACGCAATGTAGAAGCAAATAATGCGGGTCAGTATGAATATAAAATAGTTCGAAAAACTGACAACAAATGGCACTTAGAACCATATTTAGAATGGGACATAAAATTTGAATTCTTAAGCCCATTTACATTTTTTGACCGTCAAAAAAGTTTCAGAAAAGCATTGAACTCTGGCCCTTTACATGTAAGTCTTATGCCAGAGGACAACAGTCGGAAAGAGATCGAAATAAAGCCGTTTGGGGACAAACAGTACATCCTCCACAGAAGAGAATCGGTTTTAAAGAAAGCTTCTACAAAATTACAGTTCATTCCACGCACAAAATTAGGAGACACGTTCACAATGATATTTAAAATTTCTGTCTTAAAAGATGAGGCGAGAAATGGAGCTCTGGGCGTCAGTGACAATCTTATGAAAGGAATTCTTATTAGCTGGCAAAACTTAGACGTTGACAAACTTAAAGTTACTGTCGTTGTTCTTTACAATGGCGAGGATATTAAGGTCATAACAACAAGCAACAAAATTGATATTAGTTTAAATAGAAACGATCTTACAGAACTGAACTGGATTAATCTTACACATTTGGGCCTTATAGGGTTTTATTATACTGAACAAGTTTTGACAGAGAGTATGATAAAAACAATAACTGGATTAGATTAAATTCTGTTTTAAAACTATGGAGCAGACAACTTTGGTGTCAATGCTGATGTTAAACTTTATGACAAAAACCCCTCATTGTTCATTGATTTGTGGACAGACTGGTTGTGGAAAAACAATATTTGTCCTCGACCTATTACAAACAGTTTATAGTTATAATTTTGATCATATTGTAATTTTCTGTCCAACACTTAAATGGAACAAAGCATATCACGATAGAAGGTTTATATGGACGGATGATGAAATCTATTTAGTTGACCCTAGCAATAAACTGAGTGAGTGTTTAGAACATTTTTTTAAACTGTTTGAGGGAGAGAACTATAAAATAGGCACTCTGGCTCACCCACCTCCGCCAGCTCCAACCGGCTGAAGCCGGTTTCGCTGTTGCTCCGCCGGCTTACCCAGAGTGCCTATTTTATAGTTCTCTAATAGTAAACACTTTACAAACATACATAATGTGTAGGATTATCTGTTTTTAACACTAATTTAGAAAACTTTTGAGACTTAAGTTTTTGCTTAATCCTTCGTTTTTCTTGATCGTCTTCAATAACATCATTTTCACGCATACATTCATCAAATGCGTCTCTATCTTTCATGTGGAATAAAACCACTGTCTTTAACTGTTCTCTAAAGTCTTTTAAAACTGAGTTATATTTTTGACATAAAATCCACACCCAGCATGTCTTCCACTGAAAGCCAGTTTCGGCCGAACAGTCATCTATAATAAATAGTGTCTGCGTTCTCCCAAAACAGTCTGTACTACCAGTCGGTTGACTGTCAGCTTTTTTGCAAGACCAAGACAACACAATTATAACGACGCAGTAAGTCAGCAGGCCGAGCGTCCTGTTTACAAACTGTGTGTCTCCCTATGTTCTGACCTAAAAATCAATAAAACACGCCTCGCGCGCCTACTGCGTTTCTTCTCTCACCGGGCTCGCGGCGCGGGCGTGCGCTAACACGTTCTTTGCTATAGCGTGAGCTGCCTCTTTCTCTGTTCTTCATCGCGCTTAACTAGTAGTTGCAGGCCAGCCCGACAACGAATCACTGCACAGCGCCCACGCACATCCTGTTCAGTCACAAAGCAAGTGGCTGACATATCAAATGAGAAGTGGTCCTACCAGTTCCACTTTTTGCCCCAAGTCCTTAATTAAGTCACCCCAAATCCTTAATTAAGTCACCCCAAGTCCTTAATTAAGTTCTTAATTAAGTCACCCCAAGTCCTTAATTAAGTTTCCCCAAGTCCTTAATTAAGTCACCCCAAGTTCTTATTCAAGTTTTTATTCAAGTTCTATTCAAGTTTTTATTCAAGTCGTCATTAAGTTCTTATCAAGTTGTCATCAAGTTCTTATCAAGTTCTTATTTAAGTTTTCATCAAGTCGTCATGAGTTGTCATCAAGTTCTTATTCAAGTCACTTATAATTATTTATTAAGTTCTTGAAATATTACTGCATATCAAATGGATCAAAATGATCTTTTGTTGTTGGTGGTTCTGGTATTCTTTTTTGTTCAGATTTTGTATTTAGTGGCTGTGATTTTTTGGGCTGCTTTGGTTTTTGCTGTCTTTCTTTATATGTTTTATAAACGTAATAACCCCCCCCACCAACAGCAATGACGCCAAAAATGCTAACTCTTTTAATCCAAATAATCCATGATGATGTTGCGGGACTTGAAACAACTTGTTCTTGTTGTGGCTCTGGCACAACTGGTGTTTTTTCATTATGAGTTATATTCTGTGATTGCAACATTAATTTTTTTTGTTTGTTCCACTCTGCTAATTTTTTTCCTGCTGCAACGCGCCCAGGATGAGGAGGCTTTTTACTGGTCACTTTCTCCACCTGATTCAATGTTTTCTGATTCTGCTGATTTTCTGGCTCGGTCATTTTGAAGGGAAACAAAATCTATATGATTAAAAGTAATTAATCCCATGATTAATGGCGATAACAATGTTCCAAATCTGTAATACAGATCACATCCTAGAGACTCTAATGACTTTGTTAAAACGGGATCCTGCGTTAAATCATACATAAAATCTTGTTCAGAATCAATGGGAGCAAATCTACTAACTAGTTTAGTGTACAAACTAAGAACCGTTTGCCCAACACTTTTTACCATTCTTGACCCCAGTTGCGCTTCATACCTGTTGTGATACTTTACAATGTCTTGTGGCGACATTTGTTGAATCTGTTCTATGCTGAATTCATTTCCAAGGTACTGTTTTGTTTTTCCACATGCTGCTAAAGAATACAGCCTTTCCTTTTGGCGCATAATAGCTTGGTCATCAACTTGATCATTTGTAATCATAAGTTCAGGAAGTAGATCATCGCTGTTCATGTTTTTTATTAATTATAATTATTTTATTTTTTTAAAATGAGCACCGAAAAAACTATTACTAACCTTGTATACCATTCTGCTGTTATTGGAGGCCTAAGTGTAGGATACACAATGCTTGGTAAAAGCCTGTTAAAAATAAAACCAGCAGATCTTGGCAAACTAGACTTTGAAGACTCAGCAAAGCTAATTGCTGTTATTACAGCTTCATTTGCTACGAAAGATTTTCTAGTTAAGCAAGGAATAATTCCAGACAGTATCAATATGTAAAATTAAAAAAAATACATTTATAAAAATGGCTTCACTCGTAATGATGATTGGTGGCGCTGTGGTTAATGCGCTTGCTTTCAGCGGAAGTAATTACGCGTTTAGTAAACTACAAAATAACGATGAGAGAAAAAGACATAACAGAGCTATGGAGCAACTAGCCGCTGCACAAGACACCTATGAAAAGCAAAGAATGGAGCAGTTAGATTTTATTAACGACAGACTTAAACAACAGGGACATGCAGCTTACACATTTAAAGATGTTGACCAGGCAATAAAAGAATATTTTCTAGTAACAGGCCAACAAGTTGAAACATTGCCCCCACCAAAATTCAGCGACTTTTATCAACCATCAGAAAAACAAAAGATGCAAGAAATATTGTTTATTGTCTTTGGCATGACCGCTGTGTATTTTGTTGCACAAAGTATTGGCTGAATAAAAATGTACAAAATCTATTATTCTCCAAAAGGATATTGGAAGGGAATAACAGCAATTAAAAAGCTTAGCCAAGCAGCGGGAGTCAGTGAACAAACAGCAAAAGAATGGTTATCTAAACAAGCGATTTGGCAAATTTATTTACCAGCGCCTAAACGAATACAAAGACCACACTTTGTCAACACAATACCGAACGACACCCATCAAATGGATCTTCTATATTTACCCCATGATACGAGTAGACGAAAAAGATTTAAGTACGCACTTACAGTCATTGACATAGCTTCAAGATACAAAGATGCTGAACCATTAACACAAAAGAGTGCTTCTGCTGTTGCTGTCGCTTTACAACTGATATATCAACGAGGCCCGTTAACTTATCCTCGCATGATTCAAGTCGATGACGGAAAAGAATTTAAAGGTCAAGTGAATCAATTATTGTTAAAACATAGAGTTACCATTAAAAGAGGCATTCCGGGTGTTCACAGATCACAGGGTTTGGTTGAAAACTTTAACAAACAGTTATCTGAAAGGCTTTTCTCCTACCAGTATCACAGAGAGCTGATTGACAATTCTCGCAACACAGAATGGGTTAGAAGACTGCCCTCAGTTCTACGTGCAATGAATAATGAAGAATTTAAAGGTCTAAAACCAGTACAAGCAATCAGAAAACAAACAATAAATGTTGTTGAAGGAGAGTCTTCATCAAGCAAACTATTACCATTTGGTTTGAAAGTAAGGTACCTTTATTTACCGGGAGAAGCAGAAGGGGACACCCGCATCAGGGCAACCGATCCAGTTTGGAGTGTTGACTCATATGAAATAAAAAGAATTGTAAAGATGAATCCGCCCGTGTATTATTTACGAGAAACTGACACAACAAAACGACCAGCCCCTCAAAGATCTTTTGTGAAAGAAGAACTGCAGATAATCCCTCCAGACACAGTTCCAGTCGCTTAATTATTTTTTAATTTAAATTAAAATGGCGGCAAGAATGGAAAAGGAAGAATCCTTACGTAAAATGGCACTGGAAGCAAGAATGGTGAAGGAAAAGTCCTTAGAAATAACACGAGAAACATTTGATTGTAATCTTGCTATTAGACTAATATTTAAGAAGATTGATCATGCCATGCCAGACAAAACCTCAAATTTTGATTGGGAGCAAGAATATATTAAAAAGATAAAAAAAATTCGAGCGCATTTAGCAGTAATGGATAATAATTTGGATGAATTGGTTGATGATATAGTTAAGCTTAACGAACTGTTTTAATCTAGGCAAATACATTTGGGTTTAAAATGGAAGCTCAAAGGGAAATGGCAGAAAAGGCAAAGGAAAAGTCTTTAAAATTAATGCAAGATTTATTTGAGTATCAGTATATCATTAAAGAAGTATTTGAGAAGATTGACAATCTCTGGCTAGAACATTCGCCAGACAATCGCTTTAAACCCCAAAGCTTTTATTTTGATTTATGGAAACATGAATATTGTGAAATGACAAAAAAAATTAAAGCACATCTAGCATTAATAAATAATATTAATTTTGCTAAATTAGATGATGATATAATTGAACGTGCGATTGCTGAAAAATATAAGCCCATATGATTATACTATTCTCCAATGCCCGATTGCATATGAAAACTCTGGATTAACAAATACTCTTTTTGTGTTAGTGCGGTCAAGAGACCGTTTTGTTACAACTGTTGTGTTAATCTCATGCAGATTAGATCGCAGCTTGTAATTGTCATGATGAAAAGCCTTATTGCCAAACAATGCTTCTTTATAGTTGTCATGGGATATGCTTGACTGCACAGCGCTGCGAGATATTCCCTTTGCTTTTTTAACAACTTTTTTTTGGCTTGAAAGACTGTACATTTTCGACCTTAAACCAATAAACTCCTTGATCACATCTCCAGATAATTCATCCTTCATCTTACCTAAAACCTTCTTGTTAACAGTTGAATGCAAAGGCGAATCTTTAGGATAATCAGATGTGTCGTACCATCCCGCATGCCCTTTAGCTACTTCTAATTCCATGTCTTTATAGATATCTTCAGTAGGGATATCTATAACAAAGGAATCTGTATCTGTGTACAGAACTCTGGACTCTGGATACAAGGGCTTAAAGTAGTCATAAAGAAATTCTAACATCAAAAGCTTCGACAGCTCTAAAACAGTAAACCCAATAAAAACGGGCTTATCCAATTTGACTTTCTTTTTTTTCATCATTATGCCAAAAAGCTGATCATGAAATCTTCTGAAGTCCTGATAATTAGGTTTTGAAGTCAACTTAATTGCAACGTTTTCTCTGGTGACCAATCTAACATCTTTACGCTTGTGCGGATTTTCCATAGTCTTTCCAAAACAGCTGTTGTTCATCAACTTGAAAAAGTCTTTTTCTGAAGCATCTGCGGATTTAGTTCTGAGATCAGTGTTCTTCATGATGTATGGTTTCATGAACTGTTCTTGATCAAAAGCAATTATACGATGAACAGCTGTCAACTTTAAACCATGTCTTAAATAAAATTGAAGAAGTCTGTAATGACAGACATAATTTTTTTTGTCACGAAGATTAGGCACAAGTTTAGGCGGTTCTGTCATTGACACTTTTAGGGTTTCTGCCGCTAATGGATAGTCATTATGGTAATCATGAAGTTCATGAGGATATTCTAAATCAACTTCTAGAATGAGACCTCTTTTACGATCAGCTTCTAGAGTAGGTAGCCATTTTAAAAACTTTTGAATGTCTTTGAGTCCTGTGTACATTTTAAAGTTGCGTAATGGAAGTGATTGCGCCATTGCCCATCCATACAGATTGTTTGCATCTAAATACATGAGATAGTTAGACCTTTTACTTGGATCATAGTCGTCCAAGTATTTGTTGTTTGCTTTACAGTAATGGTGCGACGCCATACTGATTCCCCCACGCAATCCGTTTTCAATCATCTGAAGCATTGGCAGGTCAGACAATAAATCAATTTGTACTCCAGTAAATTTTAAGAAAGCGTCCCAGCTCATCCCAGGCACAGAAATATAATGCGCAGGATCCAGGCTGTAATGTTTCATGCAGGTCTTCCTATAATTTTCAAAGACGTCCGCCAACAAACAGGTATCCGCCATTAAATAGGAATCATGATAGTCTCCCATCGTTTTACACTCTAACTTCTGCCACGCATCTTGAGCATAAGAATAATCAGAATCACTGATGTCCTTTCCTCTAAGACTACTAAAGAACGCGCCTTTAGGTGGAAGGGCTGGGTTATCAAACCTTTCCCAACTGTTCATGTACTCATAAGGATAAACGCCCTTTCTAACAAGAGTTGGGTCAAAATATTCTTCTGTTATTGGGCAGGACTTTAAGGATCCTGCCAGTGACTCTAAACTCCCCATCAGGTGTTGCATAGAGTCATAAAAAGATAAATTATTTAAAGTGAAACACATGTACTTTTCTGATGACTGCGCAATGCATGACACCCTAAAGGCGCTAGTTACTGCTTGCATTATAAGGTGAGAGTCGTAACCTCGCAAGTTGTGAAAGAATATAGGAAGTCTCCAAGTCCTAGGATCAAACTTTAGTTGAAGATTGCAATTGTTATGCGCTGCTCCTCTAAACTTTCCGCTAATGTGATCATGGTCTCTTACTGTTAAACTTTTAGGTGTTAGCTCTAAACCACAAATCCAACAGTGAGTGGCTGAGTCATAGCGATCTTGATCTTCGGGGTCATCTTAAGATCGGATAAGAATAGATTATTAGAACAGGCATTACGAACTTCTTGCATGCGTTTTAAGAAATGTTTTGCTGCATGTGGTCCTCTGTATAATTCTGGCTTTGAATGTTCACCATCTGACCTGACAACAATAAAGGCAAATGAACAAATCTGGTGGTTATTCATTATAACTGTTTTTGGTAAATGTTTTGGAGCTGGCCCCTCATAAGGAACAATAAGCGATTCAAAGTCTGCGTAAACAACATATGGAGACCTCTGGAGTTTTTTGTAATTCTTAAAACTAACCTTACTGCCTTCTCTTGGCATAATTAGTTCTGTATTGCAGCCAACTGGGCTGAGACAATGTTTTACATGTTCGCTCGCAGCTTGAACGGACGGAATTCTTGTTAAACATTTTCTACAAAATTCTTGTTTGCTATGTTGTTTTGTAGTATGCACTAGTAATCTACTCATTGTGCGTATTAGAGTGTAGTGCAACCCATTAAGGCTTTGCATCAGGAGTAAGTCTACATGACTCCTGGTTGGTTCGCCTATTGTTGGACTGTTCTTTGACACTCTAATTGGCAGAAGGTTGGTTTCTTCAGACCATGTGTATACGTTAACAGTTATTGGGGGATTCTGTTCTTCAAACTGATCAATTTTGTCTACAGCCATAGGAAATCAAGGCCGTTAAAGTTAAGATCATTGGCCCACTGTAAATAGTTAGATACTCTCTCTGCATTTTTGGCAACGTGATGCAGCCTAGCAAGAACGCACCACATAAAACATTTGTCGTCTGAATTCTTTATGTTCAAAACTGCTTTCTTTGCAACTAATGTTGGAGGCAGTGGAATGTAAGCCTTGCCTACAATTGGCTCATACTTAGCCTGTCTTAATCTGATGTCTAGGACTTCACCCTCTGACCAACCAGAGCCTCTCATTTTAGCTGCTTCAGAGGCTTCATTAAACTGTGTAAGAAGTTGATCTGCCCAACCGGGTGTTAAGTCATTATGAGAAAGAATAGTCTGCTGTTTAGTTGAGACCCAGACTTCTAGATTTTCTTCGTTTATTGTTATATAGTCGATTAAAACAACTACCCTTACTTTAACTGGAGGGTTTATTGTTAGTTTACTTGGAACTTGAGAAATAGCATGTACAACGCTTGCCTGTACCTTTGTTGGATCAATAACTTCTAAAACGACCTCATTTAAAGCTTTTGACAAACGCTCTTCCTCGAGCATTGCTTCAAACAATTCATCTGAACCTTCATATATCTTATCCATGCTGAGTTTCTTTTCTAACTCAAAATATTTATTTAAATTAAAAAAAAAATACTTAGTCAGAATCAATATCAACGGTCTTTTTGTGCTTGGACTCGTAAACTAAAGTATAAACGCCCTTTGGTGTTGTTAATGTGAGCTGTTTAGAACAGAGTTTAATGTTTCGTTTACTTTTTTTAAACATTCCTTTTTTATCTGGTCGGTGTCTGGTTGTTGAGAAAAAGTTGCCCTTGCCTTTCTTTGAAGATCAAACTTTTGTCTTTTGTAGTCCTCAAAATCAGCCTGTAGGCGACTAAATTCTTCATCCGTGATGTTTGAGTCAGCAAGTGCTTTATTTATTGTCAGTTTGAAGGAACTAAGTTTAGCTGTTATTAGTTGAACCATAGCTGTGTGCTTTTGGAGTTTAGCTTTTATTTTTTTGCTGACAGCACTTACAGCTAATGAACACAGGCCAAGAGTTAAAGACACACCACCTAGAGGTATAGCTACCGGTGCACCTACGCCTGTTGCTAAGAGACCTACACTTGTTCCTGCTGTTAAAGCACTAACCGCCGATGCTCCAGTATTAACATATGTAACAGCATTAAAGACAGCAGAATACCTTCGTTTGGTTTTGCTGTATTTTGAAAGGTCCTGCTCTAGTTTTTGTTGCATTTGTGTAATGTTGGTTAATCTGAAAGTTTTTATGTCTACAGCAGCAGAGTTCTCTTCTTTGGGCACTTTTGGATAAGTCGTAACAGACATGCTTTTTTAAAATAAAAATAATTTAGTATTGGATATCTTTTAATCTGTTATCTTGAATATTCAGCTGCGCATCATATATTAAAAACAAATGTACATTAAGTGGTTTATCACTCTCTTTTTCTTTATCAATTTGAATGTTTATTACGTCTTTAACTGTTCTCCCACTCCCATGCAACTGATTATCTTCTGTTGACCTTAGGTCAATCCATAAACCGTATTTCGTTGTTAAATATTCATCAAGTCTAACACTGTGAAGGTGTAGATCTTTAGACACAAGGTCTACTGTTGGACTTCTAGACCTCCCGCCTCCAAACAATTTTCTTATTTCATCAAAATGATGATAAGGTTTAAGCCCACTACCGTAGACTTGGTTAGGACTACCCTCAATTGAACATTGTACTTTCGTTATTTTAGGATTGATAAACTTTTCACTTTGTCTTTTGAATGGTTCTTCATCTTCACACAGCAATAAAATACCTTTAAGTGATCGTGCTGCGGCGCTAAAACTAAAATTCCATATAGTGTCTGCTCTGCTTTTAGGATATTTTGAATGATGAATCACTCTTTCGTAATATATTGCTAATTTTGACTGATATTGTTGCTCAATCAGCCTTGCTAAGTTAGGGTTGCTAACAATGTCAAACTCTAACGAGATGTCGAAAATGATGTACTTGGAATCAGTGTCTGTAGATTTAATGACACGTTTGTATTCATTAAAAGTTAGTTCATATGACAATCTGTCTTTTAATGCTCCTTGAAAGTATGGCGCATGCGCTTTTAACAACTCAAAATCTAAGGGTATAGAAAAGCGATTTCCATAAGCAAAACTTACAGCTTCATACTTGTTGCCGGCTTTAGCATCTTCGGCGTCTATTCTGTGTTTTAGTGCTTCGTTATTTTCGATTCCTTGAAACGCAAGATCGGCCCTTTCATTCGCGGTTAGCCATAGATCAGAATAGATTAGAAATATGTCTGCATTGTGTAAAGAAAATATTTCTTGCCCCTCAAGTTTTATAGAAATTTTCTTAACGATTGCCCGTCCCAGATTCTGTACAACTGTCCTGTTTGCGTCTGTTGCTGAATCAAGTTCTATTTTGAAAGTAAGCCGTGCAGATCCCGGCACAATCACTTCATCTGCTCCTAGGTCTGGAAATTTAACAGTAAGAATTTGATCTGAATCAATAGTAGATGGATTATTTGGAACAATAATATTCTGTTTATTTCCCTTCACGCCAAAGGGCTCTTTCAGTCTTCTATGCGGGTCAAGAATCGAGCCATATGCTTGTGACATTTTTTTATAAAACAAAATAAAAAGTTAATTATTTAAAAACATGGCAGGTGAAGAAGATTATGATGTTTTTGATCCTGGAGACGACATGAGTGAAATGACACCTTTGACACATCCATTACAATCATTGTGACATGAATTAACAGAAAGTAAGGTCAAATCATTTTACGAAAGTTTAGGTCAAGAACCTCCCGAATTTATAGACCCTAATGATTTTGAAACAAAAGATGGCCATTTGATTTTTAAAAACGAGCAAGGACAACCTGTACAGCTTACAACTAAACCAGACCCATCAAAGTTTTTAGCAAAGACTACAATTAGACAAAGGCTCAGTGTGAGCGATCAAAATCGCCTTGGCATTGCTAAACCGCGAAGATTAGACAGTGAGGCAGTTGCTAAACTTCAAAACACACTACAAGAACTCCCAACAGATAACCAAATTCAAAACATACCCCTTAAAGATTTAAGCCCAACAGCAGACGAAATAATAGAAACCAGTTTTTCAGAAGAAACAGTATTAAAAACTATGCACGATCCGCCGCTACCTATGAGAGAAATAACAGCCCTTGATCATGCTTTAAGAAGCATCAGAGGCGAATTAACAAACAATTTAGCAAAACTGGGTGAACTAGATGAGCATATAAAAAGAGAAAAAGAAAAACTAGTTGAGGCTGATGACCACAACTTAGGACCTGGTGTTAAAGAAAGAATAACACAAAGACTAAAAGATCTTGAACAAGAGAGATCAGCAAGACTAGAAGTGTTGTCTAATAACCGAGAACAATTACGAACTCAAGTGAGCAGAATAAGAGAAACTATCCAAAGAATTTTATATGAAGACACAACACTAGCAGAACGAATAAGAACACTGTTTAGAGAGCAAGGTGTCACATTAGCAAGTGTTATAACAGCCTTAGGATTTGCAATAAGTACACTGGTGTTGGCTATTACAGGCGGTGGTGGGGGGGGAGCAGTGCCACCAGGCCCGCCAACTCCGTCGTCAGATAAATCATGGGTAAAAAAACAACTAGATCACCTTGCAAACTTACTAAAAAAATTAGCCAGTAAAGCAATAGATTCTTTGCCTAGTATAATAGGAGGGATCGTTAGCTGGCTTTTGTCTGCCGCAAGTAAAGTAGTTGGCTTTATGGCTGAGCACTTATGGACATTAGTTGTCTTAATAGTTGGGTTACTTTATAGTAAGATAAAGACCAAGTAATCCTAGGGCAGTTAATCCAATAACAAGTGCCGTCTTTTCATATTCATGGTCATCACGAACAAAGTCCGCGTCTTCAATGGCCTTTGGGCTTTGGGCCTTAGGGATTGGATGGGGTTTTGAGGGGGCCACGGGGATTGGGACTTCTTTTTTTATTGCTATTGCTGGCTTAGAATTTATGTCGTTTTTTCCGACCTTCTCTTCTTTACCAGCCACAAGGATTTCATTATTATAGTTTATTATTGTTCCTATCTGAAGTCTGAGGTCAGAAGGCAGCATGTATAAACCAGTGCCAACAGCGAAGTCTACTTTCGATCTTGCGAATTGTAAAACATTTTGGTACCTTTTAATACTTGAAGGCAAATCAATTGCAGAATTAATAGAATCCTCTAAATTTGCTAAATACTGTTTTTGGGCGTCAAAGCCAGTAGAAGGATCAATTATGTTTGATCTCGTTTGTGCTTGCGAACCTAGCAAACACCAAACCTAAGTACGAATAGAGTCGTTTATTCGTTCTATTCCCGCTTTTGTTAGGCCCTTAGAAGTATCCAAAATAAATGTTGTCCATGCTGTTTTATGCTCTTGCTCTATGGACCCGAGGTGAACAGTTGTGCCTGAAGAGAAAGATGTGTAAGGAGGATTCCAATCATAGTTATACTTTCTGTGCACTCCCCAATAATAAAGAGTGCCTAAACCATGATTAAGATCCAACTTTTGTCTAAAGTCTGTCTTTGGGTCAATATCAAATTCGTTACAGATCCTTTCAAAAGCCTTGTAATCTATTCTGTTGCTGAATGGATTAAATGTTTTGTCATTTGGTAATGGTGCTTGCAGTTCAGATAAAATACGTCTGAAGGTGTAATAAAAATGAAATCTATACACTGACCTCACCAAAGGATCAGGATGATTTAAATGATCAGCATACGACACTCCACACCCAGTTGATGCACAAAACACAGCAAAGTTTAACTGGTTCTGATAAAACTGCATCGGATGACTGAACCACACTTTCGGGATGTAGTCGTTTTTGATAGGAGGGTTAAGATAACGATCCAATGGAGTACTAACCTTTACTTGAAAGGCGTCAGTCTGAGTCACAGAAATGTCGAGGGTATCAGTTGTTATATCTTTAGGACTGTAGTGCGGTCCAACAGAATATTTTGCATTAGTATATTTGAATGCACTCATTTTTAAATTTGTTTTTAAAATGTTTGTAACAATAACAACTCAAGACAGTCCTTCGTTTTTAGAATATGCTATTGATAATAACTGCGGAACCCAAAGGGTCGCACTCCATGAAATTTTTTACAAAGTCGTATGGTTTAATATAACTGAATCCAAGGAGAATAATAAGATTAAAAAATTTGATAATAGAGGAAACTTAGTTAGCCAGTTAACCATACCTGATGGTTATTACGGGTTTTGCTCGCTAAAAGAAGCAATGAGTAACTTCGACATTACTCTCAAACTTAACAATGCAAATTTGAAAATAATGTTGACATTCAAACCTGAAGAAGAAGTAGACCATTACCTTTTTGATGTAGAGCTAGCTAAAATGTTAGGCTTTGCAACTGACAATCATGGTTTTAGAGTTACATCAGACAAAACTACTTATGAGGGAGAAAACCCGCTCGATCTTGCATTACATTCATTACTCTATGTTCATTTGGACGAGCTGAGCACTGATGAAAACTTATATGATGGAAGGCCCTCAACTGTTTTAAGAGCTCTTCCATCAGGGAAAGCTGCATATTGCGATTATGAAATTATACAATTCCCTAATTTACAGTTTAAAAGATTAGCTTGTGGGAGGGTCAGATCATTTAATATAAAGATCACAGATAAAACAGGGAAAGTCGTGAAATGTGATAACCTGCACATTGTTTTAGAAATAAAATAATACGTTGTTTTAAAAAATGTCACGTGGACCAGACGATTCGGGGGTCACATTAGCGCCTGAGAGGTGTGTAACTTTAGAATTAAAAGACCTTGCAGACGTTGAGGACTTTGAACAAAACGGTGAGATAGGCACTTTATATGGTTTTGAGTACACTAAAGATGGTTATTATAAGCGCAAAGAGGTTGACGACAACAAAAGGTTTCCTAAACTAGAACAACTACGCAATGTAGAAGCAAATAATGCGGGTCAGTATGAATATAAAATAGTTCGAAAAACTGACAACAAATGGCACTTAGAACCATATTTAGAATGGGACATAAAATTTGAATTCTTAAGCCCATTTACATTTTTTGACCGTCAAAAAAGTTTCAGAAAAGCATTGAACTCTGGCCCTTTACATGTAAGTCTTATGCCAGAGGACAACAGTCGGAAAGAGATCGAAATAAAGCCGTTTGGGGACAAACAGTACATCCTCCACAGAAGAGAATCGGTTTTAAAGAAAGCTTCTACAAAATTACAGTTCATTCCACGCACAAAATTAGGAGACACGTTCACAATGATATTTAAAATTTCTGTCTTAAAAGATGAGGCGAGAAATGGAGCTCTGGGCGTCAGTGACAATCTTATGAAAGGAATTCTTATTAGCTGGCAAAACTTAGACGTTGACAAACTTAAAGTTACTGTCGTTGTTCTTTACAATGGCGAGGATATTAAGGTCATAACAACAAGCAACAAAATTGATATTAGTCTAAATAGAAACGATCTTACAGAACTGAACTGGATTAATCTTACACATTTGGGCCTTATAGGGTTTTATTATACTGAACAAGTTTTGACAGAGAGTATGATAAAAACAATAACTGGATTAGATTAAATTCTGTTTTAAAACTATGGAGCAGACAACTTTGGTGTCAATGCCGATGTTAAACTTTATGACAAAAACCCCTCATTGTTCATTGATTTGTGGACAGACTGGTTGTGGAAAAACAATATTTGTCCTCGACCTATTACAAACAGTTTATAGTTATAATTTTGATCATATTGTAATTTTCTGTCCGACACTTAAATGGAACAAAGCATATCACGATAGAAGGTTTATATGGACGGATGATGAAATCTATTTAGTTGACCCTAGCAATAAACTGAGTGAGTGTTTAGAACATTTTTTTAAACTGTTTGAGGGAACGCAGACATTATTTATTATAGATGATTGTTCGGCAGAAAAGGATATAGTCAAAAAAAGAAACACTTTATCAAAACTAGCTTTCAGTGGAAGACATGCTGGGATAAGTGTGTGGATTTTATGTCAAAAATATAACTCAGTTTTAAAAGACTTTAGAGAACAATTAAAGACAGTGGTTTTATTTCACATGAAAGACAGAGACGCATTTGATGAATGTATAAAGAAAATGATGTTATTGAAAACGATCAAGAAAAACGAAGGATTAAGCAAAAACTTAAGTCTCAAAAGTTTTCTAAATTAGTGTTAAAAAACAGATAATCCTACACATTATGTATGTTTGTAAAGTGTTTACTATAAGAGAACTATAAAATAGGCATTCTGGGTAAGCCGGCGGAGCAACAGCGGAGCCGGGTGAGCCAGAATGCCTATTTTATAGTTCTCTGAGGGAACGCAGACATTATTTATTATAGATGATTGTTCGGCAGAAAAGGATATAGTCAAAAAAAGAAACACTTTATCAAAACTAGCTTTCAGTGGAAGACATGCTGGGATAAGTGTGTGGATTTTATGTCAAAAATATAACTCAGTTTTAAAAGACTTTAGAGAACAATTAAAGACAGTGGTTTTATTTCACATGAAAGACAGAGACGCATTTGATGAATGTATGAAAGAAAATGATGTTATTGAAAACGATCAAGAAAAACGAAGGATTAAGCAAAAACTTAAGTCTCAAAAGTTTTCTAAATTAGTATTAAAAACAGATAATCCTACACATTATGTATGTTTGTAAAGTGTTTACTATTAGAGAACTATAAAATAGGCACTCTGGGTAAGCCGGCGGAGCAACAGCGAAACCGGCTTCAGCCGGTTGGAGCTGGCGGAGGTGGGTGAGCCAGAGTGCCTATTTTATAGTTCTCTAGTGCAGTTAGGCCTGTCTCTTTCGTTCTAGGACTCTTGTCTGATTCATTGTTCAGTGCAGTTAGGGCTGTCTCTTTCGTTCTAGGACTCTTGTCTGATTCATTGTTCAGTGCAGTTAGGCCTGTCTCTTTCGTTCTAGGACTCTTGTCTGATTCATTGTTCAGTGCAGTTAGGGCTGTCTCTTTCGTTCTAGGACTCTTGTCTGATTCATTGTTCAGTGCAGTTAGGCCTGTCTCTTTCGTTCTAGGACTCTTGTCTGATTCATTGTTCAGTGCAGTTAGGCCTGTCTCTTTCGTTCTAGGACTCTTGTCTGATTCATTGTTCAGTGCAGTTAGGCCTGTCTCTTTCGTCGTGCTTACCCTGCAATTTCTGCCATTTATTTTCAACTAAATGTTTGGACGCGATCGGGGATCAACTCTTTACGTTGACATCTTGTATTGTGCTGTCAGAAAAGGAACACAATCTGTGGTGAAAGGCTTTGACTGTTTTCAACATTAGAGTTCTTCGCAATGATCCCACCATTCTGAGACCGAATAGGTGGCATTGCTTCACTGAAAAAGAGCTATATTCAAGATGAGAAGATATCCTGTGTTTTTTCCGTTTCAATGTTCCAACTAATTTAAGATTGAATACTATTCCACACAGATTGTTATATTACACCTGTTTTAATTTACCTTTAAAATCTTTGTACTCCTGCAGATTTGTTTCCGTTAGATTTCCCTTCCATATGTTTAGCTTATTTGATAGCTTCATCTCTTCCACACGCGTTTCTTGAGGAGCTACCACAATCCTGTTCCCTCTGATCTAAATTAAAAGAGTTTCTACAAAATATATGATCGTTAATATCTAGCTCCAACACTGAATTCATAATGACATGGCTCTCATCTTTGTTAGTTAATAATGAGAACTGTGTTTTGAAATTGTCAGTTGCCTTTTTTTCGGTTCCTTTACATACCTTACGTCTTTCATTCAACAGATCATAAGCACGAGAAATGGTTGCATTGTGATGTTTCTATTCTGTCCGTTCGTAGACTGTCTGAAATCAGGAATTGATTAAGGCCGTTTTGTTGAAATGAAGTTGTCCTTCCCCTCGTGCGTCTCATAAAATATGGATGAAGCCGTCACCACATAGTCTGACAACTACCATCTGTCCATCAATTGAAGCAGTCTTTCTCTCATGTGTTCCCTATAATGTGTCTGATTGCGTCAGTAACAGTCCTTCTCACTGTCTAGAAACACATTCCAGTCTCCTCCAGAGATAGACTGACCGTCACTCTATATTTCTGTACACAGTATTCATGAATAACAGAAAACACAACTGGCGGGTATTCACGTCAGTAACAGTCCTTCTCACTGTCTAGAAACACGTTCCAGTCTCCTCCAGAGATAGACTGACCGTCACTCTATATTTCTGTACACAGTATTCATGAATAACAGAAAACACAACTGGCGGGTATTCACGTCAGTAACAGTCCTTCTCACTGTCTAGAAACACATTCCAGTCTCCTCCAGAGATAGACTGACCGTCACTCTATATTTCTGTACACAGTATTCATGAATAACAGAAAACACAACTGGCGGGTATTCACGTCAGTAACAGTCCTTCTCACTGTCTAGAAACACGTTCCAGTCTCCTCCAGAGATAGACTGACCGTCACTCTATATTTCTGTACACAGTATTCATGAATAACAGAAAACACAACTGGCGGGTATTCACGTCAGTAACAGTCCTTCTCACTGTCTAGAAACACATTCCAGTCTCCTCCAGAGATAGACTGACCGTCACTCTATATTTCTGTACACAGTATTCATGAATAACAGAAAACACAACTGGCGGGTATTCACGACCCAGTTCCTGTACACAACTGGCGGGTATTCACGACCCAGTTCCTGTGCATTGACAGAAAGCCGCTTCCGATATGTGATGATAATGTTCAACATATGAAAGTGACCGTTTAAATCCCTACACGTGTTCCTAAACTTTACAGTCACACGTACTTGTGCATGATACAGCCACTCCTCGGGAATCTCTTTCAGAACCATTAAACAAGCTTTCCTATTCCCGCACGGCCTCAACGTATAGTTTTGGATTGACTGGTAAAAGGGCTCCCTGTTGAAAGTAAATACCAGTTTCGTGTTTCTTAGATACTAATAAACTTTTTTTTTTAATCCACAGCAAAAAGGGTTGCAGATGATGAAATGTCGATGCCCTCCAGTGTCCTTATTCCTTTGCAGGTTCATAATTTGTCCATGTAAATACCGTCTGTCCCTCAGCTATAGCATTCTGATATTTGACAGTGTCAATATGACATGTCTGACGGTGTCTATCATGACATGTCTGACGGTGTCTATCATGACATGTCTGACGGTGTCTATCATGACATATCTGACGGTGTCTATCATGACATATCTGACGGTGTCTATCATGACATGTCTGACGGTGTCTATCATGACATGTCTGACAGTGTTTATCATGACATGTCGACTTAGCAAAGGGAAAGATTTATTGGCATACAACAAATTCAACAAGCGAGACAGTTAAAACATACGAGCATGTACATGCTTACATGTGCTTACATGCGAGGGAACAACAACAGCAACAAGAACAACAATAATAATGATAGTAATAATAATGATAATGATGATAGTAATCACAATAATAATAACAACAACAACAACAGCAACAACAACAACAACAACAACAACAACAACAACGTCACAGAGTGGAATGAGGGGTATTTGCAAATGGATATGTCAAATCTGTCTCATGGATGTAAGAAGGCGTGTAGGTTGTGTGTGTGCTCTGTCAAATCTTTCTTTCACTCACTCACATCACCCTATGACATAACAGCATGAACAGGAATTTAGCAAGGAGTGCACATTTAATAAACAATCAAAAGATGGAAATGGCACTTTAGCACATGAACAACATCAATATATAAACTAATTTGTTGCTGTCTACGTGTGTTCACACTCACGCTCCCTGTTAGGCTAAAAAAAAAAAAAAGAAAAAAAAATGAATTTAGTACACTATTCACGGCACAAAACAATAGCTACAAAAGGAATTTCTAACATTTTTAAAAGAAAAGTAACAGGTTAGTCCTTCTGGATATGAATTCAATCCTGTCGGAATTCCCATCACTGGTCAGGTGTGTTGCTGTCCAAACTGGTGAAGACTCGCACATAAAAAACCCCCACTCCTTGTGGTGATGATTATCAATCTGACCTCAATTGCGGATGCGTTGATGGCAGTCCACATGATAACGCTTCTGAGACTGAGTGATGGCAGTCCACATGATAAGGCTTCTGAGACTGAGCGATGGCAGTCCACATGGTAACGCTTCTGAGACTGAGCGCAGAAACGCACGATCAAAGTCAGTTGGTCCCACTCCTGCAACTGGGCACAGGGGAGCGAGGTCAAAAACGAAGAGCACTGGTTAGCCATCCGGAGGGAAGACACCAGCTGCTCTGAGGGCAGACAGGCCTACTGGCTGTTGAAAAGGAAGACACCAGGGAAGACACCAGCTGCTCTGAGGGCGGACAGGCCTACTGGCTATTGAAAAGGAAGACACCAGGGAAGACACCAGCTGCTCT
>CM065741.1:1225251-1277751 GCA_033310375.1 Conus canariensis
TAAGTTGCTGGAATGGTGCTCGGTACTTATTCTTGGAATTTATTAGTTTGTTGTAATTTAGTCCCTTGCGGATTCATTCCAAGAACTGGCCCTCAGCACTTGTGTCTTAAGAGGTTATCTTTTTATATTTTCTACTTTTCACAAGAAAATGTAGCTTGTTTTGTTCTTCATGATTTTCTTTTGCTTCTTAGGTAGCACCTTTGGTTGGTTTTTTGAAAACTCAACAAACATACTACGGTATTGCACACCAGCTTTTTCTGGGATAGCATTCTTCTTAAAACCGAAAAGGCAGAGGAGTCAAATTACCACTTTCCGCGGTCACCGAGGAGAAACAATCAGGTTTCGAAATATCGGTATCTGACCAGGAGTTATATGTTAGTGAGTTTCCTCCCCATTGGAGACTGTCTCCCTCTTGGAGACTATAAGCTTGCTGAAGGCTCATTTTGTGAAAGCATTTATTTTATTTTTCCACATTCACCCACTCAAGCACATACTGTTAGTTAGGCAGAATTATCTACCACTGCAGATATGTATGCTTATCTCCCCCTATTTCTTCAATCTAAGACATAAGGGCAAGCTTTGTTTATAATTGAATATTTCTTGCAGTCATTGCAACACCAAGCTGCTCTATAAGTTGCTGGAATGGTGCTCGGTACTTATTCTTGGAATTTATTAGTTTGTTGTAATTTAGTCCCTTGCGGATTCATTCCAAGAACTGGCCCTCAGCACTTGTGTCTTAAGAGGTTATCTTTTTATATTTTCTACTTTTCACAAGAAAATGTAGCTTGTTTTGTTCTTCATGATTTTCTTTTGCTTCTTAGGTAGCACCTTTGGTTGGTTTTTTGAAAACTCAACAAACATACTACGGTATTGGACACCAGCTTTTTCTGGGATAGCATTCTTCTTAAAACCGAAAAGGCAGAGGAGTCAAATTACCACTTTCCGCGGTCACTGAGGAGAAACAATCAGGTTTCGAAATATCGGTATCTGACCAGGAGTTATATGTTAGTGAGTTTCCTCCCCATTGGAGACTGTCTCCCTCTTGGAGACTATAAGCTTGCTGAAGGCTCATTTTGAGAAGCATTTATTTTATTTTTCCACATTCACCCACTCAAGCACATACTGTTAGTTAGGCAGAATTATCTACCACTGCAGATATGTATGCTTATCTCCCCCTATTCTTCAATCTAAGACATAAGGGGCAAGCTTTGTTTATAATTGAATATTTCTTGCAGTCATTGCAACACCAAGCTGCTCTGTAAGTTGCTGGAATAGTGCTCGGTACTTATCTTGGAATTTATTAGTTTGTTGTAATTTAGTCCCTTGCGGATTCATTCAAGAACTGGCCCTCAGCACTTGTGTCTTAAGAGGTTATCTTTTTATATTTTCTACTTTTCACAAGAAAATGTAGCTTGTTTTGTTCTTCATGATTTTCTTTTGCTTCTTAGGTAGCACCTTTGGTTGGTTTTTGAAAACTCAACAAACATTTCTACGGTATTGACACCAGCTTTTTCTGGGATAGCATTCTTCTTAAAACCGAAAGGCAGAGGAGTCAAATTACCACTTTCCGCGGTCACGAGGAGAAACAATCAGGTTTCGAAATATCGGTATCTGACCAGGAGTTATATGTTAGTGAGTTTCCTCCCCATTGGAGACTGTCTCCCTCTTGGAGACTATAAGCTTGCTGAAGGCTCATTTTGAGAAGCATTTATTTTATTTTTCCACATTCACCCACTCAAGCACATACTGTTAGTTAGGCAGAATTATCTACCACTGCAGATATGTATGCTTATCTCCCCCTATTTCTTCAATCTAAGACATAAGGGGCAAGCTTTGTTTATAATTGAATATTTCTTGCAGTCATTGCAACACCAAGCTGCTCTATAAGTTGCTGGAATGGGGCTCGGTACTTATTCTTGGAATTTATTAGTTTGTTGTAATTTAGTCCCTTGCGGATTCATTCCAAGAACTGGCCCTCAGCATTTGTGTCTTAAGAGGTTATCTTTTTATATTTTCTACTTTTCACAAGAAAATGTAGCTTGTTTTGTTCTTCATGATTTTCTTTTGCTTCTTAGGTAGCACCTTTGGTTGGTTTTTTGAAAACTCAACAAACATACTACGGTATTGCACACCAGCTTTTTCTGGGATAGCATTCTTCTTAAAACCGAAAAGGCAGAGGAGTCAAATTACCACTTTCCACCGTCACTGTTAGTTAGGCAGAATTATCTACCACTGCAGATATGTATGCTTATCTCCCCCTATTTCTTCAATCTAAGACATAAGGGCAAGCTTTGTTTATAATTGAATATATATATTATATATATATATATTATATTGTGATGTGTGTGTGTGTGTGTGTGTGTACACACTTACACGTGCTCCAACTCACACACACACACCACACACACACACACACAGCACACACACACCACACAATAATACATACAGAGCAAACTCTCTCTCTTATATACAACACACACACACAACACACACACACACAGAGGCATGACTGTGCTTTCCCGTGGTCGATGATGGCTGTTTTCATGGCGTTGTCAACTTGCTGGAAATCGTCAGAAAGGCCAGAACACATCGTTTTGATGTTTTAGGTTGCCAGCCGTAAGGATGGTAGTTTGAATTTCTTTTCTCTTTCATCGCCTGGTTCAGCTTTAATATATGTAAATTTAAATAGAAAATATATATATATATATATATATTTTATATATATATATATCATTGTTCTTTGTCGGTGGATCGTTTAAAGTTTCCGATTTACGTCCCTGTGCTAGATGTTGTTATAAGCTGAACTGCTGTATATGACTGTTTTGATGTTATTTCATTTGGGCTGTTTCAGGAGTGAAGGAAGTCACGATGTCAACACTGGGAATGATGCTGCTTATTCTGCTTCTGTTGCCCCTGGCAGCCTTTGCTGATGGTAAGGAGGTGCACTTCTGTGATTTTGTTCGTTTGTCTGCCTGCCTGTGTGCCTATTGCATTGCTGTATGTATGTCGTCCTCTTCTCTTTCTTTGTTACACGGTTAAATGTGTATGAAGAGCTAGGGGCGAGTAGGATGTACACGACAGACATCAAACTGACATAGAGACAGAAGGAGTCTCTAGCTGTCTGTATGTTCTGTATACAGAACAATCTCAAAACTACAAGCTCAGCCAGCTATTCTTTTGTTAATTGTGGGAGCCATTCCATTCAGTAAGAAACCTAAACCCACGCAAGACACACCATTAAAATGAACGAGTAAAACAGAGACTGTTAATACGCGGACACTAACTCGCCATCTTATTTTGCCCGAACCCCCCCCCCCCCCCCCCCCCCCCCCTTTCACAAACAATCTCGTCCATCTCATGCTACTTTTTGCCAAAACTAAC
Organism: Conus canariensis; assembly: GCA_033310375.1. Classification (NCBI taxonomy): domain Eukaryota; kingdom Metazoa; phylum Mollusca; class Gastropoda; order Neogastropoda; family Conidae; genus Conus; species Conus canariensis. The sequence goes on from CM065741.1 coordinate 1,228,633, forward strand.
ACCTTTTCTACAATCAAACTTAACATGCAAACCCCTCCAAAAATTGACGTAATCGTTATTTTAAAATGGGGTTTTCGTGCAAAACAAAGATGGTGATTTAGTGGTCCGCGTATTAACAGTCTCTCTCCTCTTCTGATTCTTGCGCAAAACAAGGGGAACGGATTACTTAATTTTTTTAATTGATGTTTTTAATTTGAAATAAAAATGAAGCTCGGAATAGTTAGAGAGCTTAGTAATATATTTGACGAGTTGGAGTGGAAGATGGATGGGGAAGCCAATAGAGAAGAGATAAAGAATATGTTTGAAGAATTAATTACTGATCTGTTTGAGCGCATAAATATGCGAGAAAGCGTGAAGCACTCCATCAGTAAAATACCAGATTCTTGGCCCCAACCGGTTATAAAGTTGTTTGCCATTTTACTTGATAATATGGCTCCTGAAGATGCCAATCTGACTGTTTCTACTGACCCTGAAGGAGTAACTGTTACCTTTAAACCTGGACAGTTTTTAAGATTAGAAAAAGACTATGAGTAGTAAATAACAGCTGAATTTACAATTATTTTTTTATTTATTTAATTTTTAGGTTTAAAATGACGGCCAAACACAGCGAATCTGATCTAATGATTTTAATAGAAAATTGTAATGAACTATTTGACGAAACGATGAAAGTGTTAAACATTGATTTTAGTAAATCTGGGTTTGAGAATGATGTAAACAATTTAATAAAAAATCATAGTGAACTATTTGACGAAGCAATCAAAGAGTTAAACATTAACTGTAGTGATTCAGAAAAAGCTAAAGTATTAGCAGACGTTCTTGTAAGATTAGGGTGCCTTGAAGTATTGCAACGCTTGGGTGAAGAATAAAAGCGCATTTACTTACTTTACTTACATTTATTTTTTTTAATTTACGTAAATATTGCGAGATAAAAATGCCCCTTACAAGTGAGTCTGAGTTTGGAAAACTACCCAACAACGTACTGTCGGAAGGTAGTAACAAACCATTAGGCAATATGTTCAGGGAATTAGACATGGACATCATTAACCCCACAAACGTTCAGGAAAGCGTAACACATGCTATCTCTAAAATTCCAGAGTCTCTTCAAATTGACCCACCAGCAAAAGTGTTGTTGGCTATTCTGATTGAATATATAACCCCCGATGATAGTAGTATGCAAGTCTGGGTTTCAACTAGGCAGAAAGAAGTAATCAGTTATTACGACTTTACACCTGGCTGGGCTGATTACATGCTTACACAGTTTAACCACGCAAGTGAAGAGGCTAAGCTAAGAGGGTCTGGCTGGTCTGAAGGAACAGTCATTGAAATCAAATTAAGACAAACCAAATACTCTCCTATAGTCGGCAATTCTTACCTCCCTCTCCCAAGAGAGTTAGTGTTAAAACGGGCAGCCCTAAACATACAAAACTCTGACAACAAGTATTTTATGTGGTGTGTTTTGGCGCATTTACATCCTGCTAAAAAGAACGCAGACAGAGTATCTAATTATGGGCAGTATAAAGATAGTCTGAACTTTGATAACATAGCCTTTCCAGTGAGTATAGAAAGTATCGACCAGTTTGAAGAACAAAACAAACCAATAACCGTAAGCGTATACACATGGTCCGCAGTAGACAATCTAGTCCCTCTAAGGATCTCTCCCAACGCTCCCACTTTTGGCGAATCACTTAACAAGCATGTAGACTTGAATTCTGTTTGCGGACGGTTCCCAGAGCCATTATGTATTAATCAGATCAATCAGCAGACTGTTAGAATATACATCAAAGCATAAATCTAAACAAGAGCTTTGTAGAAGATGTTTGGTCAGGATCCCATCTATAGAGGCAGCTGCCAAACATAAGAAACATTGTAAAAGTTTTGTAGACTGCAAAACCGAACTTCTTACGCCCCCACCCGGGTCTAAAGTTAGTTTTAAGAATGTACACAAACTGCAGATGAGGCCATACGTAGTCTATGCTGACTTTGAAGCGATTTTGCCACAGTACTACGGCCCTCAACAAGACCAAAAAACAACCTTATTATCCCGTCATCAGATCTGTTCTTATGCTTTCGTTGCTGTTAGGTCGGATGGCGGGCACACACAACCGGAGATTTACAGAGGCCCTGACGCAGCTAATCGATTTTTGGAGCACATGAAGCATCTTCGCAATCAATTCTCCAATCAGCTAAATCTCTCAGACATTAAGATGACTCTCGAAGACCAAAGGCGCTATGAATCAGCCACCCACTGCTGGATATGCAAATGCAAGTTATTAGGCGACACTGTAAGAGACCACGATCACATTACTGGTAAATTCAGAGGGGCAGCACACAACAGCTGCAATCTTCAACTCAAGGTTAACCCCGAAAAATGGAAATTGCCAATCTTCTTTCATAACTTACGAGGCTATGATTCTCACTTTATCATGCAAGCAATAACTTCTGATTGTAAGAGAGTTAGCTGTATTGCACAATCATCAGAAAAGTACATGACCTTTACTGTAGACTGCTTATCCTTCTATGACTCTGCCCAGCATCTGATGGGGAGTTTAGACAAATTAGCAGAATCTCTACAAGACTGTCCAATCACTAAAAAATATTTCGACCCGGCTTTAGTCCGTAAAGGCGTCTATCCTTATGAATACATGAACTCGTGGGAAAGGTTTGATGAAGACTCACTTCCTCCTAAAGGCGCTTTCTTTTCTAGTCTTAGAGGAAAGGACATATCGGACGCCGACTATGAATACGCACAGAAAGCCTGGACAGAATTACACTGCCAAACGATGGGCGATTATCACGATCAATATTTATTAGCCGACGTATGTTTATTAGCTGACGTCTTTCAGAATTACAGATCCACTTGCATGAAACATTACGGTCTAGATTCATCGCAGTACATCTCTGCCCCGGGGCTGTCTTGGGACGCATTCTTGAAGTCTACAAACATTGAGATTGACTTAATATCTGATCTGGATACACTTCAGATGATTGAGGATGGGCTGAGAGGAGGCATTAGCATGACCTGTCATCCTTACTGCAGAGCCAACAACAAGTATTTAGACGATTATGACCCCACCAAGCCATCCAACTATCTAATGTATTTAGACGCCAACAATCTGTATGGGTGGGCCATGAGCCAGGCACTGCCATTAAATAACTTTAAAATGATAAATGGGCCTCATGAGGTTGATCGGGTGGTAGGACTATTGTCACAGCTTACACCCGATAATCCAATAGGACTAATCTTAGAAGTAGACTTAGATTATCCTAAAGAATTGTACGGCCCCCATAACGATTTCCCCTTAGCCGCAGAAAAATTAAAGATGAGTCCCACCGAACCACCTAAACTCGTGCCTAACCTCTTTAACAAAACTAAATATGTTTGCCATTACCGGCTGTTACAGTTTTACTTAAGGCATGGACTGAAACTTACCGCCGTTCACCGAATAATTACTTTCGACCAAGAGCCTTTCATGAGGCCATACATCATGAAGAACACCGACCTTAGAACCAAGGCCACTGACGCTTCAGAAAAAGACTTCTTTAAGTTGATGAACAACAGTTGTTTTGGCAAAACCATGGAGAACGTACACAATCGTAAAGATGTAAGATTAGTTACGAAAGAAAAACAAGCAATTAAGCTGGTCTCTAAACCTAACTACCAAGACTTTAGACGGTTTAGCGACAGCCTAGTTGGCGTTATGATGAAGAAACAGAATGTGAAGTTGGACAAGCCGGTGTTTATCGGGTTTGCCGTGTTAGAGCTGTCAAAGTTATTAATGCTTGAATTTCTATACGACTACTTTAAGCCGCTATACCCAGAATCAAATGTCCTTTACACAGACACCGATAGTTTTATTCTAGACATCCCAACAGAAGATTTCTATAAGGATTTAGAAGCAGAAGTAGCCAAAGGAGCTGATGGATGGTACGACACATGCGACTACCCAAAGGACAGCCCTTTACATTCAACTGTAAACAAGAAAGTGATCGGAAAGATGAAGGATGAACTTAATGGGACGGTTATACAAGAATATGTTGGCCTGCGGTCGAAGATGTATAGTGTTGCCACCCAGACCTCCGTAATGAAGAAAGCTAAGGGTGTAGGTAAAGAAGTTGTAAAAAAAATATAAGTCACGACAACTACAAGCAAGCTCTCTTTGAACGCAAAGTATTTTATCACACAAATGTTAATCTGCGCTCTACTCTTCATCAAGTAAACACAACTGCTGTTAATAAGAAGTCACTAGACTCTAACAATAGCAAGCGAACTTACGTCAATCCCGTGCTTTCATGCGCTATAGGCCCCCCGGAGAGCCAACTTGGCTGACTTAAATTAAGATCTTAACTAGTACTTAACTTAAGATCTTAACTAGTACTTAACTAGTACTTTACTTAAGATCTTTACTAGTACTTAACATGACTTGCACTTTACTTGCACTTAACTTGCACTTAACTTGTTATAACTGACTTAACCAGTACTTAACCAGTACTTAACAACACATTAAAAAACTAATTTATTAAAAATGGGTCTACAGCAGGAGGTTGTACTTTTTTTGCAGAAGCTGGTTCTTTTTCTTTTACTGTTTTTGTGGGGGTTTGTAACTTTGTTGCTAAGTATGGCTTTAGACACTTGTATGCCAAAAGCCCTCCACCAACAACAATACTCCCCAGTACATAATAATACATCTTACAGTTTGATTGTGTTGTTGTTGGCGGCGGCGGCGGTGCTGGTGCTGATGTTGTATTACTATCTAATAATTTTTGTTTTGCTGCTTGGTTTGCTTTTTGCAGTCTGTTCCATTCAGCTAGTTTACGGCCGGCCTCAACACGGCCAGCACTTTTAGACTTAGTAACACTACTCACCTGCGGGACACTCAGTTGTGGATTCACTTGTGGGACACTCGCCTGTAGATTCACTTGTGGGACATTCTGCTCCTGTGGAGTCTTCTCCTGCTCGCTCATTTTTTTTAGCCTGATTAAAATTAATATGATTAAAATTAATATGATTAAAAGTAATTAATCCCATGATAATGGACATAACAACGTCCCAAATCTATAATACATGTCACATGCAAGAGATTCTAGGGACTTGGTTAAAACCGGATCTTGTGTTAAGTCATATTTTAAATCTTCTTCTGAATCAATCGGCGCTATCTTGCCTACTAACTTAGCATATAAACTAATCATTGTCTGCCCCACTGATCTAACCATTTTTGATCCTAGCTGTGCTTCGTACCTGGCGTAATACTTCTCAACGTCTGATGTAGACAATTGCTGAATCTGTTCAATACTTAGTTCAACACCTAAATACTGCCTGGTTTTCCCACACGCAGCCAGAGAGTATAATCTTTCTTTATGACAGAGGTCTGCTGCCTCCTCACACTTTAATAGCTCGTCGCAATCCATTTTTAAACTCTTTTTAAAAGCAATAAAAATAATAAAGCCTTTTTAAAACCATGAGTTTAACGCTGGTTAATTATGCAGTGCCCATTGTTGGTGTTATAGTTTATTCAACCCTAGCAAAATGTTTGTTAAGAATAAAACCGCCCAACATGGGAAAGATAGAAGATTCGCCGAAACTAGTTGTAACCTTAGTTTTAGCTCTGGCAACAAAAGATTATCTAATTAAAAAGCACATAGACAGTCTTTCATATTATGATTATTTTAATTATTTTTTTAGTTAATAAAAAACATGAGCGAAAAAAAGATTATTAATACGATTTACCACTCTGCTGTAATCAGCGGTCTTAGTATAGGATATAGCACGTTAGCAAAAAACATGTTTAAAATGAGGCCGGCCGATCTAGGAAGGTTAGACATTGAGGATGTTGTTAAGGTTATAGCTGTAATAACGGCGGGGATTGCCTCAAAAGACTTTCTTGTTGCACAGGGAATTATCCCAGAAAACATCAATGCATAGAAGATTGATTTATAAAAAGATTCATTCTAAAAAATATTGATTTATAAAAAAAGATTCATTCATTTATAAAAAGATGTCTGGATTAGTTCTGATGGTGGGCGGGGCTATTGTTAATGCGTTGGCTTTCTCTGGCAGCAATTATATGTTTAGTAAATTGCGGTCTGATGAAGAGAGAGAACGCCATAACAAGGCAATGGAAGATTTAGCTAAGGCAAGAGACGCTTACGAGAAAAGGAGGATTGCTCACTTAGACTTTATTAATAAAAAGTTAAGAGAACAGGGACATGCAGAGCACACATTTACAGACGTTGATGACGCAATGAATGAATATTACTTAGTGACAGGAAAGAAGTTTCTAACATCGCCGCCGCCAGAACTGTCTGACTTTTATGAACCATCTGAGGATCAGAAAATGGTAGAAATAGGCTTTATTATAGGTGCTATGGGAGCAATCTTTCTTCTTGCATATTCAATCTAAAAACATAGTTAAAAATGTAATAAAAACAGTCCCTTCTTATGGATGATACGAAGTACAAAATATATTATTCTCCTAGAGGGTATTGGAAAGGAAAGGCCGCTATTGATAAACTGAGTAAAGCTGCTAGGGTGTCTGAATCAGAAGCGAAAGACTGGCTTTCAAAACAAGCGATCTGGCAAATATATCTGCCTGCCCCAAAAAGAATAATAAGGCCTCGATTTGTTAACTCAGTTCCTAATGACACCCACCAGATGGACTTGTTGTATCTTCCACATGACAAAGTTAGAAGAAAAAAGTTTAAGTATGCTCTGACTGTTGTTGACATGGCTTCAAGGTATAAAGATGCTGAGCCTTTAACGGATAAAAGCTCAACTGCTGTGGCTGTGGCTTTACAACAAATATACATGCGAGGCCCATTAAAGTATCCTAGGTTGATCCAGGTTGATGATGGAAAAGAGTTTAAAGGAGCTGTAAACCAACTATTTTTAAGACATCGGGTTACAGTTAAGAGAGGGATTCCAGGCAGCCATCGCTCCCAGGCTCTAGTAGAAAACTTTAATAAGAATCTGGCTGAGCGCCTGTTTACCTATCAATATCATAGAGACCTTATGGACAGGACACGCAACACAGAATGGGTTAGGAGATTGCCAGCAGTCTTACGCGCCATGAACAATGAAGAATTTAAAGCAACAGGCCTTAAGCCAGTGAACGCGATCAAATTAAAAAAAATAAGTATTACTGAAGACATCCAAGGTAATCAGAAACTCTTGCCTTTTGGATTAAAAGTAAGATACTTGTATGCGCCCGGAGAGGCAGAGGGTGATGTTAGAATTAGAGCCACAGACCCTATATGGAGCGTAGAGGTATATGAAGTTGAAAGAATTATGAAAACAGCCCCTCCCGCGTATTATTTAAGAGAAACTCTTTCTTCTAGCGGTGCACTACCTACGTCTAAAAAGCCTGCCCCTAAAAGATCGTTTGTTCGCGAAGAGTTGCAAGTTGTCCCACCAAACACAGTGCCTGTTAGTTAGTTAAAAAAAAATAGTATTTATTTTTTTGTTAAACTTATGATTTATTTATTTTAGTTCACATCTTTTTTTTTAGTCTATTTTTGGGTTTAACTGATTGTTTGCTTGTTTTTCAATGTTCTGTTTGATTGTCTCAGTGTCTACCTGTTGCGAAGTAAAAGTCTTTCTCCACTCCTTTTGAAGTTCAGTTTTTTGTCGTCTGTAATCCTCGCCATCAGCCATAAGGTGCTCAAATTCTTCAGCTGTAATGTTTTCGTCCTGCAATGCTTTGCTTATTCTCAGTCTTAATGAACAAAGTTTTGCTGAAGCTAGGGCTACAATGGCAGTGTGCTTTTGTAGTTTAGGCGTTATTTTTTTAAAACGGCACTCACAATCATAGACATAGCACCTAAACCCAAACCAAGGCTCCCTAATGCTAAAGAGGCTGGCGCTCCGGCCCCAGTAGCTAAAAGGGCAACGCTAGATCCAGCACTTACGCTCGCTACAGCTGATGAGCCGGTGATTATATAACAAAGAGTATTTAAAACTTTAGCATATTTCTTTCTAGTAACCCTATACTTATCCAAGTCACTTTCTATTTCTTCTTGAAGTTCAGTTATTTGCTCTAACCTAAACTTTTGAGCCTGATCATCCATTTTTTAATTAAGATTAATTTTTTAATTAAGATTAATCTTGTACATATCTCCTTATTAACGCTTCTGACAGCACTTCATCAACAGAGTAAAACCCAATAAAATCAACATACTTAATGAAAATAAAATCGAGTACTGTTAGTTTAGTTTGTCAACCATCACAGTAACTTTGTCAGAAGATAAGAAAGTCTTTATTTCATCCCCGTTTTTAGTAATAGCAATAACAAGCCTAAGAGGCCCGTCCAAGTTTTCAGACTTTATTTGTACACCTCTGATTAACGTATGCTCTGGCAAACTAGGATCAGGCTCCCTTGGGGTAATAAATAAGCGAAAAAGCATCGTCATTTTTCTAGGCAGTGATTCTAGTTTGGGGTTAAATTCTAAGCCGACGGTGTCATCCCCCACTTCAGCTAAGGACTTCTTTCTCTGCAGCATATATTCAGAGCCCTGCTTAATTATTTCAATCTGCTTTTTCTGTTGTGTTCCTGGGACTAGGCTAATAAGAAGATGTCCTTCATTCAAAGCTTTTCTAAAATTGTTTTTCTTATCAAAGTATACATAGGGACTTCGTAGTTCAAACTTTAAATCCCAGTTAATGTCAGGAAGCAACGCCCAGGCATTCTCTCGTTTATGAAGTTTGTATTCGTGTTTGCCAAAATCGTTTGCCCTTAGATTTCTTATCTCTTCCAGGGTAGGATATTGCTGTCGTTTTTTATCTTCAATTTCTATTCGTTTGTAAACACCATCGTCGGTGTACTCAAATCCATAAACATTTCCAGCCACTCCTATTAGATCAAAGTCAATTGTATCTGCTAGATCTTTTAGCTCTACTGAAACGCATTTAGGAGCTAACTCTGCTTTTGATTCAGGTCCTCGAGACATTCTTTTTAATATTAACAATTTATTATAAACAAATTGTTATAAACAAATTGTTATAAACAATCTATAATAAGCAAACGTATTGAACTGGGGGGTCAGTCCGTAAGCATAGTTTAGCGTGCTTATATTTTTCTAACTGCTCTTTTATTTTTTTTAGTTCATCCTTGTCCCTGATTATATAATTTTCACTTAAACATTCTTCAAAACTGTCCTTGTCCTTAGTATAGAATAAGATGACTGATTTTAACTGCGATCTAAAGTCTTTTAAGACAGCATTGTATTTTTGAGTTAAGAGCCAAACAGAAACTAATGCGTGTCTTCCGCTAAAGGCCAGCTTAGACAGAGTCCTTCTTTTTTTAACAATGTCTTGTTCGGCTGAACAGTCATCAATAATAAACAGCGTTTCGGTTCCCTCAAATAGCCTATAGTAATGTTCTAAACAGTCACTTAGCTTGTCAGTAGGATCAACTAAAAATATATTCTCGTCTGTCCAAACAAACTGCCTTTCTTTGTAAGACTTGTTGTGCTTAATGGTTGTGCAGAATATAACAATGTACTCGTAATGAAACCTGTAGACTGTTTGTAACAAATCAAGCACGAAGACAGTTTTCCCACACCCAGTAATCCCACAAATAAGCGAACAGTGCGGGTCTTTAGGCAAAAAGTTCAAACTATCCATCTGTTTTAATAGGCTATTTCTTTCAGTCTATTTTCTTCAATGTTCAGCTGGGCATCATAAACCACAAAAACGTGCATTTGTATCTGGCCATTCTCCTCCTCTTCCTTATTAATCTGTATGAGTATGCCATCTGACCCTACCCTTCTTCCACTCCCGTGCAGTCTGTTGTCATACGTGGATCTAAATCCAGCCATAGTCCATATTTGTCTGTTAGATAATCTTCGAGTCTTACATCGTGAAGGTGAAGTTTTTTACACACATGATCGGCTGTGGGGCTTGTCTGTCTGCCTCCAGCAAACAATTTTCTTATTTCATCAAAGTGTTGGTCAGGTAAAAGTCCAGCTGAATACAGCTGAAAAGGCTTGCCATCTACTGTGCAAGACAACTGCTCAATTTTTGGGTTGTAAAACACCTCAGATTCTCTCTGAAAAGGAGCTGAGGGTTCAGTAAATAGCAAGAGAACCCCCTTTAGGGACCTTAAAGAATTGCTTATAGCTATTTCCCAGACAGTGTCTTGCTTGTTTTTAATCGCTAGACTGTGATGTAAAACTCTTTCAAAGTAAACAACCGCCCTACTTTTATACTGGTTTAAGATTATTCTAGCCAATTCGGGGTTAGTAACAACATCAAAATTAAGAGAGATGTTACTGACAGTGTACTTGGCTGTTGGGTCTTCGGACAGAATAACAGACCCGCTGTCATTGAATGTCAGTTCGTAAGTAAGTTTGTCTCTTAGTGCGCCTTGGTAATATGGCTGATGGGTTTTTAACAGTTCAAAATCTAGAGGGATGCAAAATCTGTTCTTAAATGCTCGCGCTATTGCCTGGTCTCCCTCGTCTTCCTTTGCATCTGCAGCATTAACCCTGTGCTTAAGACCGTTTGGGCTCTGGATCCCCTGAAAGATTTTGTCTTTCCTTTCTGTTCTGGGTAGCCACAGATCAGAATAGAGATTAAAAATGTCTGCGCTACTCAGTGAGAAGACTTCTCTGCCCTCCAGTTTAATTACCATATTTTTAATGATGGCCCTGCCCAGGTTAGCAACGACAGTAGCATTAGGATCCGCCGACTCAATATCTATTTTGAATGACAGCCTGGCAGTGCCTGGCATTATAACATCGTCAGGCCCAAGGTCACTAAATCTTACTGTTAACATTTCATTGGGCTCAATTGTTGATGGATTATTTACAACGCGCACAGTCTGTCTTATGCCTTTTATGCCATGGGGCTCCTTCGCTTTTCTGATGGATCAAGGTCGCAGCCGTATGGGTTCATTTTTTATAAAACAAAAAATAATAAATATATAAATATGGCTGATGACGATTTTGACGCGATTGAACCTATTGAAGAAGAAGATTTTGGCGCGACTGATTCTATTGAAGAACCGGGTCCTTCATTGCAAGAAGAACTTGAAGGAGCAGCAGCAGGTCAAGGAGCAGGATTAAATCAAATACGAATTCTAGATAGAATGGAATCGTTATATAGCAGTATAGGGCGAGAGCAGCCAGAAGTGCTTAATGTTTCTAATTTTTTAACAGATGAAAATAATCATTTGTATGTAAGAACTAGTAAAGGAAGGCTTGTACGGCTTACTACAAAACCAGACCCAGCCCAGTTTTTAAGCAGGAGCACAATTCTTAGAGAGCTCCCTATTTCTGACCAAAGGCAGTTAAACTTTATTAGCAATCTAAGGCCTGAGGCCGTTAGAGCTTTACAGAACTTGGAGCAAAGGTTGCCAACACAATCTGAAATGCAAAACATACCTCTTCAAGAATTAAGTCAAAGAACAGATGAAGCAATAGCAGAAATTGAGACGAGTTTTAATGAGGAGACACAGTTAAAAACAATTGCCGGTTCTCAAGTGCCTAGTCAAAGAGAACGTGAGCTGAGTCCTGAAGAAGAAGCAGCTTTAGAAACAATTGATGATCCTCCATTGTCTGAGCGTGAACTCGATCGTCTTAAAGCTGCTCTGCGTCAAATCAGGGCTCTTGATGCTACTCTACAGAGAATAAATGACGAGCTAAAAAACAACTTGTCAAAACTTGGTGAGCTAGATAGAGAGATAAGAGAAGAAAAAAATAAACTGGCTGATGCAGATGATAACAATTTAGGGTTAGAAGTAAAGGCTAGAATACAGGCGAAAATACAGGATTTAAGGATAGAAAGAAAAAACAGGTTAGCGGCGTTGTCTACTAACAGTGAAAAAATAGCATACCAAACAAGCAGAATCAGAGAAACTATAAACAGAATACTTTATGAAAATACTACGTTAGCCGAAAGAATAAAGACTCTGTTCAGAGAGCGGGGGATTACAATAGTTAGTATATCAACAGCCGTTGGGTTTGCTATCTCTACACTGGTTTATGCATTAACTGGCAGTGCGCCAGCGGGCCAGTAGCGCCTCCAACGCCTCAGCCCGGTAAAAGTTGGATTAGAAAACAACTGCACCATCTGGCAAACTTATTAAAGAAGTTAGCTGTCAAAGCGCTTGATGCTCTGCCTGGCATAATAGGCAGTGTTGTTAGTTGGGTTTTGTCTACCATAGGCAAAGTGGCTGGTTATATGGCTGACCATCTGTGGACGTTAGGAGTGCTGGCTGCCGGTTTAATTTTTAGTGAAATAAAGTATGGCTAATCCAGTAAAAGTTAAAAACACAACAAGGGCTGTCTTTTCGCTAGTGTGTCTGTCGGGGTGAGGTACAGCAACAGTTGGGGGGTCGCTTTCTGGGCTGCTTATAACTGGTGGTGGGGGGTCGCTTTCAGGGCTAGATACTTTTTTTAAAATGGCTGGCGCGGGCCTTGTGTTTAAGCCTTGATTGCGTCCTAAGTTCTGGTCGTCTCCGGCTATGAGAATTTCATTATTATAATTCTGTATCATGCCAATCTGCAGTCTGAGGTCAGAAGGCAGCATGTATAATCCATGACCCACAACAAAGTCAACCTTTGACCTAGCATGTGAAAGAACGTTTTGGTACCTTTGTATGCTGGAAGGCAAATCAACAGCAGAGTTAATAGCATCTTCTAAATTGGCTAGAAATTGTTTTCTGGCGTCAAAGCCTGTAGATTGATCCACTATGCTAGACTTGGTCTGTGCTTGCGCTCCTAATAGACACCAAACGTACGTGCGTATGGAGTCATTAAGTCTTTGCACTCCTGGCATTGTTAGGCCTTCACTTTTATCTAAGATAAATGTTGCCCAAGCATTGGGGTGTTTTTGTTCTATTGATCCCAATCTAACTTGGGAGTTTGGCTTAAAAGAGGTGTGGCCGGGCCAGTAGTCAAAATTATATTGTCTACGCTGACCCCACAAATACAATGTGCCTAACCCATGATTGCGGTCTAACTTTTGTCTAAAGTTATTTGAAGGGCTAATGTTAAATTCGTTGCAGATTCTTTCATATGCATTATTGTCCATTGAGCTGAGAAATGGATTAAACGCGTTGTCGTTGGGGAGGCGTACTTGTAGTTCAGTTAGTATGCGTCTATACTGGTAATAAACATGAAAGTTATATACTGACCTTACTAAGAGGTTGGGGTGGTTTAAATGGTTTGTATATGAAACACCGCAGCCGGTGGTTGAGCAGTAAATGGCAAAATTTAACTGATTCTGGTCAAAAGCCATGGGGTGAGTTGACCATGCTGATGGCACTCTATCGCTCTTTATTGGAGGATTTAAATATCTAGTTAGTGGGTTTACAAGTCTGACTAGAAAGCCATATGATTCATCCACTGCGATGATTAGGTTACTAAAGTCCAAAGATTTGGGCTCATAAACCCCTCCTACATCGTAAGCGGCACTTTCATTATATTTAAAAGGTTCCATTTTTAAATAGAATTTTTAAAAAGGATTTAAAAAGGATACACATTTATATAACCAAGCAAAACCAGCGCGTGTTTTTAAAGTATTCAGTTGACAATAAAGGCGGGAAGTGTAGGGTTGCTCTTAGAGAACTTAGGTTTAAAATAAGGTGGTTTAACATATCTGAAAAAGCCCAAAATAATTGGATAGATATTTATGATGAGGGGGGCAATCGCTTAAAACGTTTAAAAATACCTGATGGTTACTACAGCTTTTGTTCTTTAAAAGAAGCATTTAACAAATTTGACATAGGGTTAGAAATTAATGAGGCAAATCTTATTATTACTATATTTTTACCAAAACATAAAGACAAAAGGGAGTACGTTTTTCCCAAGGGCCTTGCTCGAATTTTAGGCTTTTATGATAGTGGTAAAACCTATCGTATTAATACACACGCGTATATAGACAGCGGTCTATATGAATATGTAGGCAGTAGACCCTCCGATTTTCTGATTAATCCAATGTTGTTTGTTAATCTACGCGAATTAAAAACAGATACTAATTTGTATAATGGAAATCCATCTACAGTTCTAAGAACACTACTGGCGACTAAGGCGGGGTTTTGCGATTATCAGTCATACACATTTAATGACGCTCAGTTTAAAGAATTAGTTCGTGAGCAGATAAATTCATTGTGCGTAGATATAACGAATCAAAATGGAAACCCTATTGTTTGCTCTAATATATTAGTACTGCTTGAGATAGAAGATTAATCAGAAGAGGAGAGAGACTGTTAATACGCGGACCACTAAATCACCATCTTTGTTTTGCACGAAAACCCCATTTTAAAATAACGATTACGTCAATTTTTGGAGGGGTTTGCATGTTAAGTTTGATTGTAGAAAAGGTGTTAGTTTTGGCAAAAAGTAGCATGAGATGGACGAGATTGTTTGTGAAAGGGGGGGGGGGGGGGGGGGGGTTCGGGCAAAATAAGATGGCGAGTTAGTGTCCGCGTATTAACAGTCTCTAAAACCAATTAGAATTTTGCTGAGGAAAGCCCGGACCCAGAACCAGGCATTAGGTCTACAGGATTGTCCGAATGATTGTGTCCTAGTTCTAAGAATGGATAGATGGCACACACCCAGTGATTGTGTCGTGGTTCACAGAACGGACAGATGACACACACCCAGTGATTGTGTCCTAGTTCACAGAAAGCACAGATGAAACACACCCAGTGAATCATCGAATCGATTGGCTGAAACAAACCATGTGATTCTGTCCTAGTTCACGAAGTGACAGCTGAAACAAGCCCAGTGATATTGTCCTAGTTTACTTAACTCTTATCTGAAATAAACCCAATGATTCTGTCCTAGTTCACGAAGTGACAGCTGAAACAAGCCCAGTGATATTGTCCTAGTTTATCTGAAATAAACCCAATGATTCTGTCCTAGTTCACAGAAACGAACGCTCAAATATACCCCGTGGTTCTGTCCTAGTTTCCAAACTTGACAGCAGAAATAAGTCCATGAGTCTGTCCTAGTTCACTGAATCGTTAGCTGAAACAAACTCTGTGATTCTGTACCAGCTCACTAAATTGTTAGCTGAAACAAACTCTGTGATTCTGTCCTCGTTCACAGAATTGACAGATGAAACAAATCACGTAATTATATCCTAGTCTACAGAATTCAAAGAATTGACAGCTGAAACAAATCCAGTGACCCTGTCCTAGTTCACAGAATTGATAGAGGAAACAACCTTTTTCAATTGATGAACTGAAATCAGCTATGCAAACCTGCAATATGTAACATTATACAGAACATAAATCGCCAGCCTTGCTGTCGGAAAGCTCTGATCATTCCCATTCCTCAGCCAGGAACAGACCTTACCAACCCTTCAAACTATCATCCAATAACTATGACCGGCTGCCTCTGCAAGCTAATGGAAAAGATGGTCAACTCCCTTCCGGTGTGGAAGCTGGAAACCGATGGCCTTTTGGCAATGAACAGTGCAGATTACGGAAGTACCACTCGACCGTCGACCTTTTAGTCCATCTGGAAACCACCATCCACAATGCCTTCATTAATGAACAACATGTGGTAGCTATCTTATCTGATCTGGAAAAAGCATATGATACGACTTTGGAATCTGGTATTCTAATGGATCTTGATAGACTTGGTCTTCGTGGTCATCTGCCTTTATTTATTCTAAATTTTCTGGCTGAACGGCAGTTCCAAATCCGTATTGGCACCTCGCTGTCTGACATCCATGGGCAGGAGTTGGGTGTACCTCAAGGGAGCATTCTTTTTCCTGCTCTCTTAAGCATAAAAATTAACGACTTTATCCATTCAGTAAACGAGGGTTCCGAGTCATGTCTGTTTGCTGTACTTCGCATACGCATGACCTCTTGGCCAGCTACAGCGTCGACTCCAACTTTGTGTGGAGAAGATTCGACAGTGGGCCGAAGAAAAGGGGTTACCTTTTCAAGCACCAAAATACATCGTATCCATTTTCATAATTTTCGTTAGCTGATCCTGAAATTCGTCTGTACAAGTCCACCATTCCAGCTGCGAAAGAAGCAAAATTTGTTGTTTTTTTTTAATCAAAACCTGAACTTTAAAAGTCACATCCAGCACTTAAAAACTGTTTGTCAGAAAGCACTGAATATTCTAGGAGTTGTGACACACACGGATTGGGGCGCTCATAAGAAAACTCTTCTCCATCTTTACAGGGTTCTGATCTGCTCCAAACTGGACTTCGGGTGCGTAGTCTATGGATTGGCTATACCTTCCTGCCTGAAAAGCCTCGATCCCATCCATCATCAAGGGCTTTGATTCGTAGTCTAGGGCTTGGCTAGACCTTCCTACCTGATAAGCCTCGATCCCATCCATCATCAAGGGCTTTGACTCTGTTTGGGTGCATTCTACATCACCCCTGTTTATAGCCTGTATGCTGAGGCAGGAGAGCCATCCCTCTCAAATCGTCAGCTAAAAGTTGCCTTGACCTACTGTTTGATCACCCCAGTTCCATCTCAACCCTGAAAATTCGTATTTTCCCCCCATTTGAACAATGCAGATATAGATCTTGGAGTGGTGTGTGATTTATCCAAGTTTCCTGATGACCCACCATGGACTTTCTTTACTCCAGAGATCCGGTTTGATTTAGCCTCATGCTGTAAAGATTCCAAGAGCTTCTTGGTGTACAAGCTTTTTTTGCCGAAATATATTCCAAGTTTCCATCCTTCAGAAGAATGTTCACCGACTGTTCCAAATCTTAAGAGGGGGTTGCCTCTGCTGTGTATTGCGCAACAGGTCCTCCTCAGAGATGTTCTAAACACATTCCTGCTGACAGCTCCATCTACACTGCTGAGTTGACTGCTTTGGTCCTGGCTCTTGAGATGGTTTCTAAATCCAAACATAAAGATTTCCTCATTTTTATGCATTGCAGGCCATTGCCGGTGTCGTACATAATACTGTCGCCGTAGAATTGTATCGCAGCGATAGCATTTCACGTGAAATATTGTTGCAGCGACAATATTTTCTGGAAAAATTTGTCGCGCGACAACTTTTCACGAAAAATGTCCTATAGAATATTGTAGCTGTCCATAAAATACTGTCGCTCGAAATTTTGTAGTCAGTGAATGTTGTCGCTTGCGACACATTTTCACGTGAAATCTTACTGGTAGAGTTAACATTTCCTGTGAAATATGGTCGCAGCGTTAATATTTCACAGCGACGTTTTTTTTCTGCAAAGTGAAAAAACGTCGCCGCGGTTGAGCGTCAAAATATCACAGAAAATAATGCAGCCTGCCATTGAATAAAAAATTGTCGCAAGTAATTTTTTATCATAAATGTTTTTCACGAAAGTCAAATTTCCATTCGTGTGTGTGTATGTGTGTGTGTGTGTGTGTGTGTGGTGTGTGTGTGTGTGTGTGTGTGTGTGTGTGTGATGTGTGTGTGTGTGTGGGGGGGGGGGGGGGCTGTGAAATGTGATGTCTTTATCAATATCGTAGGCCTAGGACATTCAGCACAACGAAAGTAGGGGAAGACTGGGTAAGTTAGAACCCCTGAGAAATGCAGCCCTACCTCCTTCGCTAATTTTACTTCACTCAAGGTTAATTATTTGTAAAGCTTACCATAAGAGCTTCATATAGTACAGCCATCAAATGGCTATCTTTATTTTAAAAAGTTCTATATAAGAAATCATAAAATTCTTAAATAAAAGAAAGCCCACTTTAAACATCATTTCGGGTTAAATGGGCCAGGGAGTGATAAATATTGGGCCACGGGCCTATATTAACAGACACTCAAACCAATATTGTTTGTCTGTTGGCCATAATTTGTGAGCTTGTT
This sequence comes from Conus canariensis, assembly GCA_033310375.1. Classification (NCBI taxonomy): domain Eukaryota; kingdom Metazoa; phylum Mollusca; class Gastropoda; order Neogastropoda; family Conidae; genus Conus; species Conus canariensis. Next base: position 1,246,393 of record CM065741.1, read on the forward strand.
CCATAATCCATTTAAAGGCACCTAAGGTCTCAACACATTCATAATCTAAACTTAAAGAGTAAATGATTATCCCTAATTGTCAGAACAGAAACACAAACATAATAGAGTCTAAAAGCTAATACAAGCCAAATCGCAGAACAGACAGTTTCAGTTGTCTCTTCAGGAAATGTTGAAGTTTTCAGAAAGTTCACAAGCGCGAAGTACTCGCCGGGTTGCATTCCACTGTATTCATAAGCAGTAGTCATCGTGGAAAAGAAAATGGTACAGACGAAATTATTGTCTTACAGTATTTATAGCATATCGATGATTCTGACAGCTTGTCAGTCATTAAGCTCAAATATCCAATCACATTTCTTTTCCCCAAACGTTTTTAAGCCTGCCACCTCCTCCCCAGCAACTCCTTTTATTTGATAAATTATTGTATCTAACTAGCCGCAATTCTTAAACATTCAAAGATTTTGGTCAGAAGAAGCGACTATATTGTCTCCAATTTCAAAGCAAGGAAAGATCAAATGTTGCAGAATCACTGTCTTTGACGCCTTTCCACAGTCACAGAATATACGAACAAGTTCAAAAAGTTCCGAATCGTTTGAAATTCACTGACGTCATATTTTCATTTTTATTGTATTCATTTGATGCTCTCTCTCTCTCTCTCTCTCTCTCTCTCTCTCTCTCTCTCTCTCTCTCTCTCTCTCTCTCTCTCTCTGTGTGTGTGTGTGTGTGTGCGTGCGTGTGTATTCCCGTATTTGTAAAAGCCATATAACATACGCCGAGAAACTGACGGACGTTTGAAATTATGCTCTACTTTTCTACTACATGGCGCGCGCGCGCGCGCGCGCACGCACACACACACACACACACACACACACACACACACACACACACACACACACACACACACACACACACACTGCCGACAAAGCTGGATCTTGAACCTCTCAAGTCTTGCGGTAGAAGACAGAACCGAAATTTTCAAAAGATGAAGTTCCTTTTGACCAAGATCAAAGACACGTGTTCGTTTTGTGGTGCCGCGAAGTTAAGAAGTAAAAAGGTCACATAGTCCAATACGATCGAAGCGGTTAAATAGCTAATAACGCAAATTTCTCAAATATCAATGTCATAATTATTTCTCTTTGTTCGTCGTACACTATTTAGGCCTATTAATAATGAGCAGTCCAAAAGCTGCAACTTGTAATAAGTATACTATAATGCCATGGAACAACTACACATCATTTTCTTTTTTTCTTTTTTGTTTCTTCTTTAAAATAAGATCCAAATCAGAAATTCGGAGACATTTGAGGTAGAAGGAAAGGAGTTTTAAAGAGTTTGGTGTAGCATGTAATGAATTAGGATATCCATAATATAAGAGTGCGGCTATTATACGATTTCATGTCTCTCGTATCTTCCCATGACTATCCATATGTCTTCCATGACTATCCATATTGACATTCAGACAGCCCTGCCACCCTATTATGTAATATTATGGGGATAATTATATGATTTGTTACCTCGGCTTTGACCTCCTCTCTGCCCCATCCATCTCTGACCTATCATACCTCCTTCAACGGTTTGTGTTCCTCCTGTACTGTAAGGGAGTGCATGAGTGAGGAAATGTATGTGTGTGAGTTTGTGTGCGTGTAAACGCGCATGCGCGGGCATACACAAACAAACTCAAATACGCACATACACTTCTACAAAGAGATTATTGTGTAACTTGCAGGGTTTGTGGGGAGAAGTCTTAAGGGTTCTATTCAATTGTCTAGTGGAAAGAGTATCGTCCCACGAGAAGATGTTCAGAGTGGGTGGGGTATGTAAAGTGATAGCTTACACGGGGGTATCGTAGGAGAGAGAGAGAGAGAGAGAGAGAGAGAGAGAGAGAGAAGAGAGAGGAGAGAGGAGAGAGAGAGAGAGAGAGAGAGAGAGAGAGAGAGATTGCGTGATTATGGACAAATGAATCACAAATATATCTGAGCATGAATGCAGTTGTTTCAGGGTCCACAGACACACAGACACACACACACACACACGCGCGCGCGCGCGCGCGCACGCACACCACACACACACACACACACACACACAACACACACACACACACACCGTCGCGCTCTCTCCACATACACGCACACATGCTTGCACGTCCAGAGAGAGAGAGAGAGAGTGAGAGGGGGGGTGGGGAGGGAAAGGCAGAGACCAACTGACAGACAGTTTGATAGACAGAGTGAAACTAAAGAGAGTCAAACAGATAGAGGAAGGGCGATACATAGAGAGAATGAGCGAGAAAAAACAAATAGAGACAGAAAGATAGACCGAAAGTCAAGCAGACACAAATAAAATCATAGACAGAAAGACAATGGGGCAACTGATACGTAAAACCATGAGAGAGGTGGGGGTAGAGTTGGGGCAGAGACCGATCATGTCTTCGACGTCGTATTTTTACGGGAAATGCTGTCTCAGAGCGACAACTTTTCTACGGCAGCAATTTTTTTTTACATGAAATGCTGTCGCTGCGACATGATTTTATTTTTAGGCAACGACACGATTTTATGGACATTTCTCGTGAAATCCTGTCGCGCTACCAATTTTTATGAAATTAAGTCGCTCAGCGATAATTTTTCATGAACCAGCTGCAGTATTTCCCGGGAAATACTGTCGCTGCGACACGATTTTATGAGCGACAGTATTATATACGACACCGGCCGTGACCTCAAGCATCCTCAACTGCTGAAGTTATTCGAACCGTACACCTCTCTGAAATCAGATGGATGTAACATAGTTTTTGCTTGGGCTTTCGGCCATGTGGGCATTCGAGGCAACGAAACGGTTAATGAATTTGCCAAGAGTGCCATAACGAATGAATTGAGCAGATTGTCTATCCCTCACACTGACCTGAAACCCCAAACCCAGATCAAAGATCTCTGGCAAGAGGAATGGAGCTTGCAGACGAATAACAAACTATCAAAGCCGTTCAAACCTGAGTTTTTTTGCATGTTTCCAAGGCGGCCGAAAAGAAGAAACAGTTTTGTACGGTTTGCATACAGGCCACTCGTTTTACACCCATTTTTTATCTTTAAAAAAGTGAAGAAGCTCCGTGGTGCATTCCATGTCATGTACCACTCACAGTGAAACATATTCGTTTAGAGTGTTGGGACTTGCAAAATGTGAGACATAAACACTTTACAGCGACTCCATGGAAACCTTGTTCAGAGATGTCTCACCTGACGTGATCTTTGAGTTTCTGAATTTCTAACATTTTTCATCTGATCTAAGATTTTACAGAGAAAAGATTTTTAAAATAAAATTTCTGGTGTGTTTTAAGTGTTGTGAGAATACGGTTTTCCTTTGTGTGTGTGTGTGTGTGTGTGTGTGTGTGTGTGTGTGTGTGTGTGTGTGTGTGTGTGTGTTGTGGGGTGTGCTGTCCTAGCTCACAGACTTGACAACTGAAACAAATCCTGTGATTATACCCTAGTACACAAAATTGACAGCTGAAACAAAGTAATTGCTTTTGTCCTAGTTCACAGACTCGACAGCTGAAGCATGTCGTTCTGTCCCAGATCACGAAATTGGCCGATGAAATAATCCCTGTGACTGTGTCCTTGTTCAGGAAATTGACAGCTGAAACAAATCATGTGATTATACCCTAGTACACAAAATTGACAGCTGAATCAAACCCTGTGATTATACCCTAGTACACAAAATTGACAGCTGAAACAAATCCTGTGATCATACCCTAGTACACAAAATTGACAGCTGAATCAAACTCTGTCCTTTTGTCCTTGCTTACAGTATTTACAGCTGAAACAGACCCCGTGATTTTGTCCTAGTTGATTGAATGGACAGCTGAAACAAACTCATTCATTGTGTCCTTGTCCATAGAATTGACAGCTGAAACAAACTCATTGATGGTGGCCTTGTCCATAGAATTGACAGCTGAAACAAACTCATTGATGCTGACTTTGTCCATAGAATTGACAGCTGGAACAAACTCATTGATTCTGTCCTTGTCCATAGAGTTGACAGCTGAAACAAACTCATTGATTCTGTCCTTGTCCATAGAAGTGACAGCTGAACCAACTCATTGATGGTGTCTTTGTCCATAGAAGTGACAGCTGAAACAACTCATTGATGGTGTCTTTGTCTATAGAATTGACAGCTGAAACAAATTCATTGATTCTGTCCTTGTCCATAGAATTGACAGCTGAAACAAACTCATTGATCATGTACTTGTTCATAGAATTGACAGCTCAAACAAACTCATTGATTGTGTCCTTGGTCATAAAATTGACAGCTGAAACAAACTCATTCATTGTGTCTTTGTCCATAGAATTGACAGCTGAAACAAACTCATTGATTTTCTCTTTGTTCATAGAATTGACAGCTGAAACAACTCATTGATGGTGTCTTTGTCCATAGAATTGACAGCTGAAACAAATTCATTGATTGTGGCCTTGTCCAAAGAATTGACAGCTGAAACAACTCATTGATTCTGTCCTTGTCCATAGAATTGACAGCTGAAACAAACTCATTACTTCTGTCCTTGTTCATAGAATTGACAGCTGAAACAAACTCATTGATTGTGTCTTTGGTCATGGAATTGACAGCTGAAACAAATTCATTGATTGTGTCCTTGTTTATAGAATTGACAGCTGAAACAAACTCATTGATGCTGTCTTTGTCCATAGAATTGATAGCTATAACAACTCATTGACGGTGTCTTTGTTCATAGAAATGAAAGCTGAAACAAACTCATTGATGGTGTCTTTTTCCATAGAATTGACAGCTGATACAAACTCATTGATTCTGCCCTTATCCATAGAATTGACAGCTGAAACAAACTCAATGATGGTGTCTTTGTCAATAGAATTGACAACTGAAACAAACTCATTGAATCTGTCCTTGGTCATGGAATTGACAGCTGAAACAAACTCATTCATTCTTTCCTTCGTCATGGAATTGACAGCTGAAACAAACTCATTGATTGTGTCCTTGTCCATAGAATTGACAGCTGAAACAAACTCATTGATTCTGTCCTTGTCCATAGAATTGACAGCTGAAACAAACTCACTGACGGTGTCTTTGTCCATAGAATTGACAGCTGAAACAAACTCATTCATTGTGTCCTTGTCCATAGAATTGACAGCTGAAACAAATTCATTGATGGTGACCTTGTCCATAGAATTGACAGCTGAAACAAACTCAATCATTGTGTTTTTGTCGATAGAAGTGACAGCTGAAACAAACTCATTGATTGTGTCCTTGTGCATAGAATTGACAGCTGAAACAAACTCATTGATTGTGTCCTTGGTCATGGAATTGACAACTGAAACAAACTCATTGATTGTGTCCTTTTCCATAGAATTGACAGCTGAAACAAACTCATTGATTCTGTCGTTTTCCATAGAATTGACAGTTGAAACAAACTCATTGATGGTTGCCTTGTCGATAGAATTGACAGCTGAAACAAACTCATTGATACTGTCTTTGTCCATAGAATTGACAGCTGATACAAACTCATTCATTGTGCCTTTGTCCATAGAAGTGACAGCTGAAACAAACTCATTGATTGTGTCCTTGTCCATAGAATTGACAGATGAAACAAACGCATTGATTGTTTCCTTGGTCATGGAATTGACAGCTGAAACAAACTGATTGATCGTGTCTTTGTACATAGAACTGACCGCTGAAACAAACTCATTGATTTTGTCTTTGTTCATAGAATTGACAGCTGAAACATCTCATTGATGGTGTCTTTGTCCATAGAATTGACAGCTGAAACAAATTCATTGATTGTGGCCTTGAACATAGAATTGACAGTTGATACAACTCATTGATGGTGTCTTTGTCCATAGAATTGACAGCTGAAACAAATTCATTGATTGTGTCCTTGTCCATAGAATTGACAGCTGAAATAAACTCATTGATTCTGTCCTTGTCCATAGAATTGACAGCTGAAACAAACTCAATAATTATGTCCTTGTTCATAGAATTGACACCTGAAACAAGCTCATTGATTTTGTCATTGGTCATGGAATTGACAGCTGAAACAAATTCATTGATTGTGTCCTTGCCCATAGAATTCACAGCTGAAACAAACTTATTGATGTTGTCTTTGTCCATACAATTGATAGCTATAACAACTCATTGACGGTGTCTTTGTTCATAGAAGTGACAGCTGAAACAAACTCATTGATGGTGTCTTTGTCCATAGAATTGACAGCTGAAACAAACTCATTGATTCTGCCCTTGTCCATAGAATTGACAGCTGAAACAAACTCATTGATGGTGTCTTTGTCCATAGAATTGACAACTGAAACAAACTCATTGAATCTGTCCTTGGTCATGGAATTGACAGCTGAAACAAACTCATTCATTCTTTCCTTCGTCATGGAATTGACAGCTGAAACAAACTCATTGATTGTGTCCTTGTCCATAGAATTGACAGCTGAACAAACTCACTGATGGTGTCTTTGTGCATAGAATTGACAGCTGGAACAAATTCATTGATGGTGGCCTTGTCCATAGAATTGACAGCTGAAACAAACTCATTGATTGTGTCTTTATCCATAGAATTGACAGCTGAAACAAACTCATTGATGGAGGCCTTGTCCATTGAATTAACAGCTTAACAAAAACTCATTGATTGTGTCATTGGACATGGAACTGACAGCTGAAAAAAACTCATTTATTCTGTCCTTTGTCATGGAATTGACAGCTGAAACAAACTCATTGATTCTGTTCTTGTTCATAGAATTGACAGCTGAAAGAAACTCATTGATTGTGTCCTTGGTCGTGGAATTGACAGCTAAAACAAACTCATTGATTGTGTCCTTGTCCATAGAATTGACAGCTGAAACAAACTCAATCATTGTCTTTTTGGCGATAGAAGTGACAGCTGAAACAAACTCATTGATTGTGTCCTTGTGCATAGAATTGACAGCTGAAACAAACTCATTGATTGTGTCCTTGTGCATAGAATTGACAGCTGAAACAAACTCATTGATTGTGTCCTTGGTCATGGAATTGACAACTGAAACAAACTCATTGATTGTGTCCTTTTCCATAGAATTGACAGCTGAAACAAACTCATTGATTCTGTCGTTTTCCATAGAATATGACAGTTGAAACAAACTCATTGATGGTTGCCTTGTCGATAGAATTGACAGCTGAAACAAACTCATTGATACTGTCTTTGTCCATAGAATTGACAGCTGATACAAACTCATTCATTGTGCCTTTGTCCATAGAAGTGACAGCTGAAACAAACTCATTGATTGTGTCCTTGTCCATAGAATTGACAGATGAAACAAACGCATGTGATTGTTTCCTTGGTCATGGAATTGACAGCTGAAACAAACTGATTGATCGTGTCTTTGTACATAGAACTGACCGCTGAAACAAACTCATTGATTTTGTCTTTGTTCATAGAATTGACAGCTGAAACAACTCATTGATGGTGTCTTTGTCCATAGAATTGACAGCTGAAACAAATTCATTGATTGTGGCCTTGACCATAGAATTGACTGTTGATACAACTCATTGATGGTGTCTTTGTCCATAGAATTGACAGCTGAAACAAATTCATTGATTGTGTCCTTGTCCATAGAATTGACAGCTGAAACAAACTCATTGATTCTGTCCTTGTCCATAGAATTGACAGCTGAAACAAACTCAATAATTCTGTCCTTGTTCATAGAATTGACACCTGAAACAAGCTCATTGATTTTGTCATTGGTCATGGAATTGACAGCTGAAACAAATTCATTGATTGTGTCTTTGCCCATAGAATTCAGAGCTGAAACAAACTTATTGATGTTGTCTTTGTCCATAGAATTGATAGCTATAACAACTCATTGACGGTGTCTTTGTTCATAGAATTGACAAGCTGAAACAAACTCATTGATGGTGTCTTTGTCCATAGAATTGACAGCTGATACAAACTCATTGATGGTGTCTTTGTACATAGAATTGACAGCTGAAACAAACTCATTGATTCTGCCCTTGTCCATAGAATTGACAGCTGAAACAAACTCATTGATGGTGTCTTTGTCCATAGAATTGACAACTGAAACAAACTCATTGAATCTGTCCTTGGTCATGGAATTGACAGCTGAAACAAACTCATTCATTCTTTCCTTGTCATGGAATTGACAGCTGAAACAAACTCATTGATTGTGTCCTTGTCCATAGAATTGACAGCTGAAACAAACTCACTGATGGTGTCTTGTGCATAGAATTGACAGCTGGAAACAAATCATTGATGGTGGCCTTGTCCATAGAATTGACAGCTAAAACAAACCAATCATTGTGTTTTTGGCGATAGAAGTGACAGCTGAAACAAACTCATTGATTGTGTCCTTGTGCATAGAATTGACAGCTGAAACAAATCATTGATTGTGTCCTTGTGCATAGAATTGACAGCTGAAACAAACTCATTGATTGTGATCTTGGTCATGGAATTGACAACTGAAACAAACTCATTGATTGTGTCCTTTTCCATAGAATTGACAGCTGAAACAAACTCATTGATTCTGTCTTTTTCCATAGAATTGACAGTGAAACAAACTCATTGATGGTTGCCTTGTCGATAGAATTGACAGCTGATACACACTCATTCATTGTGCCTTTGTCCATAGAAGTGACAGCTGAAACAAACTCATTGATTGTGTCCTTGTCCATAGAATTGACAGATGAAACAAACGCATTGATTGTTTCCTTGGTCATGGAATTGACAGCTGAAACAAACTGATTGATCGTGTCGTTGTACCATAGAACTGACCGCTGAAACAAACTCATTGATTTTGTCTTTGTTCATAGAATTGACAGCTGAAACAATCTCATTGATGGTGTCTTTGTCCATAGAATTGACAGCTGAAACAAATTCATTGATTGTGGCCTTGACCATAGAATTGACAGTTGAACAACTCATTGATGGTGTCTTTGTCCATAGAATTGACAGCTGAAACAAATCATTGATTGTGTTCTTGTCCATAGAATTGACAGCTGAAACAAACTCATTGATTCTGTCCTTGTCCATAGAATTGACAGCTGAAACAAACTCAATAATTCTGTCCTTGTTCATAGAATTGACAGTTGAAACAAGCTCATTGATTTTGTCATTGGTCATGGAATTGACAGCTGAAACAAATTCATTGATTGTGTCCTTGCCCATAGAATTCAAGCTGAAACAAACTCATTGATGTTGTCTTGTCCATAGAATTGACAGCTAAACAACTCATTGACGTGTCTTTGTTCATAGAAGTGACAGCTGAAACAAACTCATTGATGTGTCTTTGTCCATAGAATTGACAGCTGATACAAACTCATTGATGGTGTCTTTGTACATAGAATTGACAGCTGAAACAAACTCATTGATTCTGCCTTGTCCATAGAATTGACAGCTGAAACAAACTCACTGATGGTGTCTTTGTCCATAGAATTGACAACTGAAACAAACTCATTGAATCTGTCCTTGGTCATGGAATTGACAGCTGGAAACAAATTCATTGATGTGTGGCCTTGTCCATAGAATTGACAGCTGAAAAAACTCATTGATTGTGTCTTTATCCATAGAATTGACAGCTGAAACAAACTCATTGATGGAGGCCTTGTCCATTGAATTGACAGCTTAACAAAAACTCATTGATTGTGTCCATTGGACATGGAATGACAGCTGAAACAAATCATTGATTCTATCCTTTGTCATGGAATTGACAGCTGAAACAAACTCATTGATTCGTGTCCTTGTTCATAGAATTGACAGCTGAAAGCAAACTCATTGATTGTGTCCATTGGTCATGGAATTGACAGCTGAAAGAAACTCAATGATTGTGTCCTTGGTCGTGGAATTGACAGCTAAAACAAACTCATTGATTCTGTCTTTTTCCATAGAATTGACAGCTGAAACAAACTCATTGATGGTGCCTTGTCCATAGAATTGACAGCTGAAACAAACTCATTGATGCTGTCCTTTGTCCATAGAATTGACAGCATGAAACAAACTCATTCATTGTGTCTTTGTCCATAGAAGTGACAGCTGAAAAAAACTCATTGATTGTGTCTTTGTCCATAGAATTGACAGCTGAAACAACTCATTGATTGTGGCCTTGTCCATGAATTGACAGCTGAAACAACTCATTGATTGTGTCTTGTCCATAGAATTGACAGCTGAAACAAATTCATTGATTTGTCCCTTTGTCATAGAATTGACAGCTGAAACAAACTCATTGATTCTGTCCTTGTCATAGAATTGACAGCTGAAACAAACTCATTGATTTGTCCTTGTCCATAGAATTGACAGCTGAAACAAACTCATTGATTGTGTCCTTGGTCATAGGAATTGACAGCTGAAACAAATCATTGATTGTGTCCTTGTCCATAGAATTGACAGCTGAAACAAACTCATTGATTCTGTCTTTGTCCATAGAATTGACAGCTGAAACAAACTCATATGTGTCCTTGTCATAGAATTGACAGCTGAACAAACTCATTGATGGTGTCTTTGTCATAGAATTGACAGCTGAAACAAATCATTGATTGTGTCTTGTCCATAGAATTGACAGCTGAAACAAACTCATTGATGTTGTCCTTGTCCATAGAATTGACAGCTGAAACAAACTCATTGATTGTGTCCTTGGTCATAGAATTGACAGCTGAAACAAACTCATTGATGGTGTCCTTGGTCATGGAATTGACAGCTGAAACAAACTCATTGATGTGTCTTGTCCATAGAATTGACAGCTGAAACAAACTCATTGATTCTGTCTCCTTGTCCATAGAATTGACAGCTGAAAAAACTCATGATGGTGTCTTTGTCCATAGAATTGACAGCTGAAACCAAACTCATTGATTGTGTCTTTGGTCATGAATTGACAGCTGAAACAAATTCATTGATGGTGGCCTTGTCCATAGAATTGACAGCTGAAACAAACTCATTGATGGTGGCCTTGTCCATAGAATTGACAGCTGAAACAAACTCATTGATGGGAACTTGTCCACAGAATTGACAGCTGAAACAAATTCATTGAATTTTAGAGAAAGTTGTTCTTGACCAACTGTTAGACCACCTTCATTCCAACAGCCTTGTCTATCCCCTTCAGTCTGCTTACCGCTCTGGACATAGTACTGAGACTGCTCTTCTCAAAATCTGTAACGACATTCTGACTGCCCTTGACTGTAACAATGTATCACTTTTGACTCTCTTGGACCTATCTGCTGCCTTTGACACTATTGACCACTCTATCCTCATTTCCCGCCTACATCACTCTTTTGGGCTTGATGACACAGTCTTGAGTTGGTTTCATTCCTACATCACTGATCGTCAACAAGTAGTTTCTATCAACGGCCTTTCTTCTAATCCCTCTTGTCTGACCTACGGCGTGCCACAAGGATCTGTCTTGGGCCCTCTACTCTTCATTCTCTACTCTTATCCTGTCTCTTCTATCGTCCAAGAACACCTACTTCAGCATCATTCCTTCTCTGATGACAATCAGCTGTATGTCTCTGGGCCTCTCTCTGACCTTCCTCTCATGATCCAAAACACCCAGTCTTGTGTAGCCAACCTTAAGGACTGGATGACCCGAAACAAACTAAAACTAAATGAAGATAAGTCTGAACTGATCCTGATCACCCCACCAAAACTTCAAAACCACCCTTCTGTTCCGACTTCCATCAAACTTCTTGATTCACCTATCATTCTCTCTCATTCTGCCCGCAACCTCGGTGTAACTCTTGATCAAACCCTGTCCTTCCAACAGCATGTCAGCAATGTCTGTCGCACTTGCTTTCTTGAACTCCGCCGAATTGCTTCTATTCGCCATCTTCTCTCAGAAAACACAACAAAAGCTCTTGTCTGCGCATTTGTTCTATCCCGCCTGGATTACTGTAACGCTCTTTTGTCTGGCTCTCCCTCTCATCTCATCAACAAACTTCAAAGAGTTCAGAATCATGCTGCCCGTCTCATCTTCCGCACTTCTAAATATAACCATGTTACTCCATTGCTCCGCTCTCTCCACTGGCTCCCTGTTCAGCTAAGAATATCCTACAAGATTGCCTCTCTCTGCTTCAAATCTATCGAGTCTTCCTGTCCTGAGTATCTCACCCACCTGTTACATCTTTACACCCCATCTCGAGCTTTACGTTCCTCATGTGACACTCGTATCTACAGTATCCCCACTGTTCGCACTAAAACCTTTGGTCAACGTTCCTTTGCCTATCAAGCTCCAACTACCTGGAATCAGTTGCCTCGCTCTCTCAGATACTCACCCTCACTGCCCACATTCAAGCGCCTTCTCAAAACTCATCTGTTTCCTAGGTAACTTCGTCTTCCCTGTGACCCGACGTTTGCAATGTGTGATGCGAGTGTCTGCTTTGTGTGCGTTCGTGTCTGTGTGAGTGTGTGTTTGCGTGTATGCATGCTTGTGAGTTTGTGTCCTTGCTTTGGATTTTGATGCCTTTTTCTCATGTATGATTGTTATATATTGTGTGATTTGATGTCTGTTGTGATATTGTAAACGCCTAGGGCATTCAATTGATTAGGCGTCATAAATGTTCATAATAATAATAATTGATTGTGTCCTTGTCCATAGAATTGACAGCTGAAACAAACTCATTGATGCCGTCTTTGTCCATAGAATTGACAGCTGAAACAACTCATTGATGGTGTCATTGTCCATAGAAGTGACAGCTGAAACAAACCCATTGATGGTTTCTTTGTACATAGAATTGACAGCTGAAACAAACTCATTGATTCTGCCCTTGTCCATAGAATTAACAGCTGAAACAAACTCATTGATGGTGTCTTTGTCCATAGAATTGACAGCTGAAACAAATTCATTGATGCTGTCTTTGTCCATAGAATTGACAGCTGAAACAAACTCACTGATGGTGTCTTTGTCCATAGAATTGACATCTGAAGCAAACTCATTGATTGTGTCCTTTTCCATAGAAATGACAGCTGAAACAAATTCATTGATTGTGGCCTTTTCCATAGAATTGACAGCTGAAACAAACTCATTGATTGTGTTTTTGTCCTTAGAATTGACAGCTGGAACAAACTCATTGATGATGGCCTTGTCCATAGAATTGACAGCTGAAAGAAACTCATTGATTGTGTCCTTGGTCATGGAATTGACAGCTGAAACAAACTCATTGATTCAGTCCTTGGTCATGGAATTTACAGCTGAAACAAACTCATTGATTGTGTCCTTGGTCATGGAATTGACACGTGAAACCAACTCATTGATTATGTCCTTGGTCATGGAATTGACAGCTGAAACAAAGTCATTGATTCTGTCCTTGTTCATAGAATTGACAGCTAAAACAAACTCATTGATTGTGTCCTTGTCCATAGAATATACAACTGAAGCAAACTTATTGATGGTGTCCTTGTCCATAGAATTGACAGCTGAAACAAACTCATTGATTGTGTCCTTGGTCATGGAATTGACAGCTAAAACAAACTCATTGATTGTGTCCTTGGTCATGGAATTGACAGCTGAAACAAATTCATTGATTGTGTCCTTGGTCATGGAATTGACAGCTAAAACACATTCATTGATTGTGTCCTTGGTCATGGAATTGACAGCTGAAACAAACTCACTGATTGTGTCCTTGGTCATGGAATTGACAGCTGAAACAAACTCATTGATTGTGTCCTTGGTCACAGACTGGCAGCGTAAGCAATGTCTGTGTTTGTGATTCTGTCCTTGTTCATAGAATCGTAAGCAATGTCTGTGATTGTGATTCTGTCCTTGTTCATAGAATCGAAAACGGAATCAAAGTATGTGAGCCTGCCGTAGTTCGATGTTTTTTCTGTATCAATATATTTACGAGTGTGAATCTATGTATGCGTTTTGTCTAGCCCATGCATTCCATGCAGATTTGTGTGAATCATTTACTCTAAACTCATGTTAATTGTATTTTTGTATATCAATTACATCATTTTTCATTAGCAAGGACTGGATAAAAAGTCTGTGCCTTAAATCAAAATTATTGACTGAATGACTGCTTTTATGAGTTCTCAGTTTGGAGTTTTCCTCTATGCACTGTATGTACACACACCAGCGTGCACACATGCTATGAAATGTTGCCAAGACTTCACACTGTCAAAGGCTGTGTGCTGGGTTTCCTGCAGATGGACCAACAATCCGCGGGCACAGGGGATCCAAGTTGTTGACAAGTATTATCAGAGACTCGTAAGTCAATCACACTTCCACTTCATGTACACAGATCTCTCTCTCTCTCTCTCTCTCTCTCTCTCTCTCTCTCTCTCTCTCTCTCCACTTATATATATATATATATATATATATATATATATATATATGTGTGTGTGTGTGTGTGTGTGTGTGTGTATGTTTATATATATATATATATATATATATATATATATATATATATATATACTGTTCAAAAAAAGTTAAGGACCAACATTTCACTGACTTATAAAAAAGAAAATTGGGAAGTGATCAATCTCCAAGTGTAACATGAATTTACTGAATATGTGAAAAGTGTGTAAAGACAATGACAAGTCCGAGGAATCAACAAACTGGAATCGAGCGCAGTACAAACACCCCCACCCCCAAATTTGAAAGTCACAGGAGAAGTGTTTGTTCAATGTCATGGTTAATAACGTGTGTGTCCCCCGTTATTGGCAAGGCATTCAAGGCAGCGTTGTCGCATGGAGTTCACCAGTGTACGCAGAAAGGCCTGGGGGACAGCAGCCCACTCCTGCTGGAGTGACTCAAACAGCTGACCCAGGTTAGCAGGAGGAGGACGACGCTGCTGCAGTCTCCGGCCCAGCTCATCCCAAAGATGTTCGATGTGGTTCAGGTCTGGGCTGTTTGCGGGCCACTGCATTCTGTTGACACCAGCAGCTTGGAGAAACGTGTTTACTGCTCTGGTGCGATGGGACTGTGCATTGTCGTCTTGAAAGACTGCCTGAGGTCCAAGCTGTTGAAGGGCTGGCAGCACCAGGGGTTGCAAAATCTCTGTTTGGTAGCGAACATCATTCAAGTTCCCTGCCACATTGTAGAGAACCGTTCTGTAGCGTGTGCTTATGCCGCCCCAAATCATAACGGATCCCCCACCATAGCGGTTCCTTTCCAGGACAGCTTCTTCTGCAAAACGCTCCCCACGGCGTCTCCAGACCCTGTTCCGTCTATCGGTGGGATCCAGGCAGAACCGCGACTCGTCTGTAAACATCACGTTAGCCCACTGTTCATGTGTACATCTCACGTGCTGCGTGCACCATACTCGGCGTGCTGCTCTGTGGGCATCAGTCAAACGAGGTCTTATGGCTTGTCGTCGAGCACGGAGGTTAGCGCGTGTAGGCGGTTTCGTATGGTCTGATCACTGACAACAGTGTTGGTGGCATCTCTAAGGCGACGTCTGATGTTGTTTGCACTTGCTGTTCTTTCTTGTGTGGCCTGCCTTTCAATGTATCGGTCCTCTCGTGGTGTTGTTATTCTGGGTCGACCAGAGCGTGGTCGTTCTTGCACTCTTCTTGTGTCTTGAAAGCGTTGGCTGAGTCTGATAACAACAGAGTGTGATACCCCAAGTCTCCGTGCCACTTCCCGGACTGCAACTCCTTCTTGGAGCCATCCTATTGCTCTTCTTCGATCCAGCTCGTTCAGTCTTCGACGTGGAGGCATGCTGTTGCATTGCATTTTTCGCCAGTACAGTGGCTTTTAAAGACATTTGGTTGAGCATACTTTATGACCTACAGCCTGATTTAGCTCGTGCTCCACATGATTTTGATTCAGCACATGCTCCTCGGATCCCAAACACATCAGAAATTCACCCCAATTTGTTCCAAAAATGACAAGTCGCGACACGTATTTTTCAAGGCGCGTGAGAAATGTGTGCCACAAAATTGCAGTTGCCGCATTCACTATCAATTTGTGCGTGTGGTTCAATTTGTTTGGACCACAAAGGTGGTACAATTGAATTTTTGTGATTTTTGTTAAGTTTTTGTGCATTCTCAATGTTGGTCCTTAACTTTTTTTTAACAGTTTCAAATGGAGTGACTGACGGCGGAGAACGAAGCAAAATTTAGAAAGAGAGGGTGTTAGTTACCGCCAATGACATTGACAAACAAAGCACATGACAAGACACGATGCATTTCAACCACTTGGGTCTTCTTCAGGCGAAAAAATAAATCACATTTAACATTTAAGACAGTACAAACAAAGAACGAAAATGACTCATCTGTTGTTAGTCCATGTGGTGGGGAGAATAGCCGCTAGGCGGAAATGACAAGGGGGATTATGGGAGAGGAAAAGGAGGGGGGGGGTTCGTGGGGGGAGGGGGGGGGGTTGTGTGATACGATAGGGTTGTGTGTCTAGTTTAGTGGGGTGGTGTGATATCTTTGTGACGGTTGTGATAATGGTGGATTGATAATAATGGTAAGGGGGGGGGGGGGGAGGGCAAACTGGGGAAAAAAATAAAAAAAATAAATAAATAAAAAAAATTTAAATTATATATAGAAGGGGTAAATAAGTATATGAACAGAAGAAACTTAAAAAAAAATAAAATAAAATAAAAATAAAAAATATAAAATAAAAAAAAATAAAAAATAAAAAAATAAAATAAAATAAAATAAAAAAAAATAAAAAAAAAAATAAAAAAAAATAAATAAATAAATAAAAAATAAAAAAGTTTAGGTGAATAAAATAAATGATTTCGCTGGGTGATGAAAGAGGTGGTGGTAGTTATGTGTGGGTAGTTGTGAAAGGTGTGTGGGTAATGTTAATGAGGGAGGGAAGGGGATGGAAGATAAATGGGGTAGATTTAGGGGGAAGGAAATGGGATGGAGGAGGGGTGGGGGGGGGTGAGAGAAAAAGAAGAAGAAGAAGGGAGGAGGGTAATGTGTGTGTTTGGGGGGGGGGGGGGAAGGGGGGAAGAGAAGGGAGAGCTCATATTCTTTACATCCAACTATGGGTGGGGGGTGGGGTGTAGAGGTTGGGATTCATATTATTTCTGTTGTTAAAAAGAACAATGCTGTGGATGTGTATTGCTAAAGTGAAAATAAAGTGTTGGATCATATGTGTTTTGTTGAGAGACGATAGCATGATCAATGAAACAGGGTACATGTGTGCACACACACACACACACACACACACACACACACACACACACACACACACACACACACACCAAAGGGGGCGGGGGGGGGGAACACATGTAAACAATGTTCTAGGTGAGTTAAGATCGTGTGATCATAGTGAGACTAACTGTGGAAAATTTTTCACACACATATTCATACACACACACACACACACACACACACACACACACACACACACACACACACACACACACACACACACAAAGAGGGGTAAAAATTATTATCATTAATCAGTCACTGATGGGTGATGATCATATGAGATCAACGGTAGTGTAGGAAGAGATTCTTCTCCGTTCCCTTTGGCAGGAATGGTGGAGGTACTGGCAAGGGCTTCTGTATGGTGAAGGCCCTCCAGTGGTCAATAAGGTTTTGCATTCATCAGTGTGTTGGCAGGCCAGGATTCTTCTTTTGGTGTTGTTGGGACTGTTCCACCGTCATTGGGGCTGCATGGATTAATTGCAGACCCGCCAGGGTGGAGTATTGCAGAGATGTTATGTCATAGTCTGGAGTGCCCGGTTCTCAGTATCACAATGATGGTCTTCTTCGTTTACTTAGGTCGGAATCCTGGAGGTAGTGACGGAGGCTGCTGTATGGTGAAGACCCTCCAGTGGTCAGTATGGTTTTGCACTCATTGGTGAGTTGGCAGGCCAGGTTTCCACTTTGGGCCAAGCTGGGAATGCTCCGCTGTCTCTGGGGCTGCACTGCATTGATGGTTTGAAAGACTCACAGGTGTGGAGTATAGTGGACCTGTCATGTTGAGGTCAGGGGAGCCTTATCCTCAGTCCAACAATGTTCACTTGGTCTGATTTGGGCGTCCGGTAGTATGCATCCCTCTTGTTGAAGTCTGGGTGCTGCTCAAGTCATCTTCCTATTTGTCTCCTTGGAAATATTTTAGATTTATTCCAAGGAGACTACCTTTTACAGTTGGGGCTGCTGTCCTTCCTTTGTCAGTTGGTCAGCTTCTTCATTTCCATATAGTGCAGTGTGAAGGTATTCACTGGATGGGAGTATTTTCAGTGACTGATAATGGTAATAATTTTAAATCAGTAGTACCAAGGTGGTGACCATTGTTATACAAGTGGAAAAATGCAGTGGTGATGGTGCAATGGTGCAAGGTGGGGGGGCATAGGAAAATACCAATGACCTGTGGGTGATGCTCACTGGCATGGGTGAGATCAATGGTACTGTAGGATGATAGTCACTGAGGTAAGTGGAATAATAAGGTGGCATTGGTATAATATTGCAGGTTGAGAAAGTGGGTGGAGGGGGGTTGGGGTAGATGACTGGTGGGTGATGGTCATGTTTCATTGGAGATACTGTAGGATGATGATAATTGTTGGTATAAGTGGGATGATGTTGTGGCATGGTGTAAAGTGTCGGTGGGGGAATGGGGCAGGTGTTTAAAGATGGGTGGATGATGATGATGGTAAAGGTGTAGGTATGGTCATAGTGGTGTAGGATGATGGTCATTTTTGTAAAAGGAGTAGGAGAGTGCATTAGTAAGTGTGATAATGCCAGTGGTGGAGTAAAGGAAATGATTATAAAGACTGATGGATGTTGATAGCTGTGATGAGATCTACAGTACTGTAGGGGGGTGGCAGTCGTTATAAGTGAAATAATGTCATGGCATTGATGTAGTAATGCCAGTTGGAAAAAAAAAAAAAAGGATGAAGAATAATGGATAATTGGTCATTGTCTTGAGTGGGGTAAACAGTGCTATAGGATGTTGTTCATTGCCATAAGTGAAATAGCATGATGGCATTGGCATGATAATGCCAGTTGAGTTTAAAAAAAAAAATCAGAACAGCTGAATACCAAGAGGCGTTACATAAAAGTGGCTACAATTACAAACTACGATACGATCCAGACAATGATACAAAAAGATGCAGAAAGAACAGGAAAAGGAATATCATATGGTACAATCCCCCATATGATGCAAGAGTTAAAACAAATGTAGGGAAAGAATTCTTTAAAATCTTGACATCATCTTTCCCAAAAGACCATAAATTATTTAAGATATTCAACAAAAACAGCATCAAATTATCATATTCATGTATGCCGAATCTTAAAAATGCCATCGATTCAGCAAACAAAATGAAAAGCAGCACAGAGAAAAAGGAGGGTAACGAAAGGAAATATTGTAACTGTACCAAAAAAGAACAGTGCCCCCTAAGCAACAAATGCCTTCACAACAACATTGTGTACCAAGCCACTGCAACATCAGAGAATGCAAAAGAAACATATGTAGGTATCACTGAAAACCAATTCAAAACTAGATATGCAAACCATAAACAATCATTCAACAAAGAAAGATACAAAAACCAAACAGAATTGAGTAAATACATTTGGAAACTTAAAGATAAAAACATAGACTACAACATATCTTGGAAAATTTTAAAAAGAGCAGCATCATACAACAACATTTCAAAAAAATGCAATCTATGCCTAACAGAGAAATACATTATACTATGCAAACCGCAGTTGGCAACTCTAAATGTTAGAACAGAAATGGTTAACAATTGCAGACACAGATGGAAGTTCCTATCAGCGAAAAAAAACAACACCTGAGAAACACATGTAGCACGGGAAAAAAACAACAGCAAACCAGCTAGCTATATATATACGTGGCACTGGCAACACAAGCTCATCACATCCTGACGACCACACAGCGTGAAACAAATTTGTAGATGTTTTTAGAAGCTTGATTTTAACTTGCTTTTAATATAACAAATGTCGCTCCCACTGTGGTTGAGCACTGTTTTTAAGATTGCGCTGATCCTCAGTACCATTCTCTCTCTCTCTCTCTCTCTCTCTCTCTCTCTCTCTTTTCTCTCTCTATATATATATATATATATATATATATATATATATATATTATACCTACATACATACATACATGTGTGTGTGTGTGTGTGTGTGTGTGTGTGTGTGTGTGTGTGTGTGTGTGTGTGTGTGTGTAACCAAAAAACTATGCTATCCCTTTTCTTAAGACCGAAAAGGCAGAGGAGTCAAATTACCACTTTCCGCGGTCACTGAGGAGAAACAATCAGGTGTCGAAATATCGGTATCTGACCAGGAGTTATATGTTAGTGGGTTTCCTCCCCATTGGAGATCGTCTCCCACTTGGAGACTATAAGCTTGCTGAAGGCTCATTTTGAGAAGCATTTATTTTATTTTTCCACATTCACCCACTCAAGCACATACTGTTAGTTAGGCAGAATGATCTACCACTGCAGATATGAATGCTGATCTCCCCCTATTTCTTCAATCTAAGACATAAGAGCAAGCTTTGTTTATAATTGAATATTTCTTGCAGTCATTGCAACACCAAGCTGCTCTGTAAGTTGCTGGAATGGTGCTCGGTACTTATCCTTGGAATTTATTAGTTTATTGTAATTTAGTCCCTTGCGGATTCATTCCAAGAACTGGCCCTCAGCACTTATCTTAAGAGGTTATCTTTTCATATGTTCTACTTTTCACAAGAAAATGTAGCTTGTTTTGCTCTTTCATGATTTTCTTTTGCTTCTTAGGTGGCACCTTTGGTTGGTTTTTTGAAAACTCAACAAACATACTACGGTATTGCACACCAGCCTTTTCTGGGATAGCATTCTTCTTAAAACCGAAAAGGCAGAGGAGTCAAAGTACCACTTTCCGCGGTCACCGAGGAGAAACAATCAGGTTTCGAAATATCCGTATCTGACCAGGAGTTATATGTTAGTGGGTTTCCTCCCCATTGGAGATCGTCTCCCACTTGGAGACTATAAGCTTGCTGAAGGCTCATTTTGAGAAGCATTTATTTTATTTTTCCACATTCACCCACTCAAGCACATACTGTTAGTTAGGCAGAATGATCTACCACTGCAGATATGAATGCTGATCTCCCCTATTTCTTCAATCTAAGACATAAGAGCAAGCTTGTTTATAATTGAATATATATATATATATATGAAAAGAAACTGGTGGAACGCATAGGACTAAGTGATAGGATAGAAACCACGGCAAAAAGAGAAACATTCATAATGTCACGGTCGCTAAGCCGGACGGCCCTACCACCCTTACCCACGCCTATCACACGCTAGGTCAGACAACACAGCACACTAACACAGCTTTACAATCACGCACGCTTCTTTATTTCACACACACTCCATGGCGCTACCACTCACGCACATCCACAACTGCACACAAGTATCCCAATTCCCGCTGACTCACCCTACTCTACGACAATGACCTAGAAAACCCTAACCTAACCTAACACACCAGTTGCAGTATATCACTGTGACCTGGGACACAGCGATAGCCCGCACACGTGGTGACTAACTACTAGGGACGAGGATTTACCCAAGGAACTCTAAACTCTTAACTACTGCTACCACCCACACCTCTCCCCAGGACTCACCCTTCTCTTTTCACCCGGGACCACTACTGCACTGATCGCTGCGTCCCTAAGGGAGGCATCGACCAGTACCCTACACTGTGTTGGCCACTACGTCCTGAAAGGAGGCAGTAGCTAACACCCCTAACCCTACTGCCTAACGCTACACCCCTTCTACCACAAACATGGGACCACCCATCCCGGCCCAGAAAGCTCCAGTCCTCGGCACAGGCTGACACCTCCCCGGAAGACCCTGCACCCCGGCGCTGACCGTGGCTCCTCCGCGAGCCGACACCCTCCCCGAAGACTCTGCACCCCGGCGCTGACCGTGGCTTCCCGCAGTCTGACTCCTCCCCGCGATGGGCACGACACCCAACGTACACACACCAGACGCCCCTTCGACGGGTCCGGGGCTCGTAGGACGCCTCCTCCTCTGAAGGCCCCGCCGGACACCAAGGGTGAAAAAGGCCTGGTGCAGCGCCCTCTCACAGGACGCCTGAACAGGGACGAGGAACCAGTGCCGGAGAACTCCCGGAAGAGCACCGGTAGCCGGAGGAGAGCTGCCCCACAGAAGGCAGACGGCCTGGGTGGTCTCCCTCTCCCGGCAAAACAACAGGCACTGGAAAGCGCCGCTCACCTGCCGGCACGCGGCAGTAGACTGCGGTGATCTGGCCCCAGCCTCAGGACGGAACAGGATACCTGCTGACACAACTGGACATACAGACGATCAACCACACCAGTTCTGCAACTGGCTGACAGTGGCTGCAACAAGGACGACACCGACTCAGCACAGGCCAAGGGCACCCAAACCCGACGAGGACCTGGCCCTAACTATGACTCGAAGTCACTCTTCAAAAACTAACGGCGCTGCCGCCGCACCTACAAGGCGTACGTCCACTCCGACGAACACCAGGGACCGAAGTGAAGCTACCCCAACGCATTCCGCCCTGGTCGGAATCAAGCGAACTCTACTCACCACACAAAACAACGATTGGTCAGAGTAGTGTATCTCTCCGCAGAGCTGACACGCCTGACCAACGGACTAGTTATTGCTCGTGCAACAACACGACAATTTACCACAACAACTCACAGACTTGACAACAACAACAACCGATATCCTGCCCCGCCTTCTCTGGTATAGAACCAAAGTAATAAAAGGGTAACAATCGGGAATGAAACCAACCCCCGCTTCCATTCCATTCCTTCAATAAGTGAAGACTGGAATGAAAGAATACTGTATGTCCTATTTCCCCAGCCTCCTACCTAGCCTAATCTTTCTACCTAACCCTGAGGAACTTAACCTAACTCTAGCTAACTAAACCCCAACCTCACATACGCGCGAGCGCACACACACACACACACACACACACACACACACACACACACACACACACACACACACGCATACGCGCACACGCTCTCTATCTTGAACCACCCCTACTCTTAAACTCGTGGACGTACTAGTTTAGTACCGCCGATCGGTGACACATAACACTCAAAGATCATAAACCTAATTTTCAAAACAACCCCTCATGTAGACTGATCAACCCCACAAAGTCTGAACTAGGAAGAGTAAGCAAGCAAATTCTAGAAAAAAATAGTAGCTGACGCCAAATCAAATTTTGAACTAAACCTTTGGAAAAATACTAATGAGGTGGTGCAATGGTTCCCAAAATTAAACAAACAAAACAGAACAACCTTCATCGCATTCGACATTGTGGATTTTTACCCATCCATCAATGAAGAACTGCTCAGGAAAGCTTTGGAATTTACTACCAAATATACTGAGATAACAAATTCAGAATTGGAAATTATATTCCATACAAAAAAAACTCTGTTGTATAATAAAAAGGAGCCTTACAGGAAAAAAAAACAGATTTTAATTCCACTTTTGACGTTACAATGGGTTCATACGATGGTGCAGAAACATGTGAGATAGTGGGCCTGTTACTACTGTCAAAAATGCACAAACTACTTGGGCATAAAGTTGGGCTGAACAGAGACGACGGATTGGCGGCACTGGACAATAAACCTAGAGAGGTAGAGCATAAAAAGAAAGAACTATGTAAATTGTTCCAAAATCACAACTTAAAAATTACAATAGAAGCCAACAAAAAATTAGTCAACTACTTGGATGTAACATTAGATTTAAACAAAAACCAATACAGACCATACAAAAACCCAATGATACACCATTATATGTATATTCCATGAGTAACCACCCACCAACAATCATAAAAACTACACCACAAGGGATAAACAAGAGGTTATCCAGCCTTTCCTGCAACGAAGAAATATTCAACGATGCAGCAACAGATTACCAAGAAGCACTGTTGAAAAGTGGATACAACTACAAGCTGAAATACGAACCTGAAAGTACCACTGGAAGCAGGAAGAAAAATAGAAAGAGGAAAATAACCTGGTACAACCCACCATATGATGGTAGAGTGAAAACCAACATTGGCAAAGAATTCTTCAAAATATTAACAGAATCGTTCCAGAAAGACCATAAACTTTTCAAAATATTCAATAGGAACACTATCAGACTATCTTATTCTTGTATGTCAAATCTTAAAAAAATAATTGATACTTCAAACAAAAAGAAAACCAACGTCAAAAACGAGGGTGACAAACGGAAAACTTGCAATTGCACAATCAAAGAGCAATGCCCTCTGAACAACCAATGTCTCTCTGATAACATCGTATACCAGGCCACTGTGACAACGAAAAACGGTAAAGAGACATACATAGGGATTACAGAAAACAAATTCAAAGCTAGGTACGCCAATCACAAGTAATCTTTCAAGCATGAAAAACACAAACACCAAACAGAATTAAGTAAACATATATGGGACCTTAAGAAAACAAATACAGATTTTAGCATCACATGGAAAATAATCAGAAAAGCAGCAGCATACAATAATAGCACAAAAAGATGTAATTTGTGCACAACAGAAAAGTGGATGATTCTATGTAAACCTAGTATGGCAACATTGAACACAAGAGTTGAAATCGTAGACAGTTGCAGGCACAAAAGGAAATGTTTATCAACAAGTATAAAATAGTAACCCCGATAGGACCCCTCATACAATAATACTTAAGAAAGCCTTACAACCTCAACAGCCCCCCCCCCCCCCCCCTCGCCTTGCACGACACGTGCAACACAACCCAACTGGACCACAGCTCACAATTCAAACCATATATATACGATTGAGGTCAATAGCAGGGGATTGGCACGGGATCTGAAGAGAGGAAGGACCTCGAAACAAGTTTGTAGTCCCAGTTTTTAAGATTTGCTTTTAATCATTATTATATATATATATATATATATATATATATATATATATATATATATATATATATATTATGAACAATATAAAAAAGTCCTTAAAAAATCTGAAGGTGCTCAACCCCTTGGGGAGCAACATCTGTTAAAAAATATTTTATTTTATTTTACCACTTCATTTTTTAAAATATTTTTTAACATATATATATATATATATATATATATATTTATATATATATATAAAATATATATATATATATATATAAACTAATAAATTCCAAGGATAAGTACCGAGCACTATCATATATATGATCATATATGATCTTGATATAATATATATATATATATATATATATATATATATATGATCTTGAAGAAATCCAAACTGTTCTTACTTTCACACACACACACACACACACACACACGCACACATACACGCGCGCGCGCGCGCGCGCGTTCGTGCAAGCGTAACCTTGGCCCAGATGCTTTCTCATTTCTGGTCAGGGAGGGGGGTAAGCATCGAAATCTGCCCAGTTAAAATGCATAGCTTCAAAAACAAACCTACATGTGCACCATGCCCCTTTCCCTGAGGAGTCCTTGGGGCACTGCACTACCTACATGTGCACCATGCCCCTTTCCCTGAGGAGTCCTTGGGGCACGGCACTACCTACATGTGCACCGTGCCCCTTCCCATGAGAAGTCCTTGGGGAACTGCACTACCTACATGTGCACCATGCCCCTTTCCCTGAGGAGTCCTTGGGGCACGGCACTATCTACATGTGCACCATGCCCCTTTCCCTGAGGAGTCCTTGGGGAACTGCACAACCTACATATGCACCATGCCCCTTTCCCTGAGGAGTCCTTGGGGCACTGCACTACCTACATGGGCACCATGCCCTTCCCATGAGGAGTCCTTGGGGCACTATACTACCTACATGTGCACCATGCCCCTTTCCCTGAGGAGTCCTTGGGGCACTATACTACCTACATGTGCACCGTGCCCCTTTCCCTGAGGAGTCCTTGGGGCACTGCACTACCTACATGTGCACCGTGCCCCTTCCCGTGAGCAGTCCTTGGGGCACTGCACTACCTACATGTGCACCATGCCCCTTTCCCTGAGGAGTCCTTGGGGCACTGCACTACCTACATGGGCACAATGCCCCTTTCCCTGAGGAGTCCTTGGGGAACTGCACTACCTACATGGGCACCATGCCCCTTTTCCTGAGGAGTCCTTGGGGCACTGCACTACCTATATGGGCACCATGCCCCTTCCCATGAGGAGTCCTTGGGGCACTGCACTACCTACATGTGCACCATGCCCCTTTCCCTGAGGAGTCCTTGGGGCACGGCACTACCTACATGTGCACCATGCCCCTTTCCCTGAGGAGTCCTTGGGGCACGGCACTACCTACATGTGCACCATGCCCCTTTCCCATGAGGAGTCCTTGGGGCACGGCACTACCTACATGTGCACCGTGCCTCTTCCCATGAGGAGTCCTTGGGGCACTGTACTACCTACATGTGCACCATGCCCCTTTCCCTGAGGAGTCTTTGGGGCACTGCACTACCTACATAGGCACAGTGCCCCTTCCCATGAGGAGTCCTTGGGGCACTATACTACCTACATGTGCACCATGCCCCTTTCCCTGAGGAGTCCTTGGGGCACTGCACTACCCGCATGTGCACAGGAGTCCTTGGGGCACTGCACTACCTACATGTGCACCATGCCCCTTCCTATAAGGAGTCCTTGGGGCACTATACTACCTACATGGGCACCATGCCCCTTTCCCTGAGGAGTCCTTGGTGCACTATACTACCTACATGTGCACCATGCCCCTTTCTCTGAGGAGTCCTTGGGGCACTGCACTACCCGCATGTGCACAGGAGTCCTTGGGGCACTGCACTACCTACATGTGCACCATGCCCCTTCCCATGAGGAGTCCTTGGGGCACTATACTACCTACATGGGCACAATGCCCCTTTCCCTGAGGAGTCCTTGGGGAACTGCACTACCTACATGTGCAACATGCCCCTTTCCCTGAGGAGTCCTTGGGGCACTGCACTACCTGCATGTGCACCATGCCCCTTTCCATGAGGAGTCCTTGGGGCACTGTACTGAAGAGCAATAAACCAGGTTTCGCAAGTTTGTTGGTTGCGTGCCAAAGCTTTCGTATCTAAAGATATTTTCCCTATCCATTCTGCGATGTTGTCAATCCATTTTTCTCGGTCTTTCCTTCCGTCTCCCCCTGTCAACAGATTTTTGCAAGGTTGTTTTAGCAAAGTCATCTGAATGTTGTCAGTCCATTTTTTTTTCTGTCTTTCCCTGCGTCTCCATCCGTCAACAGTTGTTTGGAAGGTTGTTTTAGCATGCATTCAATCATAACCATAGCATGTTTACTCCATATGCACGCGTCTGCTCCATTCATCCAGAGGAAAGACTGAGGAAACAAGAATTCACCTTTCTGTGCTCCCTTTCCCAAACACAACAAATAATTTCGCAATACATTAATCACACACATAATATTTTTTTTTACATCTCAATTTCATGTTCAATTATTATTCAAACCCCTTTTCCTCTTTCTTTTCAAAAATCAACATACAGAGATTACATTCTCGTTAGAGGCTGTCAGTAGGATCCAATGGTTGGCCGCTGAGTTTTCTGGAAAGAAACCCCAAGTCTTAACGTTAGCTTTGGAACATATAAGTTTGAATTATTTTCATAAGACATTATACAACAAGACATAATAACACATCATATTCACGAATTCGTAGTATTCTGTTTCGAACACACCCCTACCTACATTTGGAGATACAAAGTGAATTTCTTACAAAAATATTAATCTCAAAAAATGATTTGTATGATCATAATTCTCTAAACCAATTGCGTGTGTTCACAACATCCTTCTCATTACATGATGTCTTTAAAAAAAAAAAATTAATTGCATCAATCATTTACACTTATTCATTAATAACTTTTCTTTTCTCTTTATGTCTTTATCATTCGCCAACTGGCAACTTACCGCAGGAAATCAATATTGATCAAACAGAATCCCCAGCAGACTTCTGTCTGCGCTATATCGACATCGACCACTATTGATCAAACAGAATCCCTAGCAGACTTATGTCTGCGCTATATCGACATCGACCACTTCCTGGTCGTACGGAAAACTAGGTTTTCCTTTTTCGACCCCCAAGAAAATCAGCTTCCAACTTGGCCCAAGCCAAGCGCCCTACCTTCCTGTCTGGCAACTTCTGGTCTGTCGTACGTGTCGGGAATACACCCG
This sequence comes from Conus canariensis, assembly GCA_033310375.1. NCBI lineage: Eukaryota > Metazoa > Mollusca > Gastropoda > Neogastropoda > Conidae > Conus > Conus canariensis. The sequence continues at coordinate 1,274,454 of CM065741.1, forward strand.
TCCTACAAAACAGTGAGCGTCTCTCACTAATCACGTGCCTCAGCGTCCAATCAAAGACAACAAAAGGTTAGAGATTCAAACTCTGTTTACGTGTGTTGAAAGTTCTAAATCTGGCTTTTTAAAATCAGCCCTGCATTTCACTCTCAGCATCTCCCGCCATGACAGGTACCTCGTACAACTTCATTCATTTCATTACGGCCGGCCAAATTCGTCAAAACACAACCCACTTTTTGCTAATTCTTTACATTTCATACAACTAAAATACGCTTCCAATCATAGAGTGTTAAGAGTAACAATCGATAGTAATCCATCTTGCCGAAAAATTTAGAAATTCTGTCCAGAAGCCTTGCCATTAAGTTATATAAGCTCGGAAAATTAAATATCGCGCCAGATAATCAAATTTGACTCATATATTCAACCACATTGACTGTTCTTCCACTTTCTCAGATTTCGTTAGCAATCATTTGTTTAAACCACTAACTAGCCTATATAAAAGAGGTGTCAAAATAACAATTCATAAACCAGGTCTAGTACAATTTTATTGCAAACAGGCAGATACCTTTTCACTTAAAACAAACTTTTATATGACAAAGTACTCTTTTTGCGTTAATCACTCAATTGCAATGCTCTCTTTTGTTTAATGAATACGTTTGCATTTAGTGATAATCGACATCGCGTTAGTTTTCCTTTCCCGAAAACTATTTTATCTAAAAGCAGCCATACTCATTCTGGAGGTTGGCTATGAAACCATATTCTAGAAAATAGAAAAAAATAAGATAAACAATACAAAAAGGTCAAATTATTCCTCATCTGCTGATTGGGACGTATACATGTGGAGGTCGAAACCGCGCACGCGCCCCAGTTGATGCGAAAACGCGTGCTAGACAGATGCGTGAAAGTGGTTTTCCCAGTGACTATCTTGCGTGAATAATTTCCTTGGACCTTCATAATTCCTTTCAGGTCAATAATAAACGTCAAAATCACAGCAGAATCATTAGATTCTAACAATGTAGGAAATTGTTATTCCAAAGTTTATTATATTAGACTGGTCAGCTCTCTGATCGACACCAGTAGTCTTTCTCCTGCCAGAGCCACAACATTGTGTATGCCATCCACTGCCAGCTGTGTGGTAAGATCTATGTAGGTGAGACATCTCGCACACTTGAGACGCGCATCTCTGAGCACTTGGCCAACACCCGCCACCATCGGCCCAAACAAGTCGCTGTACACTTGAACCACGCCCACCACAACATCAACCATGTTAAAATACTGGCACTTTCGCAATCAAAGAGTGGCAACTTGGAACGCCTTATGCAGGAATCTCATCTTATTGTCAAAGTGGGCACCGTCCATCCTTATGGCATCAACATCCAAAAGTAGTATGTACCTTTCCACCTCTGCAGCTCCAGCCTGCAATATCCTCCACCTACACACCCATACTACCATACCTCCCACTGTTTACCTCAGACATAAGTTACAGCTATCATCAAAACAAACCAGGGACTCACTTAAAGCCTTCAGTCATACCTCGTTTTGAAAACAAGAGATTGTGTCTGGTTCACCACTTCCGACAGTATTTGAAAAAGACTGCCCGCTTACGAACTGGGAAAGCACTTTTTATCAGTTACATAAAGCCTTTTGCACCAGTGAAAAGAGATACCATTTCTCGTTGGATGAAAGATGTGCTGCTTATGGCTGGAATAGACATATCAAAGTACTCGGCTCACAGCACTCGGGCTGCTTGTACTTCTGCAGCATTAAGCAGAGGTGTGCCAATAGACAGCACCTTTAAAGCAGGTGGTTGGTCAAACAGGAACACTTTTTCAAGATTCTACCACCGGACCATTGAACAGAATTAAGACGGAAATAGTGAATCTACGAAGACTAACTTTTTTCCCAGTCTGTGCTGGACACATTTGTAGACAAAGGGAAGCAACTCACATTATGAGCTGATTGCTTTTCAAAGCCTGACGTGTTAAGGAATAACGTGTGATCCCCGACGCTAAAATCTCCACATGTATACATCTGACCAATCAGCAGACGCTGAATAATTTGAAAATTAAACGAGACTTACCTGAAAGTTGAAGTTTAATGGAGATTATTTCGAGGATGCTGTTGGGCAGAGGTATACATGTGCCCACCCATCAGCAACTCGAGGTACTTCCATTGAACCTTCCCTTCCGAGTTCGTTCTCGGGATCACACGTAGCTGAAGTCTGGGGCGCGCGCGGTTTCGTCCTCCACATGTATACCTCTACCCAACAGCATCCTCAAAATAATCTCCATTAGACTCCAACTTCCAGGTAAGTCTCGTTTAATTTTCAAATTATGATTGAATGAAGTCTACTTTTCTTCCCTAGTGTATGATTCTGTGAAATCTAACTTCGCTCTATCCTGACATGCTCTGATCAAACCTCTGCCCCTGTTTTTCCTCACAGCCTCCTCCTTTTCCCTGTCCTTCTTCCCACTAACTCCTCTCCCTCCTTTCTTATTCCCTCGTTCTGCTTGTCTCACTTGCACTAAATGTCTATTCGGTTATATACAGATGTTCTTACAATGTATGTTTTGTTTTTGTTATTCTTTTTTGGCCTTGGAGAGTTGGATGTAAAAAAAAAGAGCTATTGTGATTATTCCGTTATCCTCTGCAGTAAAACTTGTACGTTTGTTCTCTCTCTCTCTCTCTCTCTCTCTCTCTCTCTCTCTCTCTCTCTCTCTCTCTCTCTCTCTCTCTTAACAGGTGCGAAATGGGTGACCAGGTGTGCAACAGTGGAAAGTGGTGCTGTAATGAGTGCTGTGAGAGCTCAGAATGTAAGTGTAAGACAGGAGACTATTTCCAAGAATGTGACTGCTAACAGGAGGGAAATAAGTTCAGCGAATCTGTGCGTTTTCCTCTAGATATGGTTTATTGTTATTTATATATTCATTCCTTTGCTTTTCTTTTCATCACGCTAAGGAAGCAATATGATCTTCTGTACAACGAACTGAAATCCATGGAATAACCCTCTAAATATATGCCACGTGAACTGCCTGTTCTATATTATTTACAAAACAACAACAACAACAACAACAACAACAACAACAACAACAACAACAACAACAACAACGTGCATCCCAACACCATTTTTGTGATCTTGTCGAGTTATTCATGGTCAAAACCTTTTCACTGTAAACTGGCCCAGTTACTTCAAGGTCCGACACCTTTTTACTGTGAAATGGCCGAGTTTCTGCATGGTCCAAGATGCTCTTTGTGGCCCTCTTTGAGGTGTAGAAGGTACAATGGACACCAACTACTCTGACTT
>CM065741.1:1287751-1354066 GCA_033310375.1 Conus canariensis
CACCTATGCTGGGTTACTGTCACTATGTGACATCAACGATGGATCACTGTCACTACGTGTCACCTATGTTTGGTCACTGTCACTATGTGCCATCAAAGATGGGTCACTGTCAATATGTGTCACCAATGATGGGTCACTGTCACTATGTGTCATCAGTGATGGGTGACTCATTGTGTGCCATAAGTGATGGGTCATTGTAACTATGTGTCACCTATGATGGGTCACTGTCACATATATGTCATCAATGATGGGTCACTGTCACTATGTGTCATCTATGATAGGTCACTGTCACTATGTGTCACCAATGATTGTTGACTGTCATTGTGTGCCATCAATGATGGGTCACTGTCACTATGTGCCACCTATGATGGATCACTGTCACTATGTGTCAGCAATGATGGGTGACTGTCATTGTCTGTCGGCAATAATGTGTCACTGTCACTATTTGTCACCAAAGATGGGTCAATGTTACTATGTGTCACCTATGATGGGTCACTGTCACTATGTGTCATCAATGATGGGTCACTGTCACTATGTGTCAGGAATGATGGGTCACTGTCACTGTGCCATCAATGATGGGTCACTGTCACTATGTGTCATCAATGATTTATCACTGTTGCTATGTGTCATCAATGATGGGTCACTGTAACTGTGTGTCATCAATGATTGTCACTGTCACTTTGTATCACGTATGATGGGTCCCCTGTCACTATGTGTCACCTATGATGGGTCCCTGTCACTATGTGCCATTAGTGATGGGTCACTGTCACTATGTATCACCTATAATGGGTCGCTGTCACTATGTGTCATCAATGATGGGTCACTGTTACTATGTGTCACCTATGATGGGTCGCTGTCACTATGTGTCATCAATGATGGGCCACTGCCACTACCCACTGTCGCTATGTGTCACCAGTGACGGGTCACTGCCATTATGTGTCATCAATGATGCGTCACTGTAACTGTGTCATCAATGATGGGTCACTGTCACAATGTGTCATCAATGATAGATCACTGTCACTGTGTCATCAAGAATGGGTCACTGTCACTGTGTCACTATGATGGGTCACTGTCACTATGTGCCATCAATAATGGGTCACTGTCACTATGTGTCACCTATGTTGGGTCACTGTCACCATGTGTCATCAATGATGGGTCACTGTCACTATGTGTCACCAGTGATGGGTCACTGTCATTATGTGTCACCAATGATGCGTCACTGTAACTGTGTCACCAATGATGGGTCACTGTCACTATGTGTCATCAATGTTGGGTCACTGTCACTGTGCCATCAATGATGGGTCACTGTCACTATGTGTCATCTACGATGGATCACTGTTACTGTGTGTCACCAAAGATGGGTCACTGTCACTATGTGTCACCTATGATGGGTCACTGTCACTGTGCCATCAATGATGGGTGACTGTCACTATGTGTCACCTATGATGGGTCACTGTCACTATGTGTCACCAATGATGGGTGACTGTCATTGTGTGTCAACAATGATGGGTCACTGTCGCTATGTGTCACCTATGATGGGTCATTGTCACTATGTGTCACCTATGATGGGTCACTGTCACTAAGTGTCTTCAATGATGGGTCACTGTCACTATGTGTCACCAATGATGGGTGACTGTCATTGTGTGCCAGCACTGATGGGTCACTCTCACTGTGTGTCACCAATGATGGGTCACTGTAACTATGTGTCACATATGATGGGTCACTGTCACTATGTGTCATTAATTAATGATGGGTTATTGTCACTATGTGTCATCACTGATGGGTCACTGTCATTGTGTCTCACCAATGATGGGTCACTGTCACTATGTGTCATGAATGATGGGTCACAGTAACTATGTGTCATCAATAATGGGCCATTTTCACTCTGTGTCACCAGTGATGGGTCACTGTCACTATGCGTCACCTATGATGGATCACTGCTACTATGTTTCAACAATGATGGGTTATTGTCACTATGTGTCATCAATGATCGGTCACTGTCACTTTGTATCACCAATGATAGGTCACTATCACTGTGTCACCTATGATGGATCATTGTCACTATGTGTCATCAATGATGGGTCGTTGTCACTATGATGTGTCACCTATGATGAGTCACTGTCAGTAAGTGTAATCAATGATTGGTCACTGTCACTATGTGTCACCTAAGCTGGGTCACTGTCACGATGTGTCACCAATGATGGGTCGCTGTCATTGTGTGTCATCAATGATGGGTCACTACCACTATGTGTCATCAATGATGGGTCACTGTCACTATGTGTCATCAATGATGGGTTACTGTCACTATGTGTCACCTATGATGGGTGACTGTCACTATGTGTCACCTATGATGGGTCACTGTCACTGTGTATCATCAGTGATAGGTCACTGTCTCTATGTGTCACCAGTGATGGATCACTGTCATTGTGTGTCATCAATGATTGTCACGGTCATTGTGTGTCATCAATGATTGTCACTGTCACTATGTGTCACCTATGATTGGTCACTGTCATTGTTTGTTATCAACGATACGGCACTATCACCATGTGTTACTTATGATGAGTCAATGACAGTGTGTGTCATCAAGGACGGGTCATTGACAGTGTGTGTCATCAATGATGGGTCATTGACAGTGTGTGTTATCAATGATGGGTCACTGACAGTGTGTGTCATCAATGATGGGTCACTGACAGTGTGTGTTATCAATGATGGGTCACTGACAGTGTGTGTCATCAATGGTGGGTCATTGACAGTGTGTGTCATCAATGATGGGTCACTGACAGTGTGTGTTATCAATGATGGGTCACTGACAGTGTGTGTTATCAATGATGGTCACTGACAATGTGTGTTATCAAATGATGGGCCACTGACAGTGTGTGTTATTGATGATGGGCCACTGACAGTGTGTGTTATCAATGATGAGTCACTGACAGTGTGTGTTATTGATGATGGGCCACTGACAGTGTGTGTTACCCAATGATGGGCCACTGACAGTGTGTGTTATCAATGATGGGCCACTGACAGTGTGTGTTATCAATGATGGGTCACTGACAGTGTGTGTTATTGATGATGGGCCACTGACAGTGTGTGTTATCAATGGTGGGCCACTGACAGTGTGTGTTATCAATGATAGGCCACTGACAGTGCGTGTTATCAATGATGGGCCACTGACAGTGCGTGTTATCAATCATGAGCCACTGACAGTGTGTGTGTTATCAATGGTGGGCCACTGACAGTGTGTGTTATCAATGATAGGCCACTGACAGTGCGTGTTATCAATGATGGGCCACTGACAGTGCGTGTTATCAATGATGAGCCACTGACAGTGTGTGTTATCAATGGTGGGCCACTGACAGTGTGTGTTATCAATGATAGGCCACTGACAGTGCGTGTTATCAATGATGGGCCACTGACAGTGTGTGTTATCAATGGTGGGCCTCTGACAGTGTGTGTTATTGATGATGGCCACTGACAGTGGTGTATCATTGGCATGAAGGCGTGTACATGACAGTGTGTGTTATCAATGATGGGCCACTGTACAGTGGTGTTATTGATGATGGGTCACTGACAGTGTGTGTTATCAATGATGGGTCCACTGACAGTGTGTGTTATAAATGATGGGCCACTGACAGTGTGTGTTATCAATGATGGGCCACTGACAGTGTGTGTTATAAATGATGGGCCACTGACAGTGTGTGGTATCAATGGTGGGCCACTGACAGTGTGTGTTATGAATGATGGGCCACTGACAGTGGTGTTATCAATGATGGGCCACTGACAGTGCGTGTTATCAATGATGGGCACTGACAGTGTGTGTTATCAATGATGGGCCACTGACAGTGTGTGTATAATGATGGGCCACTGACAGTGTGTGTTATCAATGATGGTCACTGACAGTGTGTGTATAATAGATGGGCCACTGACAGTGTGTGGTATCAATGTGGGCCACTGACAGTGTGTGTTATAAATGATGGGCACTGACAGGTGTGTCGGTTATATCAATGGATGGGCCACTGACAGGTGTGTTATCAATGATGAGCACTGACAATGTGTTTATCAATGATGGTCACTGACATGTGTGTTATCAATGATGGCCACTGACAGTGTGTGTTATTATCATGATGGGTCACTGACAGTGTGTGCTATCAATGATGGGTCCACTGACAGTGTGCTTATCAATGATGGGTCACTGACAGTGATTGTGATCAATGATGGGTCACTGACAGTGTGTGTTATTGAATGATGGGCCACTGACAGTGTGTTATTAATGATGGGTCACTGACAGGTGTGTGTTATCAAGATGTGTCACTGACAGTGCGAGTCATCAATGATGGGCCACTACAGTGCAGTGTGTGTTATCAATGATGGGTCACTGACAGTGCATCTTATCTATGATGGGTCACTGACAGTGTGTTATCAATGATGGTCACTGACAGTGTGTGTTATCAATGATGGGTCACTGACAGTGTGTGTTATCAATGATGGGTCACTGACAGTGTGTGTTATTAATGATGGGCCACTGACAGTGTGTGTTATCAATGATGGGTCACTGTGTGTTTTCAATGATGGGCCTCTGACAGTGTGTTATCAATGATGGTCACTGACAGTGTGCGTTATCAAGATGTGTCACTGACAGTACGAGTCATCAATAGTGGGCCACTGACAGTGTGTGTTATCAATGATGGGCCACTGACAGTGTGTGTCATCAATGATGGGCAGTTGTCACATTATATCCTCATTGATGACCAGATATCGTCATTGATGGGCTACTTCTATCATGAGTCATCATTGCCGGGGTACTATCACTAATAGTCATCAAAGATGAGCTATTCACTGTGAGTCATCACTGATGGGCTATTCACTGTGAGCCATCAATGATGGGCTATTCACAGTGAGTTATCAATGATGGGCTATACACAGTGAGTTATCAATGATGGGCTATTCACTGTGAGTCATCAATGATGGGCTATTCACTGTGAGTCATCAATGATGGGCTATTCACTGTGAATTATCAATGATGGGCTATTCACTGTGAGTCATCACTGATGGGCTATTCACAGTGAGACATCAATGATGGGTTATTCAGTGTGAGTCATCAATGATGGGCTATTCACTGTGAGTCATCACTGATGGGCTATTTACTGTGAGTCATCAATGATGGGCTATTCACTGTGAGTTATCAATGATGGGCTATTCACTGTGAGTTATCAATGATGGACTATTCACTGTGAGTCATCACTGATGGGCTATTCACTGTGAATCATCAATGAGGGGCTATTCACTGTGAGTAATCAATGATGGGCTATTCACTGTGACTCATTACTGATGGGCTATTCACAGTGAGTAATCAATGATGGGTTATTCAGTGTGAGTCATCAATGATGGCTATTCACCGTGAGTCATCAATGATGGGCTATTCACTGTGAGTTATCAATGATGGGATATTCCCTGTGAGTTATCAATAATGGGCTATTCACTGTGAGTTATCAATGATGGACTATTCACTGTGAGTCATCACTGATGGGCTATTCACTGTGAATCATCAATGATGGGATGTTCACTGTGAATTATCAATGATGGGCTATTCACTGTGACTCATCACTGATGGGCTATTCACAGTGAGTCATCAATGATGGGTTATTTACTGTGAGTCATCAATGATGGGCTATTCACAGTGAGTCATCAACGATGGGCTATTCACAGCGAGTCATCACTGATGGGCTATTCACTGTGAATCATCAACGATGGGCTATTTACTGTGAGTCATCAATGATGGGCTATTCACTGTGAGTCATCAATGATGGGTATTTACTGGAGTCTCAATGATGGGCTATTCACTGTGAGCCATCACTGAATGGGCTATTCACTGTGAATCATCATGGATGAGCTATTCACTGTGAGTCATCAAATGATGGGCTATACACTGTGAGTTATCAATGATGCGCTATTCACTGTGAGTCATCACTGATGGGCTATTCACTGTGAGTCATCACTGATGGGCTATTCACTGTAAATCATCACTGATGGGCTATTCACTGTGAGTCATCACTGATGGGCTATTCACTGTGAGTCATCACTGATGGGCTATTCACTGTGTGTCATCCATGATGGGCCACTGTGACTATCATTCATCAGTGATGGGCCACTGTCACTATCATTCATTAATGAAGGGCCACAGTCACTATCATTCATCAGTGATGGGCCACTGTCACTATCATTCATTAATGAAGGACTACAGTCACTATCATTCATCAATCATGGACCACTTTCACCATCATTCTTCAATGATGGACCATTGTCACTATCATCCATCAATGATGGACCACTTTCACTATAATTCATTAATGATGGACCACTTTCACTATCATTCATCAATGATGGACCATTGTCACTATCATTCATCAATGATGGGCCACTGTCATTATCATTCATCAATGATGGACCACTGTCACTATCATCAATGATGGACCATTGTCACTATCATTCATCAATGATGGGCCACTGTCACTATCATTCATCAATGATGGACCACTGTCACTATCATTCATCAATGACGGGCCACTGTCACTATCATTCATCAATGATGGACCATTGTCACTATCATTCATCAATGATGGACCATTGTCACTATCATTCATCAGTCATGGGCCACAGTCACTATCATTCATCAGTCATGGGCCACAGTCACAATCATTCATCAGTGATGGGCCACAGTCACAATCATTTATCAGTGATGGGCCACAGTTGCAATCATTCATCAGTGATGGGCCACAGTCACAATCGTTTATCAGTGATGGGCCACAGTCACTATCATTCACCAGTGATGGGCCACAGTCACAATCATTCATCAGTGATGGGCCACAGTCACAATCATTCATCAGTGACGGGCCACAGTTACAATCATTTATCAGTGATGGGCCACTGTCACTATTACACATTAATAATGGGCCACTATCACAGTACGTTATCAATGATGGGCTACTGCCACCAGTTAATCGTCAATGATAGACCACTGTCACTATCATCAATGATGGACCATTGTCACTATCATTCATCAATGATGGGCCATTGTCATTATCATTCATCAATGATGGGCCACTGTCACTATCATTCATCAATGATGGACCACTGTCACTATCATTCATCAATGATGGACCACTGTCACTATCATTCATCAATGACGGGCCACTGTCACTATTATTCATCAATGATGGACCATTGTCACTATCATTCATCAGTGATGGGCCACAGTCACTATCATTCATCAGTGATGGGCCACAGTCCAATCATTCATCAGTGATGGGCCACAGTCACAATCATTCATCAGTGATGGGCCACAGTCACAATCATTCATCAGTGATGGGCCACAGTTGCAATCATTCATAAGTGATGGGCCACAGTCACAATCGTTTATCAGTGATGGGCCACAGTCACTATCATTCATCAGTGATGGGCCACAGTCACAATCATTCATCAGTGATGGGCCACAGTCACAATCATTCATCAGTGACGGGCCACAGTTACAATCATTTATCAGTGATGGGCCACTGTCACTATTACACATATAATGGGCCACTGTCACAGTACGTTATCAATGATGGGCTACTGCCACCAGTTAATCGTCAATGATAGACCACTGTCACTATGAGTAATCAATAATGGGCTATTGCCCCTATTTAGTTATCAGGCAGCTGAGCCTACTGGCTGTCGGGGACGACGGCCACTGGAGGACAAAAAGGCAAGTCCTGGCCTTCAAGAGGGCTGCCACACACAGGAGGGGGAAGAAGGACCGCTTGGACACTGCCACCAGAGCACACACAGCCAGGCCAGCACCCCAGATGAAAAATCCCTACAAAGTAAACACCACCATAAATACCCAGTCTAACAACATTCAACATCAAAAGTATTGACAGGTTAGAAAGAGCAGAATCGAAACGACCAAACCCGTACAACTCAGCAAAAACACACGTACGACCATACTGAACTGAGCACTTCCCCCCAAAAAGTGCAAATATTACAAAATCTGAACATTTTGGAAATGAAATGAGGCAAGGAACAGCAAACGATAAACAGTAAACAAGTGGGGTATTTCCTGCTTCCACAAGAAAACCTAACACAGAGCAACTTTTACTCAAGACTGGCACAGCCCTCCAAACCCGAATAAAGTCAGACAGACATATAGACGAACAATCCAACAGTGGGCGAAAAAAAACAAGTGCAGGCCAACAACTGAACTGTCTTCACAGTAATGACTCGGCAAAGATTTGGACTTAAGGGGGGGGGGGGGGGGAGTCCGAAGATGGAGAAACTGGGAACATGAAACCAAGAAAATATGTTACAGATATGAAAAGTCTTCAGTAGCTGCATAAGGGAACCATCGCAATCCCTTTAGAAGGCAGATATATTTGTATTGCCTGCTCCAAGGCCTTTCGTCCGCTGGGTTGGAACTCATCAGGGAGACACGGCTGGTTGTGTCTGCGCTCCTGGCGTCACATAGAGACACACCACAGTCCATAATACTGTGGTGTTCTCACCACCAAGGGTGCAAAAAAGAATCCAATAGCACCCCCAAAAGCAGCCAGTGAAGAGTAGTAAATGAAACCAAACGAAAGTGCGGGGAGGAAAAAAGTTGTTGAAAAACTAAAGACATTATGCAAATAGTATAAAATGTAGGGGACAATCTTTGAGCCTACACCTGAGGATCCACCCAAAGATGCAAAGGAGATCAAAAGACAAACACACAGACGGACAGAAACAAATACAAATAACCTCAATTTAATCAAAACAAAATCGGAAATGAAATGAGGCAGGGAACAGCAAACGATAAACAGTAAACAAGTGGGGTATTTCCTGCTTCCACAAGAAAACCTAACACAGAGCAACTTTTACTCAAGACTGGCACAGCCCTCCAAACCCGAATAAAGTCAGACAGACACATAGGCGAACAATCCAACAGTGGGGGAAAAAACAAGTGCAGGCCAACATCTGAACTGTCTTCACAGTAATGACCCGGCAAAGATTTCGACTTAAGGAGGGGGGGGGGGGGGGGGAGTCCGAAAATGGAGAAACTGGGAACATGAAACCAAGAAAATATGTTACAGATATGAAAAGTCTTCAGTAGCTGCATAAGGCAACCATCGCAATCCCTTTTGAAGGCAGATATATTTGTATTGCCTGCTCCAAGGCCTTTCGTCCACTGGGTTGGAACTCATCAGGGAGACACGGCTGGTTGTGTCTGCGCTCCTGGCGTCAAATAGAGACACACCACAGTCCATAATACTGTGGTGTTCTCACCACCAAGGGTGCAAAAAAGAATCCAATAGCACCCCCAAAAGCAGCCAGCGAAGAGTAGTAAATGAAACCAAACGAAAGTGCGGGGAGGAAAAAAGTTGTTGAAAAACTAAAGACATTATGCAAATAGTATAAAATGTAGGGGACGATCTTTGAGCCTACGCCTGAGGATCCACCCAAAGATGCAAAGGAGATCAAAAGACAAACACACAGACGGACAGAAACAAATACAAATAACCTCAATGTAATCAAAACAAAATCGGAAATGAAATGAGGCAGGGAACAGCAAACGATAAACAGTAAACAAGTGGGGTATTTCCTGCTTCCACAAGAAAACCTAACACAGAGCAACTTTTACTCAAGACTGGCACAGCCCTCCAAACCCGAATAAAGTCAGACAGACACATAGACGAACAATCCAACAGTGGGGGAAAAAACAAGTGCAGGCCAACATCTGAACTGTCTTCACAGTAATGACCCGGCAAAGATTTGGACTTAAGGAGGGGGGGGGGGGGGGGGAGTCCGAAAATGGAGAAACTGGGAACATGAAACCAAGAAAATATGTTACAGATATGAAAAGTCTTCAGTAGCTGCATAAGGCAACCATCGTAATCCCTTTTGAAAGCAGATATATTTGTATTGCCTGCTCCAAGGCCTTTCGTCCACTGGGTCGGAACTCATCAGGGAGACACGGCTGGTTGTGTCTGCGCTCCTGGCGTCACATAGAGACACACCACAGTCCATAATACTGTGGTGTTCTCACCACCAAGGGTGCAAAAAAGAATCCAATAGCACCCCCAAAAGCAGCCAGCGAAGAGTTGTAAATGAAACCAAACGAAAGTGCGGGGAGGAAAAAAGTTGTTGAAAAACTAAAGACATTATGCAAATAGTATAAAATGTAGGGGACGATCTTTGAGCCTACGCCTGAGGATCCACCCAAAGATGCAAAGGAGATCAAAAGACAAACACACAGACGGACAGAAACAAATACAAATAACCTCAATGTAATCAAAACAAAATCGGAAATGAAATGAGGCAGGGAACAGCAAACGATAAACAGTAAACAAGTGGGGTATTTCCTGCTTCCACAAGAAAACCTAACACAGAGCAACTTTTACTCAAGACTGGCACAGCCCTCCAAACCCGAATAAAGTCAGACAGACACATAGACGAACAATCCAACAGTGGGGGAAAAAAACAAGTGCAGGCCAACATCTGAACTGTCTTCACAGTAATGACCCGGCAAAGATTTCGACTTAAGGAGGGGGGGGGGGGGGGGGGGGGTCCGAAAATGGAGAAACTGGGAACATGAAACCAAGAAAATATGTTACAGATATGAAAAGTCTTCAGTAGCTGCATAAGGCAACCATCGCAATCCCTTTTGAAGGCAGATATATTTGTATTGCCTGCTCCAAGGCCTTTCGTCCACTGGGTCGGAACTCATCAGGGAGACACGGCTGGTTGTGTCTGCGCTCCTGGCGTCACATAGAGACACACCACAGTCCATAATACTGTGGTGTTCTCACCACCAAGGGTGCAAAAAAGAATCCAATAGCACCCCCAAAAGCAGCCAGCGAAGAGTTGTAAATGAAACCAAACGAAAGTGCGGGGAGGAAAAAAGTTGTTGAAAAACTAAAGACATTATGCAAATAGTATAAAATGTAGGGGACGATCTTTGAGCCTACGCCTGAGGATCCACCCAAAGATGCAAAGGAGATCAAAAGACAAACACACAGACGGACAGAAACAAATACAAATAACCTCAATGTAATCAAAACAAAATCGGAAATGAAATGAGGCAGGGAACAGCAAACGATAAACAGTAAACAAGTGGGGTATTTCCTGCTTCCACAAGAAAACCTAACACAGAGCAACTTTTACTCAAGACTGGCACAGCCCTCCAAACCCGAATAAAGTCAGACAGACACATAGACGAACAATCCAACAGTGGGGGAAAAAAACAAGTGCAGGCCAACATCTGAACTGTCTTCACAGTAATGACACGGCAAAGATTTGGACTTAAGGAGGGGGGGGGGGGGAGTCCGAAAATGGAGAAACTGGGAACATGAAACCAAGAAAATATGTTACAGATATGAAAAGTCTTCAGTAGCTGCATAAGGCAACCATCGCAATCCCTTTTGAAGGCAGATATATTTGTATTGCCTGCTCCAAGGCCTTTCGTCCACTGGGTCGGAACTCATCAGGGAGACACGGCTGGTTGTGTCTGCGCTCCTGGCGTCACATAGAGACACACCACAGTCCATAATACTGTGGTGTTCTCACCACCAAGGGTGCAAAAAAGAATCCAATAGCACCCCCAAAAGCAGCCAGCGAAGAGTTGTAAATGAAACCAAACGAAAGTGCGGGGAGGAAAAAAGTTGTTGAAAAACTAAAGACATTATGCAAATAGTATAAAATGTAGGGGACAATCTTTGAGCCTACGTCTGTGTCTTCTCTGTCAGTGTTGGTATAACGGCCCCTCTCAATTTGGAGGTCATGGGCACTTATTCGTAATCTAGTTAGTGCTCGTCTGCAATCTGTGTCAGTGTGTTGCTCCAAATAAGCCGCCTGTTTGTATTCGGTAGTAACTGTGGCATAAAATTTGAGCTTGGATGTGCTTTCGTTCTTTTGTTTCTTCCAAAACTCAATATAAAACCTTTCCAGCTTTGCATTGATTAGAAACTTCAGGCGAGTCACACTAAATGTACCCTGATTTTCCCAGACATGCTGTAATCCTATCGTTGACAAGGTTTGTCTTATAAACTTCGTCCATTTGCTTTCTTCGGTGCACTGAGAGATCATTGACTGATAAATCTGTTGTTGATAAGAGTCTTGGTCTGACTCTAATATGTGTATCCAGAATGCGATAGTCTGGGTTATCACTTTAAAAGTAATCGGGAATCTTCCCAGTTCGCCCAAAACCGGTAATGTCATTGCTTTTCTATGAACTCTTAATAATTGCCTGCAGAATTTAATGTGTGCAGTTTCATGTGGGAATTGTTTGCAAGGCAGGTTTTGAACAAATGCTGCATTTTCTTTTCTCGACATATTTCATCTTTGTATTGGTAAAGGATGGGAACCACACCTCCGACCCATATGTGAAGATGGGAGAGACTAACGAGTCAAATAGGGTTGTAACTGTTCTCATATTTACATTTTGACCATAAAACGTTCTCTCCAATGTATGTGCGGCTTTATTCCCCTGTCTTGCTAAGTGTTCTTGGGCTTCTGTAAAATGTCCGTTTTTATGGAAAATGACTCCAAGATATTTATATTGATCTACTGTTTCAATTATGTTTTCACCGCAATTGAAGAATAGTGGTACCTTTGGATCTGATTTGGTGAATACAACGACCTTTGTTTTCTCTGTGTTGATTTTCATTCCCCAGTCTAAACAGTAGTTGTGTAACTGGTTTAATTTACGCTGAAGTCCCTGTTTTGTGTGTGTGTGTGTGTGTGTGTGTGTGTGTGTGTGTGTGTGTGTGTGTGTGCGTGCGTGCGTGCATGCATGCGTAAGTACATGCATGCGTGCGTGCATGCGCGCGCGCGCGCGCGCGCGCGTGCGCGCGTGTGTGTGTGTGTGTGTGTGGTGTGCACGCGCGTGTGCGTGCATGCGTGCATAAGTAGAGAAGGTCAGTATGCGGGGTCAACCCCACCATCATATTTTCTGCCCGGTAAACCCTCTTTTTTAACATCTTTTTCTTGCTCACTTGCTACTTTTTGCCTCGAAACCCTCTTTTTACAAGCATACTAGCAAGTAAGCAAGTAAATGATGTTAGAAAGAGGGAAAAAAAAATATACGGCAAGGTTGACCCCGCATATTGACCTTCTCTCCGGCTTATAAATCATTATTAAAAAAAAGTACAAAACTCTGTTGCTGTGGTTAGTTGGTTTGGCTAACTAGACCAAACAAGCATCCATGCCCGTTTGTCCTAGTTAGAGGAGCGCGACGCTATAAATAACCGTTCATACATGTACGTCTGTCCTAGTTACGAGCACCACCATCCTGTTAGACTCATGCTACTAAAATCGGACGTTCACACATGAACGGTTATCACAGTAGCAGTCAGCAAGGCTGATTTCACCACGACATTGCCACCTGTCTCTTTCACAAATACTCCACTATTCTCCGTGATGAGACAAATGATCATCAACAGCCTCTTGCTGTTCCTCTGTGAACAAAACACGTCCGTCTTCGTTGAAAGCCATGACTCAACTGAGAGGCGCCGGTTGGGGGCGCTGGGCTCTAGATTGGCATGCCCCACGTGATTGTGGTGTGATATTGTCTTGACGAATCGCATTTGCATTCTAGAATGTTGAATAACATTTGCCGACGCAGTAATGTTGCAATCAACTGCGCCACGGCCGGCCGCACCTGCCTGCTGCCACGTGTTTTATTGATTAGTGCTCAGACTGGTTATAGGCTGTTTGAGGGAATGCAGACACTATTTATTATTGATAACTGTTCCGCAGAGCGCGCTATAAGTGCTGTTATTGATTGTGCGTGGGCGATGAAGTCAACAAAAAATGAATGTTTTGCTGATTTAATTTTATTTATTTGTTTAAATGTTTGGGTTTGAAAATGAAGACAGCTTAGTGAATCCGATTTTAAGAATGATCTAAACACTTTAATGAAAAATTATGATGAACTATTTGACAAAGCAATCAAAGAGTTAGACATTGATCTTAATGATTCAGCAAAAGCTAAAATATTGGCAAGTCATGTTATAAATACAATTTTAGAGATAATGTGCGTTGAAGCATTGCAACACTTGGATGAAGAAACAGAATAAAAGTACGTTTGCTGATTTTTTTGTTCCTTTTATGTATATAGTGGGTTAGAAAAATGAAGACCATACTTAGTGAATCTGAGGTTGAGAAACTACTTAATAATACATTGTTGAGAGCTAGTGATGAACAATTAAAGCAACATGTTTAATGAATTAGATATAGATATTATTGACCCCACAAACGTTCAGGAAAGTGTAATACATGCTATAAGTAAAAGACCAGAGTCTCTTCGAATTAATTTGCCAGTAAAAGTGATGTTAGTTATTTTAATTGATTTTACAACACCTGATGGTAATAACATGGAAGTCTGGGTTTCTACTAGGCAAAAAGAAGTTAATAGTCACCATGATTTTACATCTGACTGGGCTGATTACATGCTTACACAGTTTAATAATGCAAGTGAAGAGGCTAAGCTAAGAGGGTCTGGGTGGAGTGAAGGCATGGTCTTTGAAATCAGATTAAAACAAACAAAATACTATCCCATAGTCGGCAATTCTTACATTCTTCTTCCAAGAGAGTTAGTTTTAAAACGTGCAGTCTTAAACATAAAGAATTCTGACAATATGTGTTTTATGTGGTGTGTTTTGGCAAAATTGCATCACGTTGGAAAGCACACAGACAGAGTCTCCAATTATGAACAATATAGACATGAGCTGAAGTTCGAAGGCATAGATTTTCCAGTAAACATAGAATGTATAGATCAATTTGAAGAGCAAAACAAACCAATAACTGTAAGCGTATATACATGGTCTGTGACAATCTACTGCCTCTAAGGCTGTCCCCCAACGCCCCTACTTTAGGTGAATCACTTAACAAGCATGTAGACTTGCTATTGTTTCCAGATGCGCCAAAGAGCCATTATGTATTAATCAGAACAATGAGTAGACTGTTAGAATATACAATGCATTAACAATAGCTCCTCCCACCATCAGAACTAATCCAGACATCTTTTTATAAATGAATGAATCTTTTTTATAAATCAATATTTTTCTAGAATGAATTTTTTTTTTTTATAAATCTTTCTATGCATTGATGTTTTCTGGGATAATCCCCTGTGTAACAAGAAAGTCTTTTGAGGCAATCCCCGCCGTTATTACAGCTATAACCTTAACAACATCCTCAATGTCTAACCTTCCTAGATCAGCTGGTCTCATCTTAAACATGTTTTTTGCTAACACGCTGTACCTTATACTAAGACCGCTGATTACAGCAGAGTGGTAAATAGTATTGATGATCTTTGCGGTGCTCATGTTTTTTATTAACTAAAAAAAATAATTAAAATAATCATAATATGAAAGACTGTCTATGTGCTTTTTAATCAGATAATCTTTTGTTGCTAGAGCTAAAAATAAGGTTGTAACTAGTTTCGGCGAATCTTCTATCTTTCCCATGTTGGGCGGTTTTATTCTTAACAAACATTTTGCTAGGGTTGAATAAACTTTAACACCAACAATAGGCACCGCATAATTAACCAGCGTTAAACTCATGGTTTTAAAAAGGTTTTATTATTTTTATTGTTTATAAAAAGGGCTTTAAAAAATGGATTGCGACGAGCTATTAAAGTGTGAGGAGGCAGCAGACCAAAACCTCTGTCATAAAGAAAGATTATACTCTCTGGCTGCATGTGGGAAAACCAGGCAGTATTTAGGTGTTGAACTAAGTATTGAACAGATTCAGCAATTGTCTACATCAGACGTTGAGAAGTATTACGCTAGGTACGAAGCACAGCTAGGATCAAAAATGGTTAGATCAGTGGGGCAGACAATGATTAGTTTATATGCTAAGTTAGTAGGCAAGATAGCGCCGATTGATTCAGAAGAAGATTTAAAATATGACTTATCACAAGATCCAGTTTTAACCAAGTCCCTAGAAACTCTTGCATGTGACATGTATTATAGATTTGGGACGTTGTTATGCCCATTCATCATGGGATTAATTACTGTTAATCATATTAATTTTAATCATATTAAAAAAAATGAGCGAGCAGGAGAAGAAGACTCCACAGGAGCAGAATATGGCTCCACAGAATGCCCCACAAGCGAGTGCCCCACAAGTGAGTAGTGTTACTAAAGCTAAAAGTCCTGGGCGTGTTGAGGCCGGTCGTAAACTAGCTGAATGGAACAGACTGCAAAAAGCAAACCAAGCAGCAAAACAAAAATTATTAGATGGTAATACAACACCGCCACCAGCACCGCCGCCGTCACCAACAACAACACAATCAAACTATAAGATGTATTATTATGTATTGGGGGGTGTTGTTGTTGGTGGGGGGCTTTTGGCATACAAGTGTCTAACCCCATACTTAGCAACAAAGTCACAAATCCCCACAAAAACAGTAAAAGAAGAAGAACCAGCTTCTGCAAAAAAAAAAGCACAACCTCCTGCTGTAAACCCATTATTTTTACTGAATTAGTTTTTTAATGTGTTGTTAAGTACAAGTTAAGTCAGTTATAACAAGTTAAGTGTAAGTAAAGTGCAAGTTAAGTGTAAGTAAAGTGCAAGTTAAGTGCAAGTCATGTTAAGTACTAGTTAAGATCTTAAGTAAAGTACTAGTTAAGTACTAGTTAAGTACCAGCTAAGATCTTAAGTCAGTTCTCCAATGACCTATAGCGTATGAAAACTCAGGATTAACGTAAGTTCGCTTGTTATTGTTAGAGACTAGTGATTTCTTATTAACAGCAGTTGTGTTTGCTTGATGCAGAGTAGAGCGCAGATTAACGTTTGTGTGATGAAATACTTTGTTTTCAAAGAGAGCCTGCTTGTAGTTGTTGTGACTTATATATTTTTTTACAACTTCTTTACTTATGCCCTTAGCTTTCTTCATTACAGAAGTCTGGCTAGCAACGCTATACATCTTTGACCGCAGACCAACATATTCTTGTATAACTGTTCCATTAAGTTCATCCTTCATCTTTCCAATTACTTTCTTGTTTACAGTTGAATGTAAAGGGCTGTCCTTTGGGTAGTCACATGTGTCGTACCATCCATCAGCTCCTTTGGCTACCTCCGCTTCGAAATCCTTATAAAAGTCTTCAGTTGGAACATCCAGAGTAAGAGTCAGTGTCTGTGTAAAGAACTCTGGATTCTGGGTACAGCGGTTTAAAGTAGTCATACAGAAACTCAAGCATTAACAATTTTGACAGCTCTAGCACAGTAAACCCAATAAACACCGGCTTGTCCAACCTCACACACATTTTCTTCATCATAATGCCAACCAGGCTGTCGCTAAATCTTCTAAAGTCTTGGTAGTTAGGTTTAGAGACCAGCTTAATTGCTTGTTTTTCTTTTGTAACTAATCTTACATCTTTACGATTGTGTACGTTCTCCATGGTTTTGCCAAAACAACTGTTGTTCATCAGTTTAAAAAAGTCTTTTTCTGAAGCGTCAGTGGCTTTAGTCCTAAGATCAGTATTCTTCATAATGTGTGGCCTCATAAAGGGCTCTTGGTCAAAAGTAATTATTCTGTGAACGGCAGTAAGTTTCAGTCCGTGTCTTAAGTAAAACTGTAGCAGTCTGTAATGACATACGTACTTAGTCTTGTGGCGAAGATTAGGCACGAGTTTAGGCGGTTCTGTGGGACTCATCTTTAATCTTTCTGCCGCTAGGGGATAATCATTATGGAGGTCATGCAACTCTGTAGGATATTCTAAGTCTACCTCTAAGATTAGTCCTACTGGATAATCAGGTGTAAGCTTTGACAACGCCTTTAACACCCGATTAACGTCATGAGGTCCTACGAACATTTTAAAGTTTCTTAATGGCAGTGCCTGGCTCATGGCCCACCCATACAGATTGTTGGCGTCTAAGTACATTAGATAGTTAGATGGTTTAGTGGGATCATAATCATCTAAGTACTTGTTGTTGGCTTTGTAGTAAGGGTGCAAGGCCATGCTAATGCCTCCCCTCAGCCCATCCTCAATCATCTGGAGTGTAGCCAGATCAGATATTAAGTCAATCTCAATGTTTGTAGACTTTAAGAATGCGTCCCAAGACAACCCCGGGGCAGAAATGTAATGTGATGAATCTAGGCCGTAATGTTTCATGCATGTAGATCTGTAATTCTGAAAGACGTCTGCCAATAAACACACGTCAGCCAATAAATATTGATCATGATAATCGCCCATTGTTCGACAGTGTAATTCTGTCCAGGCTTTCTGTGCGTATTCATAGTCAGCGTCAGATATACTTCTGCCTGTAAGACGGCTGTAAAAGTCTTCCTTTGCTGGCAGCGCTGGCTCATCAAACTTGTTCCATGAGTCCATGTATTCATAAGGGTAAACGCCTTTACGTACTAAAGCCGAGTCAAAATATTTTTTAGTTATTGGGCAGTCTTGTAGAGATTCTGCTAGTTTGTTTAAACTCCCCATCAGATGTTGGGCAGAGTCATAGAAGGATAAACAGTCTACAGTAAAGGTCATGTACTTTTCTGATGATTGTGCAATACAGCTAACCCTCTTACATTCAGAAGTTATTGCTTGCATGATAAAGTGAGAATCATAGCCTCGTAAGTTATGAAAGAAGATAGGCTGTTTCCATTTTTTGGGGTCAACCTTAAGTTGAAGATTACAACTGTTGTGTGCTGCTCCCCTGAATTTGCCAGTAATGTGATCATGGTCTCTCACTGTTGGGTTTTCTTTACTATTAGGTGTTAGCTCTGAGCCGCATATCCAACAGTGTGTAGATGATTCATAGCGCCTTTGATCTTCAGGAGCCATAATAATGTCTGAGAGATTCAGCTGAATAGAGAATTGATTGCGAAGGTGTTTCATGTGTTGTAAAAATCGACCGGCTGCGTCGGGGCCTCTGTAAATCTCTGGTTGTGTATGTGCCCCATCTGATCTAACAACAACAAACGCATAAGAACAAATCTGATGGTGGGTTAATAAAGCTGTTTTTTGTTCTTCTGCTTATTGAGGGCCATAGTACTGTGGCAAAATCGCTTCAAAGTCAGCATAGACTACGTATGGTCTCATCTGCACTTTGTGTATGTTTTTAAAACTAACTTTAGACCCCGGTTTGGGTGTAAGAAGTTCGGTTTTACAGTCTACAAAACTTTTACAATGTTTCTTATGTTCAGCAGCTGCTTCTATAGATGGGATTCTAACCAAACACCTTCTACAAAGCTCTTGTTTAGCTGTATTATTTGTAGTATAAGCCATAAGTCTGCTAATTGATCTGATTAATACATAATGGCTCTTAGAACCGTCTGCAAACAGAATCAGGTCTACATGCTTGTTAAGGGATTCACCTAAAGTGGGAGCATTGGGAGAAATCCTTAGAGGCCGTAGATTGTCTGCTACAGACCATGTGTATACGTTTACGGTTATTGGTTTGTTTTGCTCTTCAAACTGGCTTAAACTGTCTATGCTTACTGGAAAGTTTATGTTATTAAAGTTCAGCTCATTTATATACTGCCCATAATTAGATACTCTGTTTGCATTATTTTTAACTGGGTGTAAATGCGCCAAAATACACCACATGAAACATAAGTTATCTGATTTTTTTATGTTTAAGACTGCTCGTTTTAACTCTAACTCTCTTGGGAGAGGGATGTAAGAATTGCCGTCTATAGGATAGAACTTTGTTTGTCTTAATCTGATTTCAAGGACTGTTCCTTCAGACCAGCCGGAGCCGCGTAATTTCGCTTCTTCACTTGTATGGTTAAACTGTGTAAGCATGTAATCAGCCCATTCAGAATTAAAGTCGTGATAGCTGATTACTTCTTTCTGTCTAGTTGAAACCCAGACTTGCATGTTTTTATCATCGGGGGTTATATATTCAATCAGAATGGCCAACAACACTTTTACTGGTGGGCCAATTTGAAGAGACTCTGGGATTTTAGAAATGGCATGTGTTACGCTTTCCTGAACGCTTGAGGGGTTAATAATGTCCATGTCTAATTCACTAAACATATTGCCCACCTGTTCGGCAAATATCTCATCCAGCGTCTTTGTGATCGTCATTTTTAAGATCAAATATATAAGTAATACAAAAAAATAAATAATAAAATTTAGCTAATATTTATTAAAATTGAGGTAATACAAAAAAATAAATACTAAAATTTAGTTAATATTTATTAAATCGAATAGCTACTCCTTCAGAGTTAGTAAAAATAGACAATTCAGCGTCATCAGGAGCCATAATATTAACTAAAATTGCAATACACTTTATAACTGGGTTGGGCCAAGAATCTGGCATTTTACTGATTACGTTAGTTACACTTTCACGAATATCTGTGTGCTCAAAAAGATCCGCAATTAATTCGTCAAACTTGTTTCTTAACTCTTCTTCATTAGCCCCCCGCTCCATCATTAACTCTAGGGTGTGGCATATATTTTTAAGCTCTGTAACTACTTTGGTCGTCATTTTTAAGATCAAATATATAAGTAATACAATAATTAAATCAGACTCATTTTTGACCTATTTTGGGTTTAGTTGATCGTTTGCAATGTTCTGCTTTGCAAGGTTCTTTCTGATTGCTTCAGTGTCTACCTGTTGTGAAGTAAAAGTCTTTCTCCATTTCTTTTGGAGGTCAATTTTTTGTCGTCTGTAATCATCGCCGTCAGCCATGGCTCGTTTAAATTCTTCGTCTGTTACTTTTCCATCCAGCAATGTATTGCTTATAATCAACCTTAGTGAATGAAGTTTTGCTGTTGCTAGGGCCACAATGGCAGTGTGCTTTTGTAATTTGGGCGTTAACTTCTTTAAAACAGCACTTACAATCGTGGACATGGCACCTAAACCCAACCCAACACTCCCAAAAGCTATGGACATCGATGTCCCAACTCCAGTAGCTAAAAGAGCGACACTAGACTCAGTGCTTAAGCTGGATACAACCGATGAGCCGGTGATTATATAAGAAAGAGCATTTAAAGCTTTAGCATATTTCTTTCTAGTAACCCTATACTTATTTAAGTCACTTTCTATTTCTTCTTCAAGCTCAGTCATGTGCTTTAATCTAAACTGCTGACCGTCTTCCATTTTAAACAAGATTATTTTTTTAATCCTGTACATATCTTCTTATTAACCCTTCTGGCAGCACTTCATCAACAGAGTAAAACGCAATAAAATCAACATACTTAATGAAAATAAAATCAAGCACTGTTAGTTTAGCATTGTCAACCATCACAGTAACTTTGTCAGAAGATACAGAAGTGTTTATTTCATCCCCGTCTTTAGTAATAGCAATAACAAGCCTAAGAGGTTCGTCCAAGTTTTCAGACTTTATTTGTACGCCTCTGATTAACGTATGCTCTGGCAAACTAGGATCAGACTCCCTTGGAGTAATAAATAAGCGAAAAAGCATCGTCATTTTTCTAGGCAGTGATTCTAGCGTTGGGTTAAATTCTAAGCCAACGGTGTCATCCCCCACTTCAGCTAAGGACTTCTTTCTCCGCAGCATATGTTCAGAGCCCCGCCTAGTTATTTCAATCTGCTTTTTCTGTTGTGTTCCTGGGACTAGGCTAATAAGAAGGTGTCCTTCATTCAAAGCTTTTCTAAAATTGTATTTCTTATCAAAGTATACATTGGGGCTTCGTAGTTCAAACTTTAAATCCCAATTAATATTAGGAAGCAACGCCCAGGCATTCTCTCGTGTATGAAGTTTGTATTCGTGTTTGCCAAAATCGTTTGCCCTTAGATTTCTTATCTCTTCTAGGGTGGGATATTGCTGCCGTTTTTTGTCTTCAATTTCTGTTCGTTTGTAAACGCAATCGTCGGTGTACTCAAATCCATAAACATTTCCTGTCACTCCTATTAGATCAAACTCAGTTGTGTCTGCTAGATCTTTTAGCTCTACTGCAACGCATTTAGGAGCTAACTCTGCTTTTGATTCTGGCCCTTGAGACATTCTTTTTAGTATAAACAATTTGTTATAAACAATTTGTTATAAACAGCCTATAATAAACAATCTATAATAAGCAATCTATAATAAGCAAACGTATTGAACTGGTGGGTCAGTCCGCAAGCATAGTTTAACGTGCTTAGATTTTTCTAACTGCTCTTTTATTTTTTTTTAGTTCATCCTTGTCCCTGATTATATAGTTTTCACTTAAACATTCTTCAAAGCTGTCCCTGTCCTTAGTATAGAATAAGATGACTGATTTTAACTGCGACCTAAAGTCTTTTAAGACAGCATTGTATTTTTGAGTTAAGAGCCAAACAGAAACTAATGCGTGTCTTCCGCTAAAGGCTAGCTTAGACAGAGTCCTTCTTTTTTTAACAATGTCTCGTTCAGCTGAACAGTCATCAATAATAAACAGCGTTTCAGTTCCCTCAAATAGCCTATAGTAATGTTCTAAACAGTCGCTTACCTTGTCAGTAGGATCAACTAAAAATATATTCTCGTCTGTCCAAACAAACTGCCTTTCTTTGTAAGACTTGTTGTGCTTAATGGTTGTGCAGAATATAACAATGTACTCGTAATGAAATCTGTAAACAGTTTGTAACAAATCAAGTACGAAGACAGTTTTCCCACACCCAGTAATCCCACAAATAAGCGAGCAGTGCGGGTCTTTAGGCAAAAAGTTCAAACTATCCATCTGTTTTAATAGGCTATTTCTTTCAGTCTATTTTCTTCAATGTTTAACTGAGCGTCACAAACCACGAAAGCGTGCATTTGTATCTCACCATTCTCCTCCTTTTCCTTATTAATCTGTAAGCTTATGCCATCTGACCCTACCCTTCTTCCACTCCCGTGCAGTCTGTTGTCATACGTGGACCTAAAATCCAGCCATAATCCATATTTGTCTGTTAGATAATCTTCAAGTCTTACATCGTGAAGGTGAAGTTTTTTACACACATGATCAGCTGTGGGATCTGTTTGTCTGCCTCCAGCAAACAACTTTCTTATCTCATCAAAGTGTTGGTCAGGTAAAAAGCCGGCTGAATACAGCTGAAAAGGCTTGCCATCTACTGTGCAAGACAACTGCTCAATTTTTGGGTTGTAAAACACCTCAGATTCCCTCTTAAAAGGAGCTGGGGGTTTAGTAAATAGCAAGAGAACCCCCTTTAGGGACCTTAAAGAATAGCTTATAGCTATTTCCCAGACAGCGTCTTGCTTGTTTTTAATCGCTAGACTGTGGTGTAAAACTCTTTCAAAGTAAACAACCGTCTTACTTTTATACTGGTTTAAGATTGTTCTAGCCAGTTCAGGGTTAGTAACAACGTCAAAATTAAGAGAGATGTTACTAACAGTGTATTTGGCTAAGGGGTCTTTAGATAGAATAACAGGCCCGCTGTCATTGAATGTCAGTTCATAAGTAAGTCTGTCTCTTAGTGCGCCTTGGTAATATGGCTGGTGGGTTTTTAACAGTTCAAAATCTAGAGGGATGCAAAATCTGTTCTTAAATGCTCGCGCTATTGCCTGGTCTCCCTCGTCTTCCTTTGCATCTGCAGCATTAAGCCTGTGCTTAAGACCGTTTGGGCTCTGGATTCCCTGAAAGATTTTGTCTTTTCTTTCTGTTCTAGGCAGCCACAGACCAGATTAGAGATTAAAAATGTCTGCGCTACTCAGTGAGAAGACTTCTCTACCTTCCAGTTTAATTACTATATTTTTAATGATGGCCCTGCCCAGGTTAGCAACGACAGTAGCATTAGGATCCGCCGACTCAATATTTATTTTGAATGATAGCTTGGCAGTGCCTGGCATTATAACATCGTCAGGCCCAAGGTCACTAAATCTTACTGTTAATATTTCATTGGGCTCAATTGTTGATGGATTATTTACAACACGCACAGTCTGTCTTATGCCTTTTATGCCATGGGGCTCCTTCGCTTTTCTGTATGGATCAAGGTCGCAACCGTATGAGTTCATTTTTATAAACAAAAAATAATAAATATATAAATATGGCTGATGAAGATTATGACGTGCCTGATCCTCCTGAAGAAGATGAAGATGAAACAGAACTGGGTCGTTCATTGCAAGATAAACTTGAAGATGCAGAGGCAGAAGCAAGCCAAGGAGCGGGAGCGGGCCAAGGGGCGGGATTAAGCCAAGGGGCGGGCCAAGCAGCAGGGGCAGGCCAAGGAGCGGGAGCGGGCCAAGTGGTAGAATTAAGCCAAGGGGGGGGGGGGGGGGGGGGATTAAGCCAAATACAAATGTTTAGATAGAATTGAATCATTGTATAGTCATATGGGGAGAAAGCAGCCAAAAGCACTTAAGGTTTCCAATTTTTCAACAGATAAAAATAATCAGTTGTATGTAAGAACTAGTAAAGGAAGGCTTGCACCGCTTACTACAATACCAGACCCAAACAAGTTTTTAAGCGAGGGCACAATTCTTAGAGATCTCCCTATTGCCGACCAAAGGCAGTTAAACTTTATTGATAATTTAAGGTCTGAGGCTGTTAGACTTTTACAAAACATAGTGCAAGAGTTGCCAGCGCAATCTGAAATGCAAAACATCCCTCTTCACGAATTAAGTCAAAGAGATGAACTACTAGCAGAACTTGAGACGAGTTTTAATGAAGAAACACAGTTAAAAACAATTGCCGATTCTCCATTGCCTAGTCAAAGAGAAGGTGAGCTGAGTTTTGATGAAGAAGCAGCTTTAAAAACAATTAATGATCCTCCACTGTCTAGGCGTGAACTCAGAGATCTTGATGCTGCTCTGCGTGAAATCAGGGGTCTTGATGCTGCTCTACGGAGAATAGATGGCGAGCTAAAAAACAACTTGGCAAAACTTGGTGTGCTAGATAGAGAGATAGAAGAAGAAAATAATAAACTGGCTAATGCAGATGATAACAATTTAGGGTTAGAAGTAAAGGCCAGAATACAGCAGAAAACACAGGATTTAATGCTAAAAAGGGCAGCCAGGTTAGAAGCGCTGTCTACTAACAGAGAACAAATAGCATCACAAACAAACAGAATCAAAGAAACTATAAACAGAATCCTTCATGAAAATACTACGCTAGCAGAAAGAATAAGGATTCTGTTCAGAGAACAGGGGATTACAATAGTTAGTATATTAACAGCCATTGGGTTTGCTATCTCTACACTGGTTTATGCATTAACCGGCGGTGCGCCAACAGGGCCAGTAGCGCCTCCAACGCCTCAGCCCAGTAAAAGTTGGATTAGAAAACAACTGCACCATCTAGCAAACCTATTAAAGAAGTTAGCTGCCAAAGCGCTTGATGCTCTGCCTGGCATAATAGGCAGTGTTGTTAGTTGGGTTTTGTCTACTATAGGCAAAGTGGCTGGTTATATGGCTGACCATCTGTGGACTTTGGGGGTGCTGGCTGCTGGTTTAATTTTTAGTGAAATAAAGTATAGCTAATCCAGTAAAAGTTAAAAACACAACAAGGGCTGTCTTTTCGCTA
This sequence comes from Conus canariensis, assembly GCA_033310375.1. Lineage (NCBI taxonomy): Eukaryota > Metazoa > Mollusca > Gastropoda > Neogastropoda > Conidae > Conus > Conus canariensis. Next base: position 1,313,152 of record CM065741.1, read on the forward strand.
GTGTGTCTGTCGGGGTGAAGTACATCAACACGCGGTGTTGGACTGCTTTCTGGCTGTGGGCTGCTTATAACTGGTGGGGGGTCGCTTTCTGCAGGTTCTGGTTGTTCAGGGCTAGATGCTTTTTTTTAAATGGCTGGAGCGGGCCTTGTGTTTAAGCCTTGATTGTGCCCTAAGTTCTGGTCGTCTCCAGCTATGAGAATTTCATTATTATAATTCTGTATCATGCCAATCTGTAGTCTAAGGTCAGAAGGCAGCATGTATAATCCATGGCCCACAACAAAGTCAACCTTTGACCTAGCATGTGAAAGAACGTTTTGGTACCTTTGTATGCTGGAAGGCAAATCAACAGCAGAGTTAATAGCATCTTCTAAATTTGGGCTAGAAATTTTTTTTCTGGCGTAAAAAACCTTTGTAGATTGATCCACTATGCCAGATTTTGGTCTTTTGTTTGTGCTCCAAATTTAGACACCAAACGTCCCGTCCGAAATGGAGTATTGAGTCTTTGTACCCCCTGGATTGTTAGGCCTTTACTTTCATTTTAAGATAAATGTTCCCCCAAGCATTAGGGTGTTTTTGTTCTATTGTTTCCCAATCAAATTTTGTTTGTTTGGTTGAAAAGAGGGGTGGCCGGGCCAGTATTTCAAAATTATATTTCTACTTGTGCCCCACAAAATACAATGTGCCTAACCCGTGTTTGGGGGTTCTAACTTTTTTTCTTAAGTCATTTTAAAGGTTTAATTTTAAAATTCGTTGCAGATTTTTCATATGCATTTTTAGTCCATTGGGCTGAGAAATGGTTTTTAAACGCGTTGTCGTTGGGGAGGCGCACCCCTGTAGTTGGGTTTAAATTTTATGCGTCTATATGGTAATAAACATGAAAGTTTTTTTACTGCCCTTTTAATGAGAGTTTTGGGGTGGTTTAAAGGGTTTGCATATAAAAACCCCAAAGGGGCCGGGGGTTTTGGCAGTAAACTGAAAAATTTTAAAACTGATTCTGGTTAAAAAGGGGGGGGGGGGGCCCCCCCCCCCCCCCCCCCCCCCCCCCCCCCCCCCCCCCCCCCCCCCCCCCCCCCCCCCCCCCCCCCCCCCCCCCCCCCCCCCCCCCCCCCCCCCCCCCCCCCCCCCCCCCCCCCCCCCCCCCCCCCCCCCCCCCCCCCCCCCCCCCCCCCCCCCCCCCCCCCCCCCCCCCCCCCCCCCCCCCCCCCCCCCCCCCCCCCCCCCCCCCCCCCCCCCCCCCCCCCCCCCCCCCCCCCCCCCCCCCCCCCCCCCCCCCCCCCCCCCCCCCCCCCCCCCCCCCCCCCCCCCCCCCCCCCCCCCCCCCCCCCCCCCCCCCCCCCCCCCCCCCCCCCCCCCCCCCCCCCCCCCCCCCCCCCCCCCCCCCCCCCCCCCCCCCCCCCCCCCCCCCCCCCCCCCCCCCCCCCCCCCCCCCCCCCCCCCCCCCCCCCCCCCCCCCCCCCCCCCCCCCCCCCCCCCCCCCCCCCCCCCCCCCCCCCCCCCCCCCCCCCCCCCCCCCCCCCCCCCCCCCCCCCCCCCCCCCCCCCCCCCCCCCCCCCCCCCCCCCCCCCCCCCCCCCCCCCCCCCCCCCCCCCCCCCCCCCCCCCCCCCCCCCCCCCCCCCCCCCCCCCCCCCCCCCCCCCCCCCCCCCCCCCCCCCCCCCCCCCCCCCCCCCCCCCCCCCCCCCCCCCCCCCCCCCCCCCCCCCCCCCCCCCCCCCCCCCCCCCCCCCCCCCCCCCCCCCCCCCCCCCCCCCCCCCCCCCCCCCCCCCCCCCCCCCCCCCCCCCCCCCCCCCCCCCCCCCCCCCCCCCCCCCCCCCCCCCCCCCCCCCCCCCCCCCCCCCCCCCCCCCCCCCCCCCCCCCCCCCCCCCCCCCCCCCCCCCCCCCCCCCCCCCCCCCCCCCCCCCCCCCCCCCCCCCCCCCCCCCCCCCCCCCCCCCCCCCCCCCCCCCCCCCCCCCCCCCCCCCCCCCCCCCCCCCCCCCCCCCCCCCCCCCCCCCCCCCCCCCCCCCCCCCCCCCCCCCCCCCCCCCCCCCCCCCCCCCCCCCCCCCCCCCCCCCCCCCCCCCCCCCCCCCCCCTTTTTTTTTTTTCCCCCCAAAGGGGTTTTTAAAAATTTTTTTTAAAAAACCCCCCCCCCCGGGGGCCTTTTTTTTTTTAAAAAGGTTTTTTTAAAAAATTTTTAAAAAAAAAAAAAATTTTTTTTAAAAAAAAAACCCTTTTTTTAAATTAAAAAGGGGGGGGTTTTTGGGGGGGTTTGGGGGGTTTTTTTTTGGGGTTTTTTTTAAAAAAAAAAAATTTTTTAAAAAAAAAAACCTTTTTAAAAATTTAAAAAATTTAAAAATTTTTTTTTTAAAAAAAATTTTTAAAAATTTTAAAAAAAAAAAAAAAAAATTTTTTTTAAAAAGGGAAAAAAAAAAATTTTTTTTCCCCCCTTTTTTCCCCCGAAAAAATTTAAAAGAAAAAAAAAATTTTTTTTAAAAAAAAGGGAAAAAATTTTTTTTTCCCAAAAAGTTTTTCAAAAAATTAAAAAAAATTTTTTTTTGGGGGAAAAAATTTTCTTTTTTCCCCCCCCAAAAAAAGGGGGGTTTTTTGGGTTTTTTTTTTTGGGAAAAAAGGGTTTAAAAAAATTTTCCGGGTTTAAAATTCAGGGGTGTTTAAAAAAAAAACCCCCAAAAGGGGGGAAAAAAGGGTTTTTTTTTTATTAGTATTTTTAAAAAGGGCCCCAAAAAAAAAATTTTAAAAACCCCCGGGGGAAAGAAAAATTTAAAAATTTTGTGGTTCTAGAGCAGCAATATTATTTGCCGCAAATCCCACTTTTCACCCCGATTAAGTTTTTTTATTTTGTAGGTTTTTAGCTGTTTTTTTTGGTTTTGGGGAAATTTTTTTTTTTTTGAAAAAGGGGTTTGCGGGCGAAATTTTAAAAAGGGGGGGGGGGTTTTTTAAAAAACATTTTGGGCATTCTCTGCATATCAATATTAGGTACCCTAAAAAATAAAAATTTTTTTGATTTTTTTTGACAGATCCCATCCCTCCGTAAAAAAGGGTTTTTTTTTTCCCCCGTACGTGGAATAAAAATTTTCTATATGAATGTCCCCCTTTTTTAAAGGCAGTGATTTTTGGGGGGGGGGGTTTTTTTTTTTTTTGATACATTCAACATTATTAGTTTTTTTTAAAACGGTTTTTGGGGCGGGGGGGTTGGGAGTTGATTGATGAAAGTATTTTTGGGAAGGCCATTTTGTTGGGGTTGATCACTGTCGCGTCGTTCCCCCGTTGCAGTCAAAAATGGTTTTAAAAAAATTTCCGTGTTTTCGGAGTCTAACCTTGTTTCACTGACACCAAATTCTTTTTACTGGATGAGGTGGCTGTTTTAAGGTCATTTAGTTTTTATGGGCTTTATTAAAAAAAAAATTTGCATTGAGGTGTCCAACTTTTTTGTCCTGGAAAAATTGGGGGGATGGGAAGGGGATGGGTTTTTTTAAAGGGGAAAAGTGACCAAATCGACGAGGAAGACAGGGGTTTTTTTAAAAAATACACAAAAAAGGGGAAATTTTTGATCAATTTTAAAAAAGGTTTTAAAAGGGTGAAAAGTAACGTTTTTTTGGGTAAGCACAATGATGACAAAGGGGAGGGGAAAGGGAAAAGGGGTTTTTAAAAAATTTTGCCAAAAAGGGCAGAATTAAAAGAATGTATCTTTACAAAATTCAAAAAACCCGTCAAACAACAAACAACAAAGAGCAATGGTTGAAGCACGATGTCGAACAAATAGAAAGAAAGATAAACAAAGTATTAAGCTTAAAACAATGAATGACGATAACACAAAAAACAAAGAAACAAAGAAACAAATCAATGTTAACAGCGGTGCAAATAAAGAGGATGCTGTGAGTGCTATGAGCACAATCCACTTTAGAGCAGTTTTATGGAGTGAACATTAAGAAAAGGGAAACGAAGCACACACAAAAACAAAAACAACAAAAAAAACCACCAGAAAGAAAAGAAAAGAAAAAAGTGTTTGCTGTTGTTGTTGTTGTTGTTGTTGTTGTTGTTGTTGTTGTTGTTGTTGCTCTTGTTGTTGTTTTTCAATTTGATTCACGAACAATCTGTGGCAGTGAGAAGTAGTCCAAGTCCCAATGTCAGGAGGTTGGCCCAAAGATTCTTTTCTGTCCACAAAACGACAGCACCTGCACGAGCCGCCTACCTCACTGCAAAGTTTGAGAGAGAGAGAGAGAGAGAGAGAGAGAGAGAGAGAGAGAGAGAGAGAGAGGGAGGGAGAGAGAGAGAGAGAGAGAGAGAGAGAGAGACAGACAGACAGACAGACAGACAGACAGACAGACAGAGACAGAGACAGAGGCAGAGACAGAGAGACAGAAAGAGACAGAGAGAGAGCTAAAAGGCAGAGGAGCGACTATGGAGACGGCCCCAAGAGCAGTATAAACACAGAGCGAGAGAGAGACACGGAGAGAGAGAGAGAGAGAGAGAGAGAGAGAGAGAGAGAGAGATGGATGGAGAGAGAGAGGGGGGAGGGAGAGAGAGAGAGAGAGAGAGAGAGAGAGAGAGAGAGAGAGAGAGAACGCTCACTATTTTTTTAATGATAAAAAGAGACAGATGCAATTAATTATTACGAACATGGCAAAGTGAAAAGATGCACAGAAAGAGAGAGAGGGGGGGGGGGCAGAGAGAGAGAGACAGAGAGAGAGAGAGAGACAGAGAGAGAGAGAGAGAGAGATGACAAGAATGTTTTGCCAAGGGAAGTAATTTTTGACAAAGATGAAGTGTGCTTTCTTCTTTTATTTCTTAAGAGAACACAAAAACCACGAAATTCCACCGTTTATATCAGTAAAGAAAAATGGGCCTTTTATAAACAAATAGAAGTTTGTTGTATTGGGGACGTAGATGGAATCTGACACTGTATATGATCGGTAAAAAGCTTGTGGTTGTTGTTGACATGATGGCACTGTTGCTCATTCCATACAGTATGAGCATTGGTGTTTGATTTCAGTCACTATGAAACGTCATGAGCTTGTCTGGGGCTACGTTGTAGACAGGCAGCTGAGCAGGAACACTGAGAGTGTCACCGTCTGATGACGCTGACCTGTCTGGAACTGCTTGCTGGTTGTCCTGGAACCTGCACTGTCGTCCGATTGGAAGACGTCATCAGCCTGTCTTCGCCTGCACTGCCTACCACTCCACACCATCACAACGACATGGGTGCACACTTTACCACCCGCCTACAAGTCAAATAGCTGCTTCAGGGTTTCTTTGTTTGTTTTGTTTTTTTGTAATGTCCTTGTGCGTAATGCCGCTGACATACATACACAAACAGACAGACGCAGGGAGAAAACATAAGGTCCATTGCTGAGGGACTGGCACTGGTAATTAATAATGATAATAATTAGTTTCAAAGTAAGATGTCTGTAGGTGGAAATTTGAAACGAACTTAACTGAAAAAAGTCTTTCGCCAGATGAAAGGGAGCAAAACAAAGAAGACAAACCATGACGCGTTTCGACCTCTGTGGTCTTCTTTCAGGCCAGACAAACAACATTGCAGACAATGAACACGAAGAAGGAACAATCACTTCTCTTCTCCGATTGGGCGCCAAATGATCATGATGCAGAAATAGACAATGATAATATGTCAAATACGTACGATTTATATACAGTGCGATGTACTGATGATTGTTCAAAGCCAAAGAGTCATAAGAAATGTTCATGCAATAAAACAGATGTCATTAAGAAAGGAATCACACACACACACACACACACACACACACACACACACACACACACACACACACACACAGGGGCGCGCGCGCGCACACACACACACACAGACACACACACACACACACACACACACACACACACACACACACTATATATATATAAGTTTTTTTTCAATTTTCAATTTATACATCAGAGCTATATGCAATTATGAAAGCTCTGAATTATATCTTATATGACACGCCAGTATCATTTTATAGTGTGCTATTTTGTGTTGATTCAAAATCAGTTTTACAATCATTAAAGCACTGGAACTCTAAAATTAAAACTGATATTCTTTTTGAAATTAAGCATCTGTTACATTGTTTACTTTCCCGAGGTATAGCAGTTGATTTTTGCTGGGTTCCTTCACATTGTGGCTTAAAAGGGAATGAATTAGCAGACAAATTGGCAAAACAGGGAGCCTGTACAATTTTTGAAACACCCTTCAACAAAGTCTTAAATTTTTCTCCGCATGAATTGATCCAGCGATTGGAAAAGAATATGCGGAAGAAACATCTTAATGAGAATTTATTCGTCCTGCCATCATGTCCAAGGTATCTAGCCAGATTAATTCATAAATTACGGTTAAATACATGGAATACAAAATATTCACGAGGTATAGCGTGTATATGTCAGGAGAATATCTCAATTCGTCACCTTTTATTTGAATGCCCTATACTAACCACAGCTTATAAGGAGAAGAATATTTTTATAAATAATTCTGACCATGTTGATAGTGTGGTAAATAACCCTTGCTTTTTGATATTGCTTTGGTTATTGCTCAGTCCCCAGTTGCAAAACTATTGTGAAAAAAGCCATTTGAGATTTTTTTTTTTTTTTTTTTTGGGGGGGGGGGGGAGGGGGAGGTGCTGGTAGTACAATGGAATGTACATTGCAGTTTAAAGGTCTAAGATCATCTTGCGATGAAAAGACGTTAAATAAAACTACTGAACTGAGCTTATATATATATATAAAGTTCTAACCTTTGCCAAGTCATTACTATCATGACCGAAGAATTGTTAGCCTGCACTTGTTTTCCCCCACTACTTAATTGTTCAGCATTATATTGTTTGGTCAATCAGTGGGAGATTGCATCTCTTAGGAGATCCAAGTAAAGCTTGTTCTGTACAATTCTTAGCCACTCACAATGCTTGGGTTATTGAACAGCAGAGCTGACCACTCAGACTGTTCCATATCTTTTGATCTCCCTTGCATCCTTGAATGGATCCTCAAGCATAGGCTCAAAGATTGTCCCCTACATTTTATACTGTTTGAATAATGCTTTTAGTTTTTCAGCAACTTTTTTTCCTCTCCACACTTTCGTTTTGTTCTATTTACTGCCCTTCGCTGGCTGCTTTGAGGGTGCTGTTGGACTCTTTTTTGAACCCTTGGTGGTGAAAATACCACAGAATTATGGACTGTGGTGTGTCTCTATTTGACACCAAGAGCACAGACACAATCAGCCGTGTCTCCCTGATGAGCCCGATCCAGCGGACGAAAGGCCTAGGAGCAGGCAACACAAATAGATGTGCCTTTGAAAGGGATTACGATGGTTCCCTCAGGCAGCTAGTGAAGGGTTTCTCACATTTATGATATATTCCCCCCCCCACCCCACCCCACCCATTTTCTTCATCTTCAATATATTTTTTTTTTTACTAAAAGTTCAAATCTTTGCCAAGTCATTACTATCATGACCAAAGAATTGTTAGCCTGCACTTGTTTTCCCCCCACTACTTAATTGTTCAGCTATATATATATATATTGTTAAAAAATATTTTTTAAAATGAAGTATTAAAATCTACAAGCTTGTTTCAAGCCTTGCTATCTTCAGGATGTCTTTTGGGGCACGCCAACGATCTTTTATGGCGTGCTGGACTTGATTTCAACTCTGTGTGTGCAGGCGGATCTCATTTGCTGCACGTGCGGCCTGTGGTTCTTATTGGGGCCTGTTCAGATGGAATGTGCTAGCAAAGATTTCCACTTGTGCCTGCAATTGTTTACAATTTCTACTTTTGTGTTCAGAGTTGCTAAGTGTGATTTGCACAATATTAACCATTTTTCTGTGGAGCATAGATTGCATCTTTTTGAAATATTGTTGTATGGTGTTGCTCTTTTTATGATTTTCCATGATATGTTGTAGTATATTTTTTTATCTTTGAGTCTCCAAATGTATTTACTCAGCTCTGTTTGATTTTTGTATTTTTCATTTTCGAATGACTGTTTGTGGTTTGCGTATCTGGTTTTGAAAGTGTTTTCAGTAATCCCTATATATTTTTCATTTTCTGATGTTACCGTAGCTTGGTATACAATGTTGCTGTGAAGCCAGAGTTGAAATCAAGTCCAGCACGCCATAAAAGATCGTTGGCGTGCCCCAAAAGACATCCTGAAGATAGCAAGGCTTGAAACAAGCTTGTAGATTGTAATACTTCATTTTAAAAAAAATAATTTTTAACAGATGTTGCTCCCCAAGGGGTTGAGCACCTTCAGATTTTTAAAGGACACTTTTATATTGTTCATTATATATATATATATATATATATATATGAGAGAGAGAGAGAGAATTTTTTTAGATGTTTTTAGTTCTGAGGATTCAGTTTATCGGTTATGTATTGAACTGTTTGGATCAACAGTTTCGTCATCCTTCCAGAGTAGGAGAGAGAGAGAGAGAGAGAGAGAGAGAGAGAGAGAGAGTTGAAGGTGCTAGAAGAAGATATCTGCACTGTGCTCGTCGCTGTGCCTCTTGTGTCTCTACGTGTCTCTGTCTGACTCTCGTATTGCCTATCGGCTTATCTGTTCTGTCTCATGCTGTGTTAAGTTTTTGTGTCTGTGTTGCTGTTTTGTTGTTTGTCACGTTGTTTGGGATATTGCTTTTGACCAATTCCCTTGTTCATTAGTGAAATGTCATTAAAGAATGTCGAAGACGTCTTATGTGTCATATTCAATCAGTGATTACGGAATCTAATTATCATCTTAACTTACTCTTGACGTCTTTCTGACAAAATAACAATAATGTTGTGTGTGTGTGTGTGTGTGTGTGTGTGTGTGTGTGTGTGTGCGTGCGTGCGTGCGTGCGTGTGTGTGTGCGTGCGTGCGTGCGTGCGTGTATGTGTGAGTGTGTATGCGCGCGCGCGTGTGTGTGTGTGTGTGTGTGTGTGTGTGTGTGTGTGTGGGTGTGTGTTGTGTTGTGTTTGTGTGATGTGTGTGTAAGTGTAGGTGTGTATATGTGTGAGTGTGTGTGTCATCGACAAAACGGTGCCGCAGACCAAACGGGCCTGGCGAGGCAGGAACTGACACACGTTGGTGCTTTCTGTCGTAGCTTCCGTGTTGTCTGTTTCACCGTCCGTTCAAAGCATTCCAACATATTCATAGACTATGGACGACAAGTTCAAAACACAAGGAATAATATGAAGCAAGTCACATTGGATAATGTTGTCGCTGTATAACAGTGCTGGTGATCAAATCGGAGAATGAATCCACTGTGAAGGAGTTTGTGTCCTATTTTTCTCTATTGCGATGAGAAACACCAAACAGCATGAACTATTTTTGTCATGACTGAACAGCAGGCATTTCAGTCTGTTCACACCTGTAGATGTGATTCTCCAAGACTGTATCTGAGCGGAGAACTTGGTCTTTGAAAAAGAGTACCAAACACAGCTGGCTTTCCTCCTCGCCTGGCTGTCGACATAAGCTTGGATACGATTTTCGGTGGAAAAATACTCTGTGGAAACGGACTAATAATGTCTATACATTTTCAGTTGTATTTATCATCAACATGGAGTCATCAACAACATGTCGATCGGGAAGTCTGAATTTCGTAGAGTGACAATTAGCGCACAACTCCGACAATGACACGAAGTGGAACGAAGAAGGCGACTGTTCCAGACAGGTCGGCATCGTCAGTCATGTCGTAGAGTCGCAAGCTTGTGCGGAAGAGATCGTAGGCATGCGATCCACGAAATTAGAGCTTACGGACTTGACTTGGAATGTACGTTTTTGATTCGGCAGTTCTTCTCACAAACTTTTGGGAAAGCAAGAAATAGTCCAGGTCCAGGTTTGGTCGGCGGAAGATGAAAAATGGCACCACAAATTGATTGTGCGAGATACCAGTAAAGGGAAAATAAGGGCTTTTTGTCCAAGGTGTAAAATACATTCATTGTTGTGAATTTAGCAATGTATACATAATAATGATATAGGTTCGAGGCACTTACATGTTAAAGATTTGACACGAATTGATCCAGATTCATCTGTCAAGGGAGGTAAGGGGAAGGTAACTCCTGAACAAACCATATTAACTGGCGGGCGAAGGATAAAAAATAGCGCCAAAATCGATCGAGCAAAATACCAGTTTAGTTTAGAAATTATGGGCTTTTCGGTCCAACACAGTTGTAAAGAATAAAATACATTCATTTGTGTGACTTCAGCGACATAGACATAATAATGATATAGGTTCTGAGGCATTCCCATTTGAAGGAGTTGACACGAACTAATCCAAGATTGATCAATCAGGGGAGGTAAGGGGAAGGTAACTCCCGAACAGACCATTTCATCTGCTGAGGTCACCACGAGAGAGGTGCCCATTTGAGCACCTGGCTACATAGACCTTCACGTGCTGATGTATTTGTTAGTTGTCGCTGTTCATATTAGTTCACTCTGAACCACATTGCTCCCTGTGGATTTGTTGTGGCTAAGGCTGTGTCCGAATGAACTCGAGTGTGTTTTGTGTATGGGAGAGCGTCATTAATGAGCAGCGTGTCGAAGAATGCACAGAACGATGACACGTAACAACAGCAACAGCAACCAGCACAGTGACAACACCAGCCACCACCACAACAACGGAACTAAATCGTTCCTCTTTTTGACAACCCTCCCCGGCTCCCCTCTTCATATTTATTGTCCATAGTCATTCTGTCTAAATCAATACAATCGGCTTTATGTTCACTCCGTTTGTAGTCCCTTTCGTGCGCACAGAGTGAATCGATGTTGAGAAAAACAATTAAAGAAAACTTGAAAAAAAGAAAAAAAAAGCAGTAATTCCTGCAAGAAAACAAAGGGCAGTAATTCGGTTAGGGTTGATCAGGAATTTCTTCATTTGAATCGCTCTCTGTGGGATTGAATCAACCTTTCCTTTCAAAACAATTCAAAACAATAAAAGGACTATGCTGCCCAACGAACGAAACAAACAAATGACATGACAAAACGCGACGCCTACGAAGAAGTAGAGTAACTCTTGTGCAGTCATGATAAGAAAAAAATGAGTTATTTGCTCGTTCTTCGTAATGGTCCCAAACGGTGCTTCATGTTGCCTGAGGAACAAGACACAAGAGGTCTGGAAAGGCGTCGTGTTTGTTTTACCATTGGTTTGTCCGGCGGCGTAGTCATTTCTCTTGGAACTAGGTTTCCATTTCCGCCTGCAGTCCCTCCCCCGACTCCTTCCCTCCCTGCCCCGCCCCTACATGATGGTATGACAGTAGTAACGTCAGTATGAGCACAACGCCTGTGCTGGCTCCTGATCCCCTTTACAGTTGGAGGTGGAGAAGGCATTGGGGGTACAGGCCGTGACCTGAGCAATGACCCTCTGCTACACAGGTTTTTCTCTGACAGTTGATTGTACTGGGCTCCAGACTGATGTGGTCTGGCAGTATCAGATGTTATTTGGGCAGAGGTGGGACGCATCCACATCTGGGGGTGGGAATGCACCCTGCCCCCAAACCAGTACATAGCTCAATCTATGCACGGTACACCTGGTTGGTTTCTTGGTGTCTGGATGTCTGAAGCTCATTATAACGTATCTGTTTAGCCCAGTAGTTCCATTTTCTGAAACAGACGGCGTTTAAGCGTGTCCATTTTGAGTTGGAAGGTTGCCATGCAACAGTGTGTGTGTGTGTGTGTGTGTGTGTGTGTGTGTGTGTGTGTGTGTGTGTGTGTGTGTGTGTGTGTCTCATTCAGATATCAATCGCAGACAGACCAAAATAAAAAAACAAAATTGAACTCTTTCGGTTCAGAACTTCTAAGTATTCTCTTGGCAGTATAAACTTATGTTTTGATAGATTTCTTTTGCGCCCAATCAGCGAATTCATTACAAAAAAAAAAAAAAAAAAATGTTCTATTCAAACAAATGCTGACCATTTTCAGACTATTTTGAAGCAGAACTCCTAATTCCTTCTCTTGACGGTCAAAACTAATATTTCTACGCATGAACTGACTTAAATGGATTAATTTTGCGCCCAATAGCTACAAGAAGGGAAGTGACTGATTGCTCGTTCTTCGTTTCGAATTGTCCCAAATGTTGGTTAATCTTGCCTGAAGAAGAAGACCAAAGAGGTCTGAAAACGCGTCGTGTTTTGTTTTGTCATTTGCCCCTATCTTTTTTTCTTTTCTTCTTGTCCAACCTACGGAACAGTCCTTTCTCTGTTAGGTTTGTTTCAGTTTCCGCCTGCAGTCACCTCACTGTCAGTTCTTCTTTTTTTTCTTTTTTTCCCCTTTTTTATTGCGCGCTCTGTCAGCAAGGATTGCACAAACAATACAGAATTCATTTTAACCACACGTAGTAAAAGGGTGAAATATATGACCCAACGACAATACCACTAATGCTTGGAGTTGACCTAACGGGAATGCATGATCATTCAGCGAATTCATTACAAATGAAAATATTTTCTATCGGAAAAAAAATGTTGAACATTTTCGGACAGGGGAAGCAGTTTTTTTTTTTTTTTTTCGATTCAGAACTTCTAATTCCTTCCCTGTTGTATAATGTCGTGTTTCTACGCGTGAACTGAATTAAAGGGAGTAAGAGAATGTCAATATCTAGGTTCTATCCCACCACATCTTATTTTGCACGAAAACCCCCCTTTTCACAAACAAATCTCGTCCATCTCATGCTACTTTTTGCCAAATTAACACCTTTTTACAATCAAAATTAACATGCAAAAACCTCCAAAATTGACGTAATCGTTATTTTAAAATGGGGGTTTTCGTGCAAAATAAGATGTGGTGGGATAGAACCTAGATATTGACATTCTCTCTTCTCTTCTGATTAATCTTCTATCTCAAGCACCGCCAACAAATCAGAACAAACAACCGACCTTCCATCTTGGTTAGTTATTTTTACACACACCGAATTTATATCCTCGCCAACTAATTCTTTAAATTGACTGTTTTCGCCAAATGTATATGACTGATAATCGCAAACACCTCCCCCCCCCCCCCCCCCCCCCCCCCCTTAGTTGACGGGAGTGCTCTTAGAATCGTAGATGGCTGACCATTATACAAATTAGTGTTTGTTTTTAATTCACTTAAATGGACATACACCCTTGGGTTAATTAGAAAATCGGATGCTCTACTACCTGCATACTCGTAAAGGCCGCTTTCTAAGTACTTATGGGTGTTAACGCTATACGTTTCACCGCTATCATAAAAGCCCAAGATTCGCGCAAGACCTCTGGGAAAAACGTACTCTCGCCTTTCTTCTGGAAAGTTCATAGTAAGTTATAAGATTTGCCTCATTAATTTTTAACTTAATGCCGAAATTGCTAAATACTTCTTTTAAAGAACAAAAGTTGTAGTAACCATCAGGTATTTTTAACTGCTTAAATAAATTACCTTGCTCGCCCTTAACATTCACCCAGTTATTCTTAGCTTTTTCAGATATATTAATCCACCTAACTTTAAAACCAATTTCTCTAAGAGCAACCCTATTATTACCACGCCTATTGTCAATTGGATACTTTAAGAACACGCGCTGGTTTTGCTTGGTTATATAAAGGAACATCCTTTTTAAATCCTTTTTTTTTAATCTATTTAAAAATGGAACCTTTTAAATATAATGAAAGTGCCACTTACGACGTAGGAGGGGTTTATGAGCCCAAATCTTTGGACTTTAGTAACCTAACCATCGCAGTGGATGAATCATATGGCTTTCTAGTCAGACTTGTAAACCCACTAACTAGATATTTAAATCCTCCAATAAAGAGTGATAGAGTGCCATCAGCATGGTCAACTCATCCTATGGCCTTTTACCAGAATCAGTTAAATTTTGCAGTTTACTGCTCAACCACTGGCTGCGGTGTTTCATATACAAACCATTTAAACCACCCCAACCTCTTAGTAAGGTCAGTATATAACTTTCATGTTTATTATCAGTATAGACGCATACTAACTGAACTACAAGTACGCCTCCCCAACGACAACGCGTTTAATCCATTTCTCAGCCCAATGGACAATAATGCATATGAAAGAATCTGCAACGAATTTAACATTAACCCTTCAAATAACTTTAGACAAAAGTTAGACCGCAATCACGGGTTAGGCACATTGTATTTGTGGGGTCAGCGGAGAGAGTATAATTTTGACTACTGGCCCGGCCACACCTCTTTTAAGTCAAACTCCCAAGTTAGATTGGGATCAATAGAGCAAAAACACCCCAATGCTTGGGCAACATTTATCTTAGATGAAAGTAAAGGCCTAACAATGCCAGGAGTGCAAAGGCTCAATGACTCCATACGGACGTACGTTTGGTGTCTATTAGGAGCGCAAGCACAGACCAAGTCTAGCATAGTGGATCAATCTACAGGCTTTGACGCCAGAAAACAATTTCTAGCCAATTTAGAAGATGCTATTAACTCTGCTGTTGATTTGCCTTCCAGCATACAAAGGTACCAAAACGTTCTTGCACATGCTAGGTCAAAGGTTGACTTCGTTGTGGGCCATGGATTATACATGCTGCCTTCTGACCTTAGACTACAGATTGGCATGATACAGAATTATAATAATGAAATCCTCATAGCCGGAGACGATCAAAACTTAGGACACAATCAAGGCTTAAACACAAGGCCCGCACCAGCCATTTTGAAAAAAGTATCTAGCCCAGAACCTGCAGAAAGCGACCCCCCACCAGTTATAAGCAGCCCAGAAAGCAGTCCACCGCCCGTTGATGTACCTCACCCCGACAGACACACTAGCGAAAAGACGGCCCTTGTTGTGTTTTTAACTTTTACTGGACTGGTCATACTTTATTTTACTAAAAATTAAACCGGCAGCCAGCACCCCCAAAGTCCACAGATTGTTAGCCATATAACCAACCACTTTGCCTATTGTAGACAAAACCCAACTAACAACACCGCCTATTATGCCAGGCAGTGCACCAAGCGCTTTGGCAGCTAACTTCTTTAATAAGTTTGCTAGATGGTGCAATTGTTTTCTAATCCAACTTTTACCAGGCTGAGGCGTTGGAGGCGCTACTGACCCTGTTGGCGCACTGCCGGTTAATGCATAAACCAGTGTAGAGATAGCAAACCCAACGGCTGTTAATATACTAACTATTGTAATCCCCTGCTCTCTGAACAGAGTCCTTATTCTTTCTGCTAGCGTAGTATTTTCATAAATCATTTTGTTTATAGTTTCTCTGATTCTGCTTATTTGGGTTGCTATTTTTTCTCTGTTAATATACAACGCTGCTAACACGTTTGCCTTTTCTTTCATTAAATCCTGTATTTTCGCCTGTATTCTAGCCTTTTCTTCTTGTCCTAAATTGTTATCATCTGCATCAGCCAGATTAATTTTTTCTTCGTCTATCTCTCTCTTCAGCTCATTAAATTTTACCAAGTTTTTTTTTAGTTCTTCGTTCGTAGTTGTTAAAGCAGACTTAATATTCAAGAGTTCATGCAGAGCAGTTCTAATATCCCTGAGTTCACTCGTAGACAATGGAGGATCATCAATTGATTTTAAAGCTGTTTCTTCTTCAGGACTCAGCTCACCTTCTCTTTGCCTAGGCGAACCGCCAATTGGCCCCTCAATAAAACTCGTCTCCTCAATAAGACTCGCCTCAAATTCTGTTATTGCTTTATCTGTTTTTTGACTTAACGCCGGAATAGTAGCGATTTCTAGTTCAGCTAGTGTTGGCAACGACCGCCCCATTTTATGTAAAAGTCTAACAGCATCAGGCCTTAGATTTGTAATGTTTAATCGTTCTGCATCAGCAGCAGGGAGGTCTCGTCTAATTGTACTTAGACTTAAAAACTTGGTCGCGTTTGGCTTTGTAGTAACTCTTACGCGGCCTCCTTCACTAGTCCTAATATACAAATGGCCGCCATCTTCTTCAAAATCGTCAAGATCAAGTATTTCTGGCAGCCCCCGTTCTATATTTTTATAGGATTCACCGAAAGGGGGAGAGAATGATGAATCCATCGGTGCTCAACCAATCATGACTGCAAATCCCAAACGGACTATGAACATGGACCAAATGGAATATCCATGTGTCTGTGGAAAGCGTTTCGCTACCACCCGTGGCATGAAGATCCACAGAACAAAGATGGGATGTGTGAAGACTCATCTGAATGAGCAGCAGCGCACTGCATCAGCAGATAAGACGTCGGAAGACCAAGGCCAGGATTTAAACCACAGTGCCAAGGACATCCACGCTGTTGGTTCGGATGAGGAATTTGCACAGGCCCTCGATGCCAGGCGCCTGAAACTCAACCTGCCACGAGCAAACGAAACTGAAGATTGGGAGAAACTGGATGCAAAAATCGTCCAAAGACTCGATGCACTGATAGGGAAAAGCACCCTGGAACACAAACTAGCCACATATGGGGACATTGTGTATGCCACATGTAGAGACGCCTATGGAGCAAAACTACCCAAAGAGAAAACACCTCCAAAGAAATCCAGACGCCAAGCAAGCTGGATCTGGTCAAGGAGGAACAAAAGTGAACTTCATAAGGCTTAATTTCCCTACAAATATCAGGTGTCCCTGTGGCTCAGTGGTTAAAGCGCGAGTCATTAAGTGGAAAATGAGCATGTCCAGAGGGTCATGGGTTCGAATCCCAGCCATGGCTCGTCCCAAGATGGGAAAAAAAGGGGCAGCAGAGGGACATCCGGAGTCATGAACCGGGTGTGGCCCAACCCCCCTAGAGTGTCAGGAGATAAGGGCCGAAACACTTGCTTGAAGGGGGCTTCTCTTCTGAGGACTCTCTGCTGCCACGCTCTCCACGAGTTTCTTTCTACTGATGCATGGGTAAACCATTGACTTCCGGGAATAGGCCGGAGGACGTCCGGGAAAGACCGGAGGACACTGGGAAAGACCAGAACCAAGGGCTCTGTGGGCTGGCTCCCCACTTTGCCTTAAACATGTGGCTACTAAAAATAAAAGGAAAAGATGCTCCCAGGATTCACCGAAAGGGGGAGAGAATGATGAATCCATCGGTGCTAACCAATCATGACTGCAAATCCCAAACGGACTATGAACATGGACCAAATGGAATATCCATGTGTCTGTGGAAAGCGTTTCGCTACCACCCGTGGCATGAAGATCCACAGAACAAAGATGGGATGTGTGAAGACTCATCTGAATGAGCAGCAGCGCACTGCATCAGCAGATAAGACGTCGGAAGACCAAGGCCAGGATTTAAACCACAGTGCCAAGGACATCCACGCTGTTGGTTCGGATGAGGAATTTGCACAGGCCCTCGATGCCAGGCGCCTGAAACTCAACCTGCCACGAGCAAACGAAACTGAAGATTGGGAGAAACTGGATGCAAAAATCGTCCAAAGACTCGATGCACTGATAGGGAAAAGCACCCTGGAACACAAACTAGCCACATATGGGGACATTGTGTATGCCACATGTAGAGACGCCTATGGAGCAAAACTACCCAAAGAGAAACACCTCCAAAGAAATCAGACCCAAGCAGCTGGATTGGTCAAGGAGGAACAAAAGTGAACTTCATAAGGCTTAATTTCCTACAATATCAGGTGTCCCTGTGGCTCAGTGGTAAAGCGGAGTCATTAAGTGGAAAATGAGCATGTCCAGAGGGTCATGGGTTCGATCCCAGCCATGGCTCGTCCCAAGATGGGAAAAAAAGGGGCAGCAGAGGGAATCCGGAGTCATGAACCGGTGTGGCCCAACCCCCCTAGAGTGTCAGGAGATAAGGCCGAAACACTTGCTTAAGGGCTTCTCTTCTGAGGACTCTCTGCTGCCACGCTCTCCACGAGTTCTTTCTACTGATGCATGGGTAAACCTTGACTTCCGGGAATAGGCGGAGGACGTCGGGAAAGACCGGAGGACACGGGAAAGACCAGAACCAGGGCTCGTGGGCTGGCTCCCCACTTTGCCTTAAACATGTGGCTACAAATAAAAGGAAAAGATGCTCCCAGATTCACCGAAAGGGAGAGATGATGAATCCATCGGTGCTCAACCAATCATGACGCAAATCCCAACGGACTATGAACATGGACCAAATGGAATATCCATGTGTCTGTGGAAAGCGTTTCGCTACCCGTGCATGAAGATCCACAGAACAAAGAGGGATGGTGAAGACTCTCTGAATGACAGCAGCGCACTGCATCAGCAGATAAGACGTCGGAAGCCAAGCCAGGATTTAAACCACAGTGCCAAGGACATCCACGCTGTTGGTTCGGATGAGGAATTTGCACAGGCCCTCGATGCAGGCGCCTGAAACTCACCTGCCACGAGCAAACGAACTGAAGATTGGGAGAAACTGGATGCAAAAATCGTCCAAAGACTCGATGCACTGATAGGAAAAGCACCTGGAACACAAACTAGCCACATATGGGGACATTGTGTATGCCACATGTAGAGACGCCTATGGAGCAAAACTACCCAAAGAGAAAACACCTCCAAAGAAATCCAGACGCCAGCAGCTGGATCTGTCAAGAGGAACAAAGTGAACTTATAAGGCTTAATTTCCCTACAAATATCAGGTGTCCCTGTGGCTCAGTGGTTAAAGCGCGAGTCATTAAGTGGAAAATGAGCATGTCCAGAGGGTCATGGGTTCGAATCCCAGCCATGGCTCGTCCCAAGATGGGAAAAAAAAGGGGCAGCAGAGGGACATCCGGAGTCATGAACCGGGTGTGGCCCAACCCCCCTAGAGTGTCAGGAGATAAGGGCCGAAACACTTGCTTGAAGGGGGCTTCTCTTCTGAGGACTCTCTGCTGCCACGCTCTCCACGAGTTTCTTTCTACTGATAGCAATGGGTAAACCATTTGACTAGTCCGGATAGCGCCGTAGAACGTGCTACTGAAAAGATTCCGGAGGACAAGGGGAAAGAACCATGAACCATCGGGCTCTGATGGACTGCAATCCCAATTAGCTATGAACATGTGGCTACTAAAAATAAACGGAAAAGATGCTCCCATGATTATCACCGAAAGTGGGTAAGAATGATGAATCCATCGGTGCGCAGACCATCATGACTGCAAATCCCAAACGGATAAACATGAGACATGGCCAATGGAATATACCCATTGCCATGTGGAAACGTTTGTACACCTGGATGAGACCACAGACAAGATGGATGTGTGAAGACTCATCTGAAGAGCAGCAGCGCACTGCATCAGCAGATAAGACTCGAAGACCAAGGCCAGGATTTAAACCACAGTGCCAAGGACATCCACGCTGTTGGTTCGATGGGAATTTGCACAGGCCCCGATGCCAAGCGCCTGAAACTCAACCTGCCCGAGCAAACGAAACTGAAGATTGGAGAAACTGGATGCAAAAATCGTCCAAAGACTCGATGCACTGATAGGGAAAAGCACCCTGGAACACAAACTAGCCACATATGGGGACATTGTGTATGCCACATGTAGAGACGCCTATGGAGCAAAACTACCCAAAGAGAAAACACCTCCAAAGAAATCCAGACGCCAAGCAAGCTGGATCTGGTCAAGGAGGAACAAAAGTGAACTTCATAAGGCTTAATTTCCCTACAAATATCAGGTGTCCCTGTGGCTCAGTGGTTAAAGCGCGAGTCATTAAGTGGAAAATGAGCATGTCCAGAGGGTCATGGGTTCGAATCCCAGCCATGGCTCGTCCCAAGATGGGAAAAAAAGGGGCAGCAGAGGGACATCCGGAGTCATGAACCGGGTGTGGCCCAACCCCCCTAGAGTGTCAGGAGATAAGGGCCGAAACACTTGCTTGAAGGGGGCTTCTCTTCTGAGGACTCTCTGCTGCCACGCTCTCCACGAGTTTCTTTCTACTTATAGAATGATTCAATTCGTCGTTGCAATAGTTCGTGACGCTGTCTAGGGAGTGAAGAGCCTACTCCTAAAAGTTTTTGACGAGCACTAAGGAGTGAAGAACCTACATCTTGAGGTTGTCTAGGGAGTAAAGGACGTGCTTCTGCTCCCTCAAGTTCATCTTGTATTGAACGACCTGGTTCTATTTCATCTTCATCTTTTTCAATAGGATCAACCGCGTCAAAATCTTCATCAGCCATATTTATATATTTATTATTTTTTGTTTTATAAAAAATGAACCCATACGGCTGCGACCTCGATCCATTCAGAAAAGCGAAAGAGCCCCACGGCATAAAAGGCATAAGACAGACTGTGCGCGTTGTAAATAATCCATCAACAATTGAGCCCAATGAAATGTTAACAGTAAGATTTAGTGACCTTGGACCTGACGATGTTATAATGCCAGGCACTGCCAGGCTGTCATTCAAAATAGATATTGAGTCGGCGGATCCTAATGCTACTGTCGTTGCTAACCTGGGCAGAGCCATCATTAAAAATATGGTAATCAAACTGGAAGGTAGAGAAGTCTTCTCACTGAGTAGCGCAGACATTTTTAATCTCTATTCTGATCTGTGGCTACCCAGAACAGAAAGGAAAGACAAAATCTTTCAGGGAATCCAGAGCCCAAACGGCCTTAAGCACAGGCTTAATGCCGCAGATGCAAAGGAAGACGAGGGAGACCAGGCAATAGCGCGAGCATTTAAGAACAGATTTTGCATTCCTCTAGATTTTGAACTGTTAAAAACCCACCAGCCATATTACCAAGGCGCACTAAGAGACAAACTTACTTACGAACTGACATTCAATGACAGCGGGTCTGTTATTCTATCAGATGACCCTCAAGCCAGATACACTGTCAGTAACATCTCTCTTAATTTTGACGTTGTTACTAACCCCGAACTGGCTAGAACAATCTTAAACCAGTATAAAAGTGGGACGGTTGTTTACTTTGAAAGAGTTTTACACCACAGTCTAGCGATTAAAAACAAGCAAGACACCGTCTGGGAAATAGCTATAAGCAATTCTTTAAGGTCTCTAAAGGGGGTTCTCTTGCTATTTACTAAACCCTCAGCTCCTTTTCAGAGAGAATCTGAGGTGTTTTACAACCCAAAAATTGAGCAGCTGTCTTGCACAGTAGATGGCAAGCCTTTTCAGCTGTATTCGGCCGGACTTTTACCCGACCAACACTTTGATGAAATAAGAAAATTGTTTGCTGGAGGCAGACAGACAAGCCCCACAGCCGATCATGTGTGTAAAAAACTTCACCTTCACGATGTAAGACTCGAAGATTATCTAACAGACAAATATGGACTATGGCTGGATTTTAGATCCACGTATGACAACAGACTGCACGGGAGTGGAAGAAGGGTAGGGTCAGATGGCATACTCATACAGATTAATAAGGAAGAGGAGGAGAATGGTCAGATACAAATGCACGTTTTTGTGGTTTATGACGCCCAGCTGAACATTGAAGAAAATAGACTGAAAGAAATAGCCTATTAAAACAGATGGATAGTTTGAACGTTTTGCCCAAAGACCCGCACTGTTCGCTTATTTGTGGGATTACTGGGTGTGGGAAAACTGTCTTCGTGCTTGATTTGTTACAAACAATCTACAGATTTCATTACGAGTACATTGTTATATTCTGCACAACCATTAAGCACAACAAGTCTTACAAAGAAAGGCAGTTTGTTTGGACAGACGAGAATATATTTTTAGTTGTTCCTACTGACAAGCTAAGCGACTGTTTAGAACATTACTATAGGCTATTTGAGGGAACTGAAACGCTGTTTATTATTGATGACTGTTCAGCCGAACAAGACATTGTTAAAAAAAGAAGGACCCTGTCTAAGCTAGCCTTTAGCGGAAGACACGCATTAGTTTCTGTTTGGCTCTTAACTCAGAAATACAATGCTGTCTTAAAAGACTTTAGATCGCAGTTAAAATCAGTCATCTTATTCTATACTAAGGACAGGGATAGTTTTGAAGAATGTTTAAGTGAAAATTATATAATCAGGGACAAGGATGAACTAAAAAAAATAAAAGAGCAGCTAGAAAAATCTAAGCATGCTAAACTATGCTTACGGACTGACCCGCCAGTTCAATACGTTTGCTTATTATAGACTGTTTATTACAGATTATTCATTATAGATTGCACATTATAGATTGTTTATAATAAATTGTTTATATTAAAAAGAATGTCTCAGGGGCCAGAATCAAAAGCAGAGTTAGCTCCTAAATGCGTTGCAGTAGAGATAAAAGATCTAGCAGACACAACTGACTTTGATCTGATAGGAGTGGCAGGAAATGTTTATGGATTTGAGTACACCGACGATGGTGTTTACAAACGAATAGAAATTGAAGATAAAAAACGACAGCAATATCCTACCCTAGAAGAGATAAGAAATCTAAGGGCAAACGATTTTGGCAAACACGAATACAAACTTCATAAACGAGAGAATGCCTGGGCGTTGCTTCCTGACATTAACTGGAATTTAAAGTTTGAACTACGAAGCCCCTATGTATACTTTGATAAGAAATACAATTTTAGAAAAGCTTTGAATGAAGGACGCCTTCTTGCTAGCCTAGTCCCAGGAACACAACAGAAAAAGCAGATTGAAATAACTAAGCGGGGCTCTGAATATATGCTGCAGAGAAAGAAGTCCTTAGCTGAAGTGGGGGATGACACCGTTGGCTTAGAGTTTAACCCAAATCTAGAAGCACTACCTAGAAAAATGACGATGCTTTTTCGCTTATTTATTACTCCAAGGGAGTCTGATCCTAGTTTGCCAGAGCATACGTTAATCAGAGGTGTACAAATAAAGTCTGAAAACTTGGGCGGTCCTCTTAGGCTTGTTATTGTTATTACTAAAAACGGGGATGAAATAAACACTTCTGCATCATCTGACAAAGTCACTGTGATGGTTGTCAATACTAAACTAACAGTACTCGATTTTATTTTCATTAAGTATGTTGATTTTATTGCGTTTTACTCTGTTGATGAAGTGCTGCCAGAAGGGTTAATAAGAAGATATGTACAAGATTAATCTTAATTAAAAAATTAATCTTAATTAAAAATGGATGATCAAGCTCAAAAGTTTAGGTTAGAGCAAATAACTGAACTTCAAGAAGAAATAGAAAGTGACTTGGATAAGTATAGGGTTACTAGAAAGAAATATGCTAAAGTTTTAAATACTCTTTCTTATATAATCACCGGCTCATCAGCTGTAGCGAGCGTAAGTGCTGGGTCTAGCGTTGCTCTTTTAGCTACTGGGGCCGGAGCGCCAGCCTCTTTAGCATTAGGGAGCCTTGGTTTGGGTTTAGGTGCTATGTCTATGATTGTGAGTGCTGTTTTAAAAAAATTAACGCCTAAACTACAAAAGCACACTGCCATTGTAGCCCTAGCATCAGCAAAACTTTGTTCATTAAGACTGAGAATAAGCAAAGCATTGCAGGATGAAAACATTACAGCTGAAGAATTTGAGCGCCTTATGGCTGATGGTGAGGATTACAGACGACAAAAAACTGAACTTCAAAAGGAGTGGAGAAAGACTTTTACTTCGCAACAAGTAGACACTGAGACAATCAAACAGAACATTGAAAAGCAAGCAAACAATCAGTTAAACCCAAAAATAGACTAAAAAATAAGATGTGAGCTAAATAAATAAAATTATAAGTTTAACAAAAAAAATAAATAAATCATAAGTTTAACAAAAAATAAATACTATTTTTTTTAACTAACAGGCACTGTGTTTGGCGGGACAACTTGCAACTCTTCGCGAACAAACGATCTTTTAGGAGCAGGCTTTTTAGACGTTGAAGAAAGAGTTTCTCTTAAATAATATACGGGAGGGGTGTTTTTCATAATTCTTTCAACTTCATATACATCTACGCTCCATATAGGGTCTGTGGCTCTAATTCTAACATCGCCCTCTGCCTCTCCGGGTGCATACAAGTATCTTACTTTTAGTCCAAACGGCAAGAGTTTTTGATTACCTTGGATGTCTTCAGTAATACTTATTTTTTTCAATTTGATCGCATTCACCGGCTTAAGGCCCGTTGCTTTAAATTCTTCATTGTTCATGGTGCGTAAGACTGCTGACAATCTCCTAACCCATTCTGTGTTGCGTGTTTTGTCCATAAGGTCTCTGTGGTATTGATAGGTAAACAGACGTTCGGCTAGATTCTTATTAAAGTTTTCTACTAGAGCTTGGGAGCGATGGTGGCCCGGAATTCCTCTCTTAACTGTAACCCGATGTCTTAAAAACAGTTGGTTTACAGCTCCTTTAAACTCTTTCCCATCATCAACCTGGATCAGCCTAGGATACTTTAATGGGCCTCGCATGTATATTTGTTGTAAAGCCACAGCCACAGCAGTTGAGCTTTTATCCGTTAAAGGCTCAGCATCTTTATATCTTGAAGCCATGTCAACAACTGTAAGAGCATACTTAAACTTTTTTCTTCTAACTTTGTCATGTGGAAGATACAGCAAGTCCATCTGGTGGGTGTCATTAGGAACTGAGTTAACAAATCGAGGCCTTATTATTCTTTTTGGGGCAGGCAGATATATTTGCCAGATCGCTTGTTTTGAAAGCCAGTCTTTCGCTTCTGATTCAGACACCCTAGCGGCTTTACTCAGTTTATCAATAGCAGCCTTTCCTTTCCAATACCCTCCAGGAGAATAATATATTTTGTACTTTGTATCATCCATAAGAGACTGTTTTTATTACATTTTTAACTATGTTTTTAGATTGAATATGCAAGAAGAAAGATTGCTCCCATAGCGCCTATAATAAAGCCTATTTCTACCATTTTCTGATCCTCAGACGGTTCATAAAAGTCAGACAGTTCTGGCGGTGACGATGTTAGAAACTTCTTTCCTGTCACTAAGTAATATTCATTCATTGCGTCATCAACGTCTGTAAATGTGTGCTCTGCATGTCCCTGCTCTCTTAACTTTTTATTAATAAAGTCTAAGTGAGCAATTCTCCTTTTCTCGTAAGCGTCTCTTGCCTTAGCTAAATCTTCCATTGCCTTGTTATGGCGTTCTCTCTCTTCATCAGACCGCAATTTACTAAACATATAATTGCTGCCAGAGAAAGCCAATGCATTAACAATAGCCCCGCCCACCATCAGAACTATTCCAGACATCTTTTTTATAAATGAATGAATCTTTTTTATAAATCAATATTTTCTAGAATGAATCTTTTTTTTATAAATCAATCTGTCTAAATGCATTAATCTTTCTATGCATTGATGTTTTCTGGGATAATCCCCTGTGCAACAAGAAAGTCTTTTGAGGCAATCCCTGCAGTTATTACAGCTATAACCTTAACAACATCCTCAATGTCTAACCTTCCTAGATCCGCCGGCCTCATTTTAAACATGTTTTTTGCTAACGTGCTATATCCTATACTAAGGCCGCTGATTACAGCAGAGTGGTAAATCGTATTAATAATCTTTTTTTCGCTCATGTTTTTTATTAACTAAAAAAATAATTAAAATAATCATAATATGAAAGACTGTCTATGTGCTTTTTAATCAGATAATCTTTTGTTGCTAGAGCTAAAAATAAGGTTGTAACTAGTTTCGGCAAATCTTCTATCTTTCCCATGTTGGGCGGTTTTATTCTTAACAAACATTTTGCTAGGGTTGAATAAACTATAACACCGGCAATGGGCACTGCATAATTAACCAACGTTATACTCATGGTTTTATTATTTTATTTATTTAATTTTAGATTTAAAAATGACGGCCAAACACAGCGAATCTGATCTAAAGATTTTAATAGAAAATTGTAATGAACTATTTGACGAAACGATGAAAGTGTTATACATTGATTTTAGTAAATCTGGGCTTGAGAATGATGTAAACAATTTAATCAAAAATCATAGTGAACTATTTGACGAAGCAATCAAAGAGTTAAACATTGACTGTAGTGATTCAGAAAAAGCTAAAGTATTGGCAGGCGTTCTTGTAAGATTAGGGTGTCTTGAAGTATTGCAACGCTTGGGTGAAGAATAAAAACGCTTTACTTACTTTTACTTACTTATTTTTTTTTAATTTACGTAAATATTGTGGGATAAAAATGAACCCCACAAGCGAGTCCGAGTTTGAAATACTGCCCAACAACGTACAGTTGGAAGGTAGTAACAAATCATTAGGCAATATGTTCATTGAATTAGACATGGACATTATTAACCCTACAAACGTTCAGAAAAGTGTAACACATGCTATTTCTAAAATCCCAGGGTCTCTTCAAATTAACCCGCCAGTAAAAGTGTTGTTGGCCATTCTGATTGAATATATAACCCCCGATGATAGTAGTATGCAAGTCTGGGTTTCAACTAGACAGAAAAAAGTAATCAGCTATCGCGACTTTAATTATGACTGGGCTGATTACATGCTTATACAGTTTAACCATGCGATTGAAGAAGCGAAAATGCGCGGCTCCGGTTGGTCTAAAGGAACAGTCATTGAAATCAAATTAAGACAAGCAAAGTTCTATCATATAGTCGGCAATTCTTACCTTCCTCTCCCAAGAGAGTTAGTTTTTAAACGAGCTGCCTTAAACATACATAATTCGGATAACTTATGTTTCATGTGGTGTGTTTTGGCGCACTTACACCCAGTTAAAAAGCACCCAGACAGAGTTTCTAATTATTGGCAGTATAAAGATAGTCTGAACTTTGATAACATAAACTTTCCAGTGAGTATAGAAAGTATCGACCAGTTTGAAGAACAAAACAAACCAATAACCGTAAGCGTATACACCTGGGATCCAGTAGACAATCTAGTCCCTCTAAGGATTTCTCCCGAGGCCCCTACTTTAGGCGAATCACTTGAGAATCATGTAGACTTGATACTGTTTGCAGACGGTTCCAAGAGCCATTATGTATTAATAAGAACAATGAGCAGACTTCTGGCTTATACTACAAAGGATCCTGCTAAACAGGGGCTTTGTAGAAGGTGTTTAGTCAGGATCCCAACTGTAGAGGCCGCCGTCAGTCATAAAAAACATTGTAAAAGTTTTGTAGACTGTAAAACCGAACTTATTGCGCCCCCGCCCGGGTCTAAAGTCAGGTTTAAGAATGTACGCAAGATGCAGATGAGCCCATACGTCAGTCTATGCTGACTTTGAAGCAATCTTGCCACAGTACTACGGCCCTCAAGAACGGACACAACAAAAAACAACCTTATTATCTCGTCATCAGATCTGTTCTTATGCTTTTGTCGTTGTTAGGTCAGAGGTGGACACACACAGCCCGAGATTTACAGAGGTCCCGACGCAGCTGGTCGATTTTTGGAGCAGATGAAACACCTTCGCAATCAATTCTCTAATCAGCTGAACCTTTCAGGCATTAAGATGACTCCTGAAGACCGAAGGCGCTACAAATCAGCTACCCACTGCTGGATATGCAACAGAGAATTATCAGGCGATGCTGTAAGGGACCATGATCACATTACTGGCAAATTCAGAGGGGCAGCGCATAATAGCTGTAATCTTCAACTTAAGGTTGATCCCAAGACATGGAAACTGCCAATCTTCTTTCATAACTTACGGGGCTACGATTCTCACTTTATCATGCAAGCAATAACTTCTGAATGTAAGAGAGTTAGCTGTATTGCACAGTCATCAGAAAAGTACATGACCTTTACTGTAGACTGTTTATCCTTCTATGACTCTGCCCAGCATCTGATGGGGAGCTTAGATAAATTGGCGGGATCTCTGCAAGACTATCCAATCACCAAACAATATTTCGACCCATCTTTAGTCCGTAAAGGCGTCTATCCCTATGAATACATGGACTCGTGGGAGAGGTTTGACGAGCCAGCGCTGCCAGCAAAGGAAGACTTTTACAGCCGTCTTAAAGAAAGGACATATCTGACGCCGACTATGAATAGCACAGAAAGCCTGGACAGAATTACACTGTCGAACGATGGGCGACTATCACGATCAATATTTATTGGCCGACGTGTGTTTATTAGCTGACGTCTTTCAGAATTACAGAGCTACTTGCATGAAACACTACGGTCTAGATTCATCACAGTACATCTCTGCCCCGGGGTTGTCTTGGGACGCATTCTTGAAGTCTACAAACGTCGAGATTGACTTAATATCGGATCTGGATACACTTCAGATGATTGAAGATGGGCTGAGGGGAGGCATTAGCATGGCCTGTCATCCTTACCGCAGAGCCAACAACAAGTACTTAGACGATTATGATCAACTAAACCATCCAACTATCTGATGTACTTAGATGCTAACAATCTGTATGGGTGGGCCATGAGCCAGACACTGCCATTAAGAAACTTTAAAATGATAAACGGGCCTCATGAGGTTACTGCCATGTTGAGTATGCTATCACAGCTTACACCGATAATCCAATAGGATTAATCTTAGAGGTAGACTTAGATTATCCTGTAGAGTTGCACGATCTTCATAATGATTTCCCCTTAGCCGCAGAAAAATTAAAGATGAGTCCCACAGAACCGCCTAAGCTTGTGCCTAACCTCTTTAACAAGACTAAATATGTCTGTCATTATAGGCTGTTACAATTTACTTAAGGCACGGGTTGAAACTTACCGCCGTTCACAGAATAATTACTTTTGACCAAGAGCCTTTTATGAGACCATACATCACGAAGAACACTGATCTTAGGACTGCGGCCACGGATGCTTCAGAAAAAGACTTTTTTAAGTTGATGAACAACAGTTGTTTTGGCAAGACGATGGAGAACGTACACAATCGTAAAGATGTAAGATTAGTTACGAAAGAAAAACAAGCAATTAAGCTGGTCTCTAAACCTAACTACCAAGACTTTAGAAGATTTAGCGACAGCCTGGTTGGCATTATGATGAGAAACAGAATGTAAAGTTAGACAGGCCGGTGTTTATCGGGTTTGCCGTGCTAGAGTTGTCAAAGTTATTAATGCTTGAATTTCTATACGACTACTTTAAGCCGCTGTACCCAGAATCAAATGTCCTTTACACAGACACTGATAGTTTTATTCTAGACATCCCAACTGAAGACTTTTACAAAGACATGGAAATAGAGGTGGCTAAAGGAGCTGATGGGTGGTACGACACATGCGACTATCCCAAAGATTCGCCTTTACATTCAACCGTGAACAAGAAAGTGATTGGAAAGATGAAGGATGAATTTAATGGGACAGTTATACAAGAATATGTTGGCCTGTGGTCGAAGATGTATAGCGTTGCTACCCAGACTTCTGTAACAAAGAAAGCTAAGGGCATAGATAAAGAAGTTGTAAAAAAAGAAATAAGTCACAACAACTACAAGCAGGCTCTCTTTGAACGCGAAGTATTTTATCACACAAATGTTAATCTGCGCTCTACTCTTCATCAAGTAAACACAACTGCTGTTAATAAGAAGTCACTAGACTCTAACAATAGCAAGCGAACTTCCGTTAGCCCCGAGTTTTCATACGCTATAGGCCCCCAGAGAACTGACTTGTCCGACTTAACTTAAGATCTTAACTAGTACTTAACTTAAGATCTTAACTAGTACTTAACTTAAGATCTTAACTAGTACTTAACTAGTACTTAACTTAAGATCTTAACTAGTACTTAACTTAAGATCTTAACTAGTACTTAACATGACTTGCACTTAACTTGCGCTTTACTTACACTTAACTTACACTTAACTTGTTATAACTGACTTAACCAGTACTTAGCTTGTATTTAGCCAGTACTTAACAACACATTTAAAAAACTAATTTATTAAAAATGGGTCTACAGCAGGAGGTTGTACTTTTTTTTGCAGAAGCTGGTTCTTTTACTGTTTTTGTGGGGATTTGTGACTTTGTTGCTAAGTATGGCTTTAGGCGCTTGTATGCCAAAAGCCCTCCACCAACAACAATACTCCCCAGCACATAATAATACATCTTATAGTTTGATTGTGTTGTTGTTGTTGGCGGCGGCGGTGCTGGTGCTGTTGTTGTATTACTATCTAATAATTTTTGTTTTGCTGCTTGGTTTGCTTTTTGCAGTCTGTTCCATTCAGCTAGTTTACGGCCGGCCTCAACACGACCAGAATTTTTAGCTTTAGTAACACTACTCACCTGCGGGCCACTCAGTTGTAGATTCACTTGTGGGGCACTCGCCTGTAAATCCACTTGTGGGGCATTCTGCTCCTGTGGAGTCTTCTTCTCCTGCTCGCTCATTTTTTTTTTAGTCTGATTAAAATTAATATGATTAACAGTAATTAATCCCATGATGAATGGACATAACAACGTCCCAAATCTATAATACATGTCACATGCAAGAGATTCTAGGGACTTGGTTAAAACCGGATCTTGTGTTAAGTCATATTTTAAATCTTCTTCTGAATCAATCGGCGCTATCTTGCCTACTAACTTAGCATATAAACTAATTATTGTCTGCCCCACTGATCTAACCATTTTTGACCCCAGCTGTGCCTCGTACCTAGCGTAATACTTCTCAACGTCTGATGTAGACAATTGCTGAATCTGTTCGATACTTAGTTCAACGCCTAAATACTGCCTGGTTTTCCCGCACGCAGCCAGCGAGTATAATCTTTCTTTATGACAGAGGTCTGCTGCCTCCTCACACTTTAATAGCTCGTCGCAATCCATTTTTAAAAGCAATAAAACATAATAAGAAAAAAAAATAATAATAATGAAAGTGATTTGTCTCCCTTTAATTATGCATAAAAGTAATTGTCTTCCCCTGAATTAATTATCTATTTATAGATTAATGAGAGAGATTTGATTATTAAAAGTTGTGTTTTTGTGTTTAATTTGCTAAAGCTTTTAATATGAATATTGTACAAAGGAGTAACTAAAAAGTACTTTAACGTACAGTTGTTGTTAACCTTTAAAAAATATTCTGCTTGAATAAAAAATAATTTTAACAACAGTCACACTTATGCATAAACACCATAAAACTATGAGAGCTTTCAGTGTGTACAGTATATATATTAATCCTAAAGTGTAAAGTTGGGAATATGCCTGCGGTGGTTTTGTACTTGTTTGTCATGGCATTTTGAAAGTCCAAATTTGGCCCTATTCTCTGCCCTCTAGTGACTCTTCCAATTTTCGTTTGTGTTTGTCTGTCTGGGTCACTGGCGAGGCTATAAACGCCCGTAAACCCAAATGTGGTCACTGGCGAGGCTATAAACGCCCGTAAACCACAATGTGTATCCTAGGAAGAGTCACTACAAAGGGGGTGAGAGAATTGCCCCAAATTAGGCAAATTGAAAGTAGACAACCAAGTATAAGAAAATACCACTATTAGAGGCATATTCTCAAAACTCTTCACATCTTGGCCACATTATGCGTGACCCTCTGGGTCTGGCTTGGGGCCCTAGGTCACCATAGGGTCTCAAGTTAGACCCAGAGGTGATCGGTAATGTGGCCAGATGCGAAGAGTTTTGCACTTTTTAATAATGATTTTTATGCTATGGAGAGAGAATGTCAATATCTAGTTTCTATATCACCCATTTTTTGTTTTGCACATAAGCCCCCATTTTAAAATAACGATTACGTCAATTTTGGAGGTTTTTGCATGTTAATTTTGATTGTAAAAAGGTGTTAATTTTGGCAAAAAGTAGCATGAGATGGACGAGATTTGTTTGTGAAAAGGGGGGTTTTCCTGCAAAATAAGATGTGGTGGGATAGAACCTAGATATTGACATTCTCTGAGTAGGATATAGTTTCTTGCCAGTACATTTCTCTTTTTTTTCTCAAAGTTCTTGTTGTTGCTATTTTGCTGTTTTAACATCAGGGCAGCTTCAAATCACACCGTAGATGAAAGGCCTGCAGATATGAGTTGGGTCACGGAAAGGGAAATAACTGCAAAAGAATTATAGTGGTACGCTCCGACGTACATACAGGCACAAATAGGCCTATATGCAGCTACGTACGCATGCATGTATGCACGCGCCCGAGTGCGCGCGCGCACACACACACACACACACACACACACAAGAAAGGCAGAATAAGAAAGATTCGTAAGCGCTGCTCTTGTATGAATGATACCTCACTTCATCTTATAGACACAAAAATCAAGTTTTGTTTGTTTTTTTCCTAAGTCTATTATCACATGTGAATACCTTTTTTTGTAGCAATAGGAGATATTACGCAATCAATTATTACGAAAATAGCAAAGTAGAGAGAGAGAGAGAAGAGAGAAGACAGACAGACAGACAGACAGACAGACAGAGGGAGACAGACAGACAGACAGACAGAGAGACAGAGAGAGAGAGAAGCAAAGGTCAGACCTTGGATCCACCCTTTCAACCAGTTCATGAATTCGAGAGAAGAAAGTAATCGTTGACAAAGACCATGTATGAACAGCTTTTTTGTAATAAAAGAAAGAGACAGGCGTAATTAATTATTACGAACATAGCAAAGTGAAGAGAGAGAGAGAGAGAGAGAGAGAGAGAGAGAGAGAGAGAGAGAGAGAGAGAAGAGAGAGAAGCAAAGGTGAAGAGAATGCTTTGCAAAGAGGAACACGTAGAATGAACATCTTCTCTTCTGCAATTGGGCGCCAAATGACAATGATGGAGAAATGAACGATAATGATATGTCAAACACGTACGATTTGTATAATGTAGTCTCTTGTTCTGATAACTGTTCTAAAGCAAAGAGTCATAAGAAATGTTGGCGCACAAAAAACAGATGTGACTATGAAAGGAATCACACACACACACACACACACACACACACACACACACACACACACACACCACACACACACACACACACACACACACACACACACACACACATACATACATATATAGACACAAGTAGATTTAGAGTCCACACACACACACATACAATTTAAAGAGACAGACACACATTCATGCGTGAAAGCACGCACGCGTGCATGCACGTGTTCGGGAGGAAAGCAGTGTACTCTGCATTATCTCACGAAAGAAAAACAAACACACTCTCACACAGAGAAAGATCTGCGCTGCCGCCGGTACGGGCGAGAGCTTGAGGTCGACCTGTTCCCATTGAACCGAGGTGTTATTTCTATGACAGAACAGTCAGTCGTCCTCCTCCCGATGGGAGAAAGAAAACTCGGGGAGAAACCAGCGGAACAAAATGTAGGCAGTTAAGTGTATACACTTTACTACACACACTCAGATGACTAATACCTCTATAGTTTCCTGGATTGTTAACATCACCTTTCTTGTGTAGCAGTAGAATAATATATTCCGTCCAACTGTCTGGATAAATACTTTTATCAAATATTTTTAAGTTTCTGAATGTACTTTTTGAGAAAGAGACAGAGACAGACAGACAGAGACAGAGACATAGAGAGGGAGGGGGGAGAGAGAGAGATTGAGGGAGAGAAAGAGACAGACAGACAGACCGACAGAGACAGAGAGAGGGAGAGAGCTGTAACATGACCCCAATCATAAACAAGAAATGAATGAAAACCCTCAACTAAACAGAAGCATTGATAGCAAAAGCTGTTAGCTTAAGGGGCCCACAGTCGTCAGTGTGACCACTCCCGGCTGTTTCCCAGCTATGCCTGCTGTGGCTTTTGTATTCGTTGACTTCAGCAAAGCAGCCTTGGTTAGGCAGGGATGAGCCATCTGAGACAATGCGGGCAGTGAGCGAGGGAGGGTTGTGAGGAGGGGGGTGCACGTGGAGTGTGGGGCACTGTAGGGAATAAATAACAGGGGAGGGATACTATGTCGGGGAGGGGTGGGGGTGTAGAAGATAAGAGATTGAGAAGCTGGTTGTTGATAGTATAGGAGTGGAAGGGCACTGTGCTTCTTCATGACTGTTTCCTCTGGTGACCTCACCACCACCACCCTCTCTCTCTCTCTCTCTCTCTTCTCTGTCTCTGTCTGTCTCTGTCTCTCTCTCTCCTCTCTCTCTCTCTCTCTCTCTCTCTCTCTCTCCAACCACACTCTCTCGGTGTCTCTGTCTCTGTCTCTCTTTCTCTCTCTTATGTGTCCCCCAACCCGACTCTCTCTGTCTCTCTGCCTCTCTCTGTCTCTCTCTGCTCCTCTCTCTCTCTCTCTCTCTCTGTCTCGTCTCCTGTCTCTCTCTGTCTCTCTCTCTCCTCTCTCTCTCTCTCTCTCTCTCTCTCTCCAACCTCCATCTCCCTCCCTGTTTCTCTTTCCTCACCTCCCCTCTGCTTTCTCTCTTCGACCCCCCCCCCCCCCCCCCCCCCCGCTTTCTCTCTTACTCTCGCTCTTTCTCTGCCTTCCTCCTTCCCCCCCCTCCTCTCCTCTCTCTCTCTCTCTCTCTCTCTCGCTCTCTCTATTTCTAGTCAATGCATGAAGCTTTTGCTGAAATCGAACAGGAAATCTACCAGTGCTCACCCACTGAGCCCCAAAGCTCAGAGAAACCTCCCTTCAGGGCACTGTCAACACAGCAAAACACATTGCCTCTCTCAGAGAATCCTGCTTCAGGGCACTGTCAACACAGGAAACACACATTGCCTCTCTCACCGTCTTCAGCCAAGCTGTGTGTCATCCTTTCCTTTCTGGCAATGTCCACTGATTTGTCACAGGATGCTGCTGACTGGTCAGAGCAAATGTCCACTGATTTGTCACAGGATGCCGCTGACTGGTCAGAGCAAGGTGACCGTCCTCCTTCAACCAGTTGGCTGCCGACTTCTAATGGAGAGTAGAGTGAGAACAGTTCTGTCCTTCAACCAGTTGGCTGCCGACTTCTAATAGAGAGTAGAGTGAGAACAGTTCTGTCCTTCACCCAGTTGGCTGCCGCCTGCTTATGGAGAGTAGAGTGAGGAACAGTTCTGTCCTTCAACCAGTTGGCTGCCCACTGCTAATGGATAGTAGAGCAAGGAACAGTTCTGTCCTTCAACCAGTTGGCTGCCCACTGCTAATGGAGAGTAGAGTAAGGAACAGTTCTGTCCTTCAACCAGTTGGCTGCCGACTGCTAATGGAGAGTAGACCAAGGAACAGTTCTGTCCGCCTTCAACCGTTGGCTGCCGACTGCTAATGGAGAGTAGAGCAAGGACGAGTTCTGTCCTTCAACCAGTTGGCTGCCGACTGCTAATGGAGAGAAGAGGTAGGAACAGTTCTGTCCGCCTTCAACCAGTTGGCTGCCGACTACTAATGGAGAGTAGAGTGAGGAACAGTTCTGTCCTTCAACCAGTTGGCTGCCGACTACTAATGGAGAATAGAGCAAGGAACAGCTCTGTCCTTCAACCAGTTGGCTCCCGACTTCTAATGGAGAGTAGAGCAAGGAACAGTTCTGTCCTTCAACCAGTTGGCTGCCGACTGCTAATGGAGATTAGAGAAATGGAACAGTTCTGTCCTTCAACCAGTTAGCTCCCGACTGCTAATGGAGAGTAGAGTAACGAACAGTTCTGTCCTCCTTCAACCAGTTGGCTGCCGACGGCTAATGGAGATTAGAGTATGGAACAGTTCTGTCCTTCAACCAGTTAGCACCCGACTGCTAATGGAGAGTAGAGTAAGGAACAGTTCTGTCCTTCAACCAGTTGGCTGCTGACTGCTAATGGAGAGTAAAGCAAGGAACAGTTCTGTCCTTCAACCAGTTGGCTGCCGACTACTAATGGAGAATAGAGCAAGGAACAGCTCTGTCCTTCAACCAGTTGGCTCCCGACTTCTAATGGAGAGTAGAGCAAGGAACAGTTCTGTCCTTCAACCAGTTGGCTGCCGACTGCTAATGGAGATTAGAGTATGGAACAGTTCTGTCCTTCAACCAGTTAGCTCCCGACTGCTAATGGAGAGTAGAGTAACGAACAGTTCTGTCCTCCTTCAACCAGTTGGCTGCCGACGGCTAATGGAGATTAGAGTATGGAACAGTTCTGTCCTTCAACCAGTTAGCACCCGACTGCTAATGGAGAGTAGAGTAAGGAACAGTTCTGTCCTTCAACCAGTTGGCTGCTGACTGCTAATGGAGAGTAAAGCAAGGAACAGTTCTGTCCTTCAACCAGTTGGCTCCCAACTACTAATGGAGAGTAGAGTGAGGAACAATTCTGTCCTTCAGCCAGTTGGCTGCCGACTACTAATGGAGAGTTAGGGTAAGGGTTAGGGTTAGGGTTAGGGTTATTAGGGTTAGGGTTAGGGTTAGGGTTATTAGGTTAGGGTTATTAGGGTTGGGTTAGGGTTATAGGGTTAGGGTTAGGGTTAGGGTTATTAGGGTTAGGGTTAGGGTTAGGGTTATTAGGGTTAGGGTTAGGGTATTAGGGTAGGGTTAGGGTTAGGGTTATTAGGGTTAGGGTTTAAAGGTTAGGGTTATTAGGGTTAGGGTTAGGGTTAGGGTTAGGGTTATTAGGGTTAGGGTTAGGGTTAGGGTTATTAGGGTTAGGGTTAGGGTTAGGGTTAGGGTTATTAGGGTTAGGGTTAGGGTTAGGGTTATTAGGGTTAGGGTTAGGGTTAGGGTTAGGTTAGGTTATTAGGGTTAGGGTTAGGTTAGGGTTAGGGTAGGGTTAGGGTTAGGGTTTTAGGGAAGGAAGGAAGGAAGGAAGAAAGGATGTGGTCTCCTCCATGGAGCGTCCTCCTTTATGTTTGTTCTTTCAGTGCAGTAAGACTTAGCTTGCAGTGGCCGCAGTCACCCAAGTCGTTCTTGTGGAGGTCTCTTCGTGGGCAACAACAGTGTGCTGCACTCGCCTCCCGTTGATCTCGTCTGGCCTAACTGGCAGACTACACCAAACCACGTAGATCTTAATTTAGAAAGAGAGGGTGTTAGTTACCGCCAATGACATTGACAAACAAAGCACATGACAAGACACGATGCATTTCAACCACTTGGGTCTTCTTCAGGCGAAAAAAAAAATCACATTTAACATTTAAGACAGTACAAACAAAGAACGAAAATGACTCATCTGTTGTTAGTCCATGTGGTGGGGAGAATAGCCGCTAGGCGGAAATGACAAGGGGGATTATGGGAGAGGAAAAGGAGCGGGGGGGTTCGTGGGGGGAGGGGGGGGGTTGTGTGATACGATAGGGTTGTGTGTCTAGTTTAGTGGGGTGGTGTGATATCTTTGTGACGGTTGTGATAATGGTGGATTGATAATAATGGTAAGGGGGGGGGGGGGGGGGGGGGCAAACTGGGAAAAAAAAAAATAAATAAATAAAAAAAAAAAAAAATTAAATTATATATAGAAGGTAAATAAGTACATGAACAGAAGAAACTTAAAAAAAAAAATAAATAAATAAATAAATAAATAAATAAAAAATAAAAAAGTTTAGGTGAATTAAAATAAATGATTTCGCTGGGTGATGAAAGTGGTGTAGTTATGTGTGGGTAGTTGTGAAAGGTGTGGGTATGTAATGAGGAGGGAAGGGGATGGAAGATAAATGGTGATAAGGTATGATTGGGAGGGGGGGGGGGGGTGAGAGAAAAAAAAAAAAGGGAGGAGGGTAATGTGTGTGTGTGGGGGGGGGGGAGGAGAAGGGGGGCAAGAGAAGGAGAGCTCATATCTCTTCATCCACTATGGGGTGGGGGGTGGGGGTGGGGGTGGGAGGTTGGGAGGTTCATATTAATTGTGTTGTTTAAAAAAGTAAACAATGCTGTGGGATGATGTTCATTGTAACAGGTGAAATAATGTGTTGGCATCAATATGCTGCTGTTTGTTGAGAGAAGATAGCAGTGATCAATGAAAAACAGGGTATCATGTGTTGCACACACACACACACACACACACACACACACACACACACACACACACACACACACACACACACACACAAAGGGGGCGGGGGGGGAACACATGTAAACAATGTTCTAGGTGAGTTAAGATCGTGTGATCATAGTGAGACTAACTGTGGAAAATTTTTCACACACAATTCACACACACACACACACACACACACACACACACACACACACACACACACACACACACAAAGAGGGGTAAAAATTATTATCATTAATCAGTCACTGATGGGTGATGATCATATGAGATCAACGGTAGTGTAGGAAGAGATTCTTCTCCGTTCCCTTTGGCAGGAATGGTGGAGGTACTGGCAAGGGTTTCTGTATGGTGAAGGCCCTCCAGTGGTCAATAAGGTTTTGCATTCATCAGTGTGTTGGCAGGCCAGGATTCTTCTTTTGGTGTTGTTGGGACTGTTCCACCGTCATTGGGCTGCATGGATTAATTGCAGACCCGCCAGGGTGGAGTATTGCAGAGATGTTATGTCATAGTCTGGAGTGCCCGGTTCTCAGTATCTTGTTCCGCTGATTTCTCCCCGAGTTTTTTTTTTTTTTTTTTTTTTTTTCTCCCATCGGGAGGAGGACGACTGACTGTTCTGTTATAGAAATAACACCTCGGTCCAATGGGAACAGGTCGACCTCAAGCTCTCGCCCCTACCGGCGTCAGCGCAGATTTTTCTCTGTATAGAGTGGTTTTTTTTTTTGGTTTTTTTTTGTTTTTTTTTCGTGGAAAGGTGAAGATAATGCAGAGTACACTGCTTTTCTACCGAACACGTGCACGCACGCGTGCGTGCTTTCGCGCATGAATGTGTGTCTGTCTCT
Source organism: Conus canariensis (assembly GCA_033310375.1). Classification (NCBI taxonomy): domain Eukaryota; kingdom Metazoa; phylum Mollusca; class Gastropoda; order Neogastropoda; family Conidae; genus Conus; species Conus canariensis. The sequence continues at coordinate 1,351,416 of CM065741.1, forward strand.
CTGTGTGTATGCTTGTGCATAGCTGCATTTGTTTGCGACAGACTGTTCGTCGGAGCCTGTAACTTGATTTCTTTTGTAATTATTTCCCTTGGAAGTGAAGGCGTGGATTTAGTTCACAAAGGAGCAAGAGTTATTGTACGTGTTTTGTAATTATTGTCTACCGTTACTGCCTCATTTCAGATTTTCTTACAGGTTTAAAACCAATATTAAGCAGAAGAAGCTAAGGTATTATATTTGAAGTAAAAATGTCATTGAACTACGACGAATAATGCTACTTAGGAAAACAAAACAAGAAAGAATAAAAAAGAAAGATTCAGCAGGACTGAAATATGATCTATGGCTCCTATTGAGGTTAGGTTCGCCGACATGAATTTGTTTTACATAGTTACAGTACATTTTAAATTAAAAAATACATTTTAAAAGTGAAATACACTTTATCCAATTATGATTAGCCCAGCCATAACGAGTTGACCAACAAATACCGATACTTTAATATATCTGTGAGAGTGTGTTATCCTAGAACCTGCGGAAGAACTTGGTAAAAAAAAAAAAAAAAAAACTTAGGAAATGTCTTTCGAGCGTTCTGGTGAGGACGATTGGCTTGACAGTAAACTCTGTGCACGTTTCACACGATATTGAATAAAAACTTTCATGAATTTACTAATAGAAACAAGGATTATGACAAAGACAGCAATGGGAGTCAGAGAAGCAAAAGCCGGTTGCCCTGATGTGCGGGCATTTCATTAGACACTGAACGTGGGCGCCATCTCATTCAATTTCTCTGTGCGGGTGTGAGCGTGCGACTGTGAAATAAAAAGTACAGGGGTAGATGTGACTGTGGTTTGAGTGCAGTGGTAGATTTCTGATCTGTTCCCCTCCCAACACTCTGTCTCCTGCTCTGGAAGGATGACGACACTGTTGATCCAAACAGTTCAATGCACAACAGATAAACTACTTCGTTATAAATAACCACATCAATAGAAACACGTGTCCTCTGTCACGAAATTCGTTTGTTCCATTCGTTAGAGGGTCTGGGAATCGAAACTTTACAGTGTGTGTGTGGACTCTAAATCTGTTTTTGTGCGTGTGAGGGTGAATCTTTTCATAGTCGCATCTGATGTTTGTGAATTATCAGTAAAAGACACTATACTATATAAATCGTACGTGTTTGACATATTGTAAAGGGTGGGTGGGTGGAGGGGGAGATAAGGAGGGTAGAGGGGAGTAGGAGATGGGGAAGAGAGCGAATTGACACATCGAATTCAACACCTAACACCAGCTCCTTGGTTTCCTCTCTTTATTTCAAATCATGGTTGGATCAAACCAACCATACCAACCACCGACCTATAAAGAATAATAATCATAAACATGAGGTACTATCTTTGCAATCAATAACATAACCATATCATAATCATATCATTAACCAAAGGAGACCCCCGTTGCGAACGGCAGGATCAACAACATAATGATTTTATTACTATAACATTAAGAAAGGGAATCCCCGTTGTGAACTGCAGGATCAACAACATAATATTTCATTGTTATAACATTAACAATGGGACTCCCCATTGCGAACGGCAGGAGTTACATACAGTCAACAGCATGTTCATAATTTCATAGCGAAGAACAGTGTTATGAATGAACACACACAAGCACACACACACAAAAATGGAACTCCCCGTTGCGAACGGCAGGAGCAATGAACAATAAATGAAATTAATTAACATCTAATTTTCAACAGCAGTTGCACAATTGTATGGAAAAAATAATATGCGTAGTGTCCACACATATGATGAAACTCAGAAAGGACACATCTTGCACATGAGCCAGCCAACTAAGCTATCTTCCTTTCTCAGCAGACACACCCACCTCAGGACAGTGCGTGCTACACGCTATGGCTCCACGTTTCACCTGTTAGGCCTCACGCCCCGGGCCCCAAAAATGGCTGTTGCTTTTAGCCCTGCAATGGACCCACAGGTGTAATTTTATTGAATAAGTGAACACTCACGACTAACAGATGCAGCGACCGAATAAACAAACTGACTGACCAGTGGTACTCGCGTACAAAACAGGCGCATGAACGCACAAGCAATCGAGCAGCATTCAAGTAATTAACTGCCTAATTACTCAGCCAAGTAACCACGTAACCCCTTTAGTCGCTCACTAATGAAACAAACGAACAAACAGGCAAAACACTTGTTTGTAAAAGGTAGCAACCCAGACACAAGAGGAATAATCAAACTACCTTCACTGGCTGTATCTTAATCATTTGCTCAGGCCCCGTGCGGTTTCATCACTGTGACTTAACCCTATCCGTCTCGCCAGCCCAAAAAGGGCGACGTTTAAAGGGCCCGTTTGTCTAGTGTTCGAACCAAGGAACCGCAGGGGCGCGTTAAACTTTATCCACAAATCACAATAAAAGACGCAACGTCTGTAATCTATGTTTTTGGTCGATTTTTGATTACTCACAATAAAATCTGTGACAAAATGAATAACTGTTTCTGATGTCATTCTTATTAAGCGTCGCACCCGTTAGTTAAAAATTACCCGGATAAAATTTATGTGGAAATTTCGTAATCACATTTCCCGCTGATAAGAAATTGGGGTTTCTACAATAAAAAGTAAGAACATAGAACTTTTAACTTCCATTT
>CM065741.1:1354166-1376666 GCA_033310375.1 Conus canariensis
GACTTTAAAAGTCACCTAACAGCAAACAAGGGCGAGGGAGTTCTTCAAACAGACTGACATGGTCCTATGACAAACCAAGACAGGTCGTAGATATAGCAAGCAAACTGTAAAAGTATTCATGGAGAGTGACTCTCATAGCTACTGCCTGAAGAGGGGTAATAAGAGCAACAGGGCTGAACATTAAAGCCTGTGGATAAGAAGGGCAATGCCACCTGTTAGTCCCAACATGGAAGGCTGCAGAGGTTTCAAAAGAATATTGAAGCCAGAAAGACTGAAGGTTTTCTGGCTTTGAACTTTTGTTTGCCGAAGAGCTACTACCTGAGGTTTAAGTATACTGCAGCTCCTCAAAGTCTGAGTTCAAAGGATTCAACGAGCGTCGGCCGTGCCATGCGGACATGTTTGACTGAGCGCTCTTCACAGCAGTATAATGAGTTAACACGCAGCGCAAGGCATTTTTCTGACTTTGCCGTTTTTTTCACACTGCACCGGCCGAATCTATTCAGCGACTTTGTTGCTGTACCATTCAGAAATCTTTTTGACATTTTCTATTTCACTGAATTGAACTGCTTGCTTGCTCAGTATCATGGCTACCAGTGTGGAGATTGGCGTGAACCTCATCTTCATAAAAACAAAAGACATTCCCGATTCATCCGTCAATCGCCCGACAATTCTGGAATGTGTTTGGCAGGAGAGAGAGAGCAGCCGGTCAGGGGTCATTGGTTGGAACCCAGCAGATCAACGGCCCCTGGAGAATCTACCCCGCAACAACGAAGGCAAGGAACCAGCTGCTTGTAAAAGGTATGGCAGTTAGAGGGGCTGTTCTACAACTTTCCTTCAGAGCAATACATAATCAGACCACAGTTGCACATGATGTCAGGGAGAAAACAAATTTATTTAAATTACAAAACGGAAATGTCCCATGACTCAATGAAGAGGAAGCTGCATCTTGTGAGGGAATGATTACACTGAAAGAAACGACCAATGCTGTAAAACACATGAACAATGGCTCTGCCCTTTGCAGCGATGGATTGACCATAGAATGTTTCACATTAAAAAAAACAAAAAAAAAATTGGTAGTGTTCTATGAGGCCTTTCATAAAGGTGAACTGTCGTATTCACAAAGGTATGGTATTACTAACTTGATGCATAAAGCAAAAGAACTACAGAGGGTTAATCTGAATAATTGGAAACCTATTACTCTTACTAACTGTGACTTTAAATTATTGGCTAAAGTTTAAACTTAGCCGAGTCATTAATTAACTAGTTAAAGATCAGGCTGGATACATTAAAGGCAGAAACATCGCGACAATCATAAGATCAATTGATGACACAATTAACTACCTGAATAAAACTAATCAAGCGGGATACTTGTTGGCCGTTGATTTTTCCAAAGCGTTTGATTCGATAACTAAAGCTTTTCTACTGAATACCTTTGATTTGTATGGCTTTGGTTCTGATGTTAAGAAATGGATATCAACACTGACGGACAGTAATTTTGCATCTATAAATCATGGTGGCTGGCTTTCTCAGCCCTTAGTCTGAATTGTGGCATATGACAGGGTTGTTCATTTTCTCCACTAGCTTTTATTTTCGCCATTAAATTGTTGGCTATCAAAATTAGAAGCAGTACAGTAAATTAGAATTAAGATGCCTACACATTCTCAAACTGAAAACTATTATTTAAAAATAAAGCAAATGGCAGATGACACCACGTTGTTCCTCGGAGATTGTAATAATATGACCAGATCACTGGAAATATTAACTTCTTTTCAGGAAATATCTGGTATCAAATTAAATAAGTTAAAAACAAAGGCATCAGAAATGGGAAGACAGAGAAAAGAACAAAACTGGCCATTCACTACTGTAGAGAAAATAAAAATTCTTGGCATTTATTTTGAAATCAATAAAATGGCAAGAAATACAGAAGATAACTGGAAAGATAGAATCAAACGAAATTATAGAATTAATTTTTTAAAAAAGTGTCCAGGGTAAAGTCATTGTGATAAAAACCTTTTTGATCAGCCAGTTGGTCCATGTCGTGCAATCTGTTGGCATCCCAGAAATAATCTTAAATAAAATGAACACAATGTTGTATAAATTTCTGTGGCAGAAAAGGTTTATCAACAGAAAAGCATTTGAAAAGGTAAAAAGACCAACAATGGAACCTGATACTGATGATGGAGGCTTAAACATGATCAACATAATTCAATTCCAGAAACATTTGTATTTGCAGTGGATTGGGAAACTGTAGAACAGTGAAGTTCATGAAAACTGAAAGTTCATACCCATGTGACATTTCCAAAAGATTGCCTGTGGATCTGGTGTTTTTCATTTAAATGCTAGGTCCAAAGAAATGAAAGTCCTTGATAGGATAAACAATGAGTTCTGGAGAAAAATTTTGGTAACCTATCTCAACAGCAAAACCATAACAGGGCCTAATGAAATCAACTGTAATAATTTTCATTCTCAGCTCCTGTTCAACCATCCTATGATTAAGTACAAAAAGAAAGTTATTTTCTTTCAAAACTGGCAAAAAAAATGGATCGATCAAATGAAAATCATCATCCATTACGATGAAAAGAGACTGTTGTCTCTGGAAGAAGTACAAAATATAATCGGTAAAAACAAAGCAAACATTCTGTTTGAGTATAACGCTCTTGTCAACTCAATCCCTCAAGAGTGGGTGCAGTGGATAGAGTGGGGTGAACCTGAAACATCCACACTCCCTTGTGATGCAAAGGACTTTGATTTAAAACCAAAAAACATTAAACAGTATTTATTAAGGAAGATAGATAGACTCATCAACATCATGTCATTTTTGGCGTAGAAAATTTGGATATGAATTGGACAGATCAGCGTGGTCCACAGCTAAAGAAGCCACCAAAGACATAAGACTTAAGAGTCCTACACTGGAAAATCTTACACAACATTTACCTTACCAATATTATGCTTAACAAATGAAAGTAGCAGAAAATAACAAATATTCTTATTGCAATGATCAGACAGACTTTATAGAACATTTTTTCCTCAACTGTGTGGTCTTAAAAAGGTTCTGGGAGTTCTTAGAATACAAAATATATATAAAAACAAATAGTAAAATAACACTGACAGCAGTGGATGTTTCGTTTCGTGTAAATAGATCGAGATATCCTAAAGACAAATACTTATACATTAGCCTACTCATATTATAAGGAAAAATGTCCATCAGTGTCTATAAAAAGACGCTATCTCCTATTTCTTTACAAATAATATTTGACAGAGGAATCAAACTAAGAGATGTTAGATACTTATCTTGGTTACATATATATTGATGGATAAACTTTATTTTCTTTGCTTGTTTGTTTGCTGGCCTGCTTGTTCTATTACTGCTATGGTTTAAGTATATGGTGACATAACTATGTATATGAGTTTGATATGCTTGTCACTCTCTTTGTCTCTCTGTAAACATTCTCCCTCTCTCTATCCCTCACCCACACAACACACACACACACACACACACACACACACATGTATCTCCCCAACCCTGTCTGTCTGTTTGTCACTCTGTCTGCCTGCATGTCTGTCTGTCTCCCCCCTCCCCCCCCCCCTCCCTTTCTATCTGTGTCTCCTTTTATTATCCACAAGTCTGTTGCACTATACTTCAGTGTGTGTTATGGTACTTACATACCTCGTCATATAACAACCTCTGCTGCACTATACTGCAGTGTGTGTTATGGTACTTACATACCTCGTCATATAACAACCTCTGCTGCACTATACTGCAGTGTGTGTTATAGTACTTACATACCTCGTCATATAACAACCTCTGTTGCACTATACTGCTGTGTATGTTATAGTACTTACATACCTCGTCATATAACAACCTCTGTTGCACTATACTGCAGTGTATGTTATAGTACTTACATACCTCGTCATATAACAACCTCTGCTGCACTATACTGCAGTGTATGTTATAGTACTCACATACCTCGTCATATAAGAACCTACTCCGTTTGCTCATTTGAAAAAATGTCAGGTGACATGTGCGAAAACGACTTGAGGGAAAAACTGAAAGAAAAGGAAGTAATTAACAGTCTCTTGTTTTATTCATTTTTGTTCTCTTTGATATGCAGCACATTATGAGAGTGAGAGTGTCAGTATACCACACATGAGAACATGTACAAACCCAGACACTGTACTTAGTATCAAACGGTGAAACATTAAAATCAGCTAAAAAAAAATATGTCCATTTGTAAGAGAACAAACTATGCATGGTGTGTGAGAAATCAGTTTACAACAAAAAAAAAAAAAAGACGAAAAAGGCAGTGCTCATAAAAAAGACAGCTTACTCAAAAAAGTTAGTAGTGGAAATTGTTTTGTTTTTTTCCTTCCGCTTTGGAGGGGGGGGGGGGGGGGGGTTGCAGATGAAGAGGACAGTGTGAAGTGCCAAAAAATGGAGAGGTGGATTTTGGTCGTAGGAAAAAAGAACAGAAAAAAAAAGAACACCGTAAAGTTCGGTCTATTGAGCGCATCTGTATATAAGCCGCACCCACTAAATTTTTTTAAAATCTGAACTTTTTTCACAAATAAGCCGCACCGGTTTATAAGCCGCAGATACATACAACACAGTCCGATGTGCCGCAGGCGGCAGTTGGCCGAGCGTTGAGTTAACATAGTGTCGAAAATCAACACATACAATGTGTTCATTGCATTCATTGGCATTTAAATAGGTCAGAATACAAGAGCATGTTTCCAGCTTTACTTCAGTCTTTTTTTTTTTTTTTTTTTTTTTTTTTTAAGTACGATGTGTTTTAAATCAATTAGAGTCGAAGTTTTTATAAGGCTTCTTACAAGTGTTGTCTTTCCAACATCATTGCTTAAAAAAAATACCGAAAAAAACCAACACATTAACGATGCGCTAGAAAGGCAGTTCTCTCCTGCATTCATTGGTGTATCAAGCTAAGCGATTGGTTGAGTACTCGAAAGCGCAAGCCAATCAAAGCGAAGGTATCAAATGCAAACCTTCACTCCCTGTCCACGATTTCAACAATGGCGGAACGAAGCCGAGGTCTGACAATGACCAAGTCGAATGCGCTAATCGTTTTTGAATTGCAAGATGCACTTGGTAAGATAACGCATATAATAACAAACCACAACATTAATGAAACGATTCGATTGTTTTATTTCACTTAATACCGTGCCAGTGCTTAGTTATTTTGTTCGTAAATCAGCTGGTGTTGGTCAAGATAACAGGTCGGAAACGGTCCACACATTGCGCCGTTCGAAGCGATCGTATTTTTGTAGAAGACAAACTGATGAAAAAAGGTATCAGTAATGGGCTTTACTTATGTCGATTCCTGTATTTCTGAACGGGTTACTGATTCCATTACACGATTACAGAGAAAATCGTAGTTAAAAACATAATAAAAATTCATGAACAGTAAACACAATATGGTGAGTTACAGAGAAGCTAAGAATAGACGAGGGTGTGATGCTCCTCAAATCGGAAAAATCTGCAAATAAGCCGCATCGTTGTTTAAGCCGCAGGGTTTAAAGCTGGGGAAAAAAGTCGCGGCTTATAGTCCGAACTTTACGGTACATTACCGCCTTAGGTGCTCCAAAATTTGTTTTGATGATGGACAGCTTTGTTTCGTTCACCAGACCCTTTGTTCACCAGATCCTTTGTTCACCAGACCCTTTGTTCACCACACCCGCAGACAGACTTGCCTGCAGGTGGAGATGGCTTAGGTTTTGGAGACGGTGGAGGTCACCTTTTAATCTCCACACTTGGTTGGAATCCTCTCGGTCCAATGCCTGCATTCATCTTGAGACACCTGCACAGAAAACACAATTAACAGAGAAATCCAGCAACAATGTTAACCCTGTAAATACCAAACACACACATACGCACATACACACATGCGTGCATGCATACACACACATGCACATACGCACACACCCATCACCTCATCTCCAACCCTTCAAGTGGTCCAATGTCTTCTTCAGCAGTCCTGCGACACCTGCACAGAAAACACAGTGAGTTAGCATATGCCCCCCAAATGTTGCCCCTGTGAACACACACACACACCTTCCCCTCCCTGTCACCCCCTTCTTCTCCCTCCTTCCCATCTCCACCCCCCACCCCCCCCCCCCCCCCCCCGCCTTGCCTCCCTTTCCCTTCTTCCTGAACACCTCTGTCTCCCCATCCACTTCTATCCTTCTCTACCTCAGAAAGACAGACACATGCACACACTCGTCTCACATTCAGCTCTCCTCTCTGTCTACTGTCTGTAGTTTTCCTGAGACACCTACATAGAAAACACAAAAAAAGGTAACCCAACAATAATGTTATCTCTGTAAACACACACACACACACACACATACACACACATACACGCGCACGCGCATGCACACAAACACACACACACACTCACACATACACGCGCGTGCATGCACACAAACACAAACACACACACCCACACCCCTACCTCATCTCATCACCGGCCCTCCAAATAGTCCTGGATCATCCTCAGCAGTCTTGCAACACCTGCACAGAAAACAGAATGAGCTAGTATGTGTCCCCAACAATGTTGCCTGTGACGGTACAAAGTGTCTCCAGAAACAAAGTGCACCGTGAACTGATATTCAAAGTGTCCGCAGAAATCCTGCGGACACTTTGTTCCTCGAGGTGACATATAACTTACAAAAGCGGAACAAACGTTTAACAGAATCTCTTATACTTCTAGGTTTTGATGCAACAATTGCAGGTGATTTTATTTTCTACTTTATCATTCTTCTGGCAAAACAGTATGTATATAAATGTAAGTTAGAAGGCAGTCTCCCACAATTAACTGTCTTTTTGAGAATATTGAAATAGAGATTTAGAATTGAAAAATATAACTCATATTTAACGATGAACCACATGGATTTCCAGACAAAATGGCTTGCATATGAGCCCCTCGTCTTTGGTGCTTAACTGTTTTTTGTCAGTGTGAATGTATATAATGCAATATATGATAACTAAGCACAAGACTAACAAACAATATTTCTGCTCCCTTGCTGATGACAGTCTATGAGGCTCGTGTATGTTACTCAAATGTGTACGTTTTTTTTTTTTTTCTTTCAAGGTTGCTATCATTGAGACAATGTGTTCTGTGAAAATAGCCTATCTTCATTTGCTGTGAACCAACCCATTCTGTCTTAATGTTTATCTGGTTAATCTGGTTAATTGTCAGTGTGTCCGCTTGTTTGTCCTCCTACCTGTCCTTCCTCGTGCTATTCGTTTATCCTCACTGATCTCTCTATCCTATTCTTTCTTTTTTTTATAATTTTAAAGCATGATTACACTACATAGAAAGGATTTGCCTTAAGTACAATGCATTGTGCTATGCTGTTTACGTCATCAAGTAACCATGCTTTAGATAGATAAATGATGATATGCTGAAGGCTGTATCTTTCTTTTTGTTTGTGTATATACTTACTTGTCTATGTATCTATGTTTAGCTTGCCATATACCTAATTTCTGAATATTGATGTTGTTGCACATTTCAGTTTCTGTAATAACAATAAAAGAAAATAAAAATGTTAAAAAAAAAAAAAAAATTTTTTTAAGTGTCCGCAGCCGTTTCATCCTCAGTGTGAGTGGGTGAATGTGCACGTACACTCCCATGTGTGTGCATGCGTGCGTGTGTGTGAGTGCGTGCGTGCATGTGTGTGAGAGAGTGTGTGTGTGTGGTGTGTGTGGTGTGTGTGTGTGTGTGTGTGTGTGTGTGTGTGTGCATGCGCGCGCGCATGCGTGCACGTGAGCGTAATCTAAACTTTGTGCGCTGTTGCACAAAAAAAGTAGTCAACAAATTTTAAACTTTTTTTTTAATTAAGATGCACACACACACACACACACACACGAACGCACGCATGCACGTGCATGGGAGTGTACATGCACATTCACCCACTCACACTGAGGCTGAACCGGCTGCAGACACTTTGTTCCGCTTTTGTAAGTTATATGTCATCTCGCGGAACGAAGTGTCCGCAGGATTTCTGCGGACACTTTGAATGTCAGTTCACGGTACAAAGTGTCCGCATGGAACAAAGTGTCCGCATGCGGACACTTTGTTTCTACGGACACTTTGTACAGTCACAGTTGCCCCTGTGAATAGCACACTCTCTCTCACACACACACACACCTCCCCCCCAACCCCCTCCCCTTTCCCCCACGCCCTCCCCACCCACCCACCCCCAACCCACCCACCCACCCCCACCCCCCTCCCCACCCACCCACCCCACCCCCCCCCCCACCCCACCCCACCCCCCCTCCCACCCCCCACCCACCCCCCCCCCCACCCACCCCCCCCCACCCCCACCCCCCACCCCCGCCTCCCCACCCTACCCCCACCCCCCTCCCCCCCAAGTCTCCCCCACCCCACCCCCATTTCCCATCCCTCCTCGCCCCTCCCCCTGTTCTTCCAAGCTGTGTTGTTAAATTAAAGAATTCAACTGCTGTCAGCCTTTCTATCTGAATTGTAAGAAACACAAATCACCACACACACACGCACACATACACACGCGCACGCGCAAGCGTGCACAGAGTACTCTCACTGAGCTCTCCTAATAACCCGATTCTTCAGCTGTGCTGTGCACAGAGTACTCTCACTAAGCCCTCTTAATTGCCCGATTCTTCAGCTGTGCTGTGCACAGAGTACTCTCACTGAGCCCTCTTAATTGCCCGATTCTTCAGCTGTGCTGTGCACACAGTACTCTCACTGACTCCTCTTAATTGCCCGATTCTTCAGCTGTGCTGTGCACAGAGTAACTCTCACTGAGCCCTCTTAATTGCCCGATTCTTCAGCTGTGCTGTGCACAGAGTGCTCTCACTGAGCCCTCTTAATTGCCCGATTCTTCAGCTGTGCTGTGCACAGAGTACTCTCACTGAGCCCTCTTAATTGCCTGATTCTTCAGCTGTGCTGTGATAGCAACACGGTGATTACCACTGAAAACACACAATGATGTTTTCACCATTACAAGCACCTCATCTTGTCTCCAATGCCACGCCCCCCCCCCCCCCCCCCCCACCCAAATCGGCCTTCCCATGCCCTCCCACACACACACACACACAACCTTTTTCTGCAAAGTGCAGACATTCCCACACCTTCACCTGTCTATCCCTGTCCTTTCCCTCCCTCCCTCCCTCCTTCCGTCCCAGCCCTTTCCAAATCCTGGATTATCCAGTATCCAGTGGGTGATACGCCCCAGTGGTGCTGTGAAAGACTGAAGAAAGTGAAGTCATTTCCAATGTCACACTTCAAAGTCATCAGCCTACAGACTGGATGCATTCTCTGGTCACACTGATAAACGCAACAGTAAGCTCAGAATATGACTGCACACATGAGCTTTGCATCAAGCAGGAAAGCATTCATACCATCCAGTGCCTACACTCAATGAGTCCCTCTCCAAATGGCAGCAGCGGAGTACTTAAATAAGCTGCATGTGCGTTCTGGGTACTAGTAAGATAAAAAGTCAATTCCTAACTCACCACCAGAAAAGTACGTTAACAAGCAACCTTTTTTTTTTCATTTTTATATTTTGTAAGTTTTTTTTCATTTTTTCAAATTGTCTTTAGTTTTTTTTTTGTGTTTTTTGTTTGTTTTGTTTTGTTTTTTTAATAAACTACACACACTGACACACACATGACGAAGACAACACTTCCAAAGCTTTCTAATCAACATAGGAAACTTTTTTTTGCCATATGTATTTTTCTAAAATTTTTTTCATTTTTATATTTTATAAGTTTTTTTTATTTTTTTTTCAAATTGTCTTTAGGTTTTTTGGTTTTGTTTTTTTTGTTTTTATAAACTACACACACACTGACACAGACATGACAAAGACAACACTTCCAGAACTTCCTAATCAACATAGGAAACTTTTTTTTTTCTCAACACAAAAAATCAAATATGACATCGCCTTTCTAGTGGACAAGAAACGATGAACTAAGTATAAATCTCGCATCATCGCACTCGCATAAATGCAAGTTGAAGGCTGGCTGCCAATCTAACAAAAATGCGAGCAACACAGGGGGCAGTAACCCCTGCCCACATATACACAACGCACTTCTGATGACATCACAGCCAAGCTCTTCAGGCAGTTGGACTTTCTGAACATTTACTAAGAAAGTGACACACCAGATGCTAAGCACGGAATTTAAAAAAAAATGGAAAGAAAAGAAAACAAAACAAAAACAGATTCTGCTGAGCAGCATTCAAGTATCATTACCATACTAAAGATAATTTGTGTCTGTGTGTGTGTGTGTGTGTGTGTGTGTGTGTGTGTGTGTGTGTGGTTGCCAAACAGGTTGGAAAGATACATTCTGCTGGTATAAATCTGACTGTATTACACCAATTGTGAATCACGGGAGAGAACTGTGTGAATGAAACAACTGCTGCCTGACACACACAAGAGAGAGAGAGAGAGAGAAGAGAGAGAGAGAGAGAGAGAGAGAGAGAGAACAATGTTTTAAGCCACACACTGAATGGACAGTCAGGGACAGAGAAAACCAAGTGGCACTTTTCTTGATAAAATAGCTGCCCAAATGAAGGTGATGGGTGTCCAACTATTGCGATTTTTGGTTTATCAGAGTTTTGGTGTCCAACTATTTCGATTTTTTGTTTATCAGATTCTTACTTCTTAAAACTAATGCTTTTGTTTGTTGTTAATGACTCAGGTAAAGGATGCAACCAAGAATCAAAGTGAATCAAAGGCAAAGGGTTTCAGATGGAATAGTTGTAGGAGAAACAACAGAACCTTAACTGAGAAGAAAACGGTTATATGGGAAAGCAAGATTTCAGATTTTTTTTCAAAATCAAAAACAGGAAAGAGTGAAATGGGTAAAAATGAAAATAAATGCAAATGACAGGCATGATTTTTTTTCTCTCTTAAGAAAAATGGGAAAAAGGAAAAGATGAGAGGAAATAGAAGTAGTGTGAATCAGGGAAGGCAACTGAAAGGGGGTGTGCCACTGCAGGGCAGAAAGAGTTAACGACAATGGGAAAACAACATTATGAAGAACAGTGGGGTATACTATGGAGGTGGAAATGGGAAAGGGTGGACGCATAGGGTTAGGGGTGATAAGTGATGGTGGTGGGGGTAAAATGTAACACAGGTGGACGCATAGGGGTTAGGGGTGACAAGTGATGGTGGTTGGGGTAAAATGTAACACGGGTGGACGCACAGGGGTTAGGGGTGATAAGTGATGGTGGTTGGGGTAAAATGTAACACGGGTGGACGCATAGGGGTTAGGGGTGATAAGTGATGGTGGTGGGGGTAAAATGTAACACGGGTGGACACATAGGGTTAGGGTGATAAGTGATGGTGGTTGGGGTAAAATGTAACACGGGTGGACGCATAGGGGTTAGGGGTGATAAGTGATGGTGGTTGGGGTAAAATGTAACACAGGTGGACACATAGGGGTTAGGGGTGATAAGTGATGGTGGTGGGGGTAAAATGTAACACACATTCAGTGGATTTAAAAAATCAAAATACAAAGAAAGGTAGTAATAAGAATTAGTAGCCAGGGTCAGATGCAGACGTGTAGAGGTGGGTCTGGGAAGGGAAAGGCGCATCCTCAAAATCACCACCTTGAGGAAGGGAAACAAAACCTTGGAAGCAGGACTCAGGGAATCAGAAAACAGAGCGGAAAGAGACTGGCGACAAGTGACAAGTGAAGCGAGAACAGGATTAGCAGAGGGTCAGGATGAATGGCCTGACTGGAATGTGAATTTCAAAAACAAAAACAGCTGAGTGGGCAGTGCAGGAAATGGAGATTAGACAGGTGTGAACAGATGTCTGCCAAATGAGGGTTAAACTTATAGCAAAGAAGTGGAAACGTGAGTGGAATCTGGGAAAAGACCAGAAGGAGGAGGGGGGGGGGGGGGGGAGGGGGGGGGGGGGGAGGGGGGGGAGGGGGGGGTAGACGAGACAGGCAAGACAAAAAAGTTATGTCCGGGAAGGTGAGAAGGACAGCAGAATGGATTTCAAGAACAGGAGTACTCAGATGAAGGGTGGAAACATTAATAGTGGTATAGGAACAGCTAAGTATGTAAACATCTCATCCATAAAATGGTGTTGCTGAACACCTTGCAAGTCAGAACGAGTCAGAGGGAGTGTACATGGTCACAAGATCAGAGAGATAAGGTGCAGTGCCAACATGTGGTGTGCCTGATGTGTGTTAAGAGCATGTTCAGTGTGAGACAGACAGACAGATAAAAAGTGTGCGAGTGAGTGAGTGAGTGAGTGAGTGAGTGAGTGAGTGAGTGTGTGTGTGTGTGTGTGTGTGTGTGTGTGTGTGTGTGTGGTGTGTGTGTGTGTGTGTGAGTGAGTGAGTGAGTGAGTGAGTGAGTGAGTGTGTGTGTGTGTGTGTGTGTGTGTGTGTGTGTGTGTGTGTGTGTGTGTGTGTGTGTGTGTGTGTGTGAGTGAGTGAGTGAGAGAGAGAGAGAGAGAGAGAGTGTGTGTGTGTGGTGTGTGTGTGTGTGTGTGTGTGTGTGTGTGTGTGTGTGTGTGTGTGCATGTGTGTGTACATCAGTGTGTATACTATTTTATAAACGAGATTCTAGAACCCATCAGAAATAATAAATTAAACTAAAGACAGAAAGAAAGAAAAGAACAACACATTCTCTAAAATATGAACTGAAAAAAAAGTATCAAAGGAATCTTTAACTACATAAACGGTTAATAATCAAATATGTTTCATGTCCACTAGAAAAGCGATGAGCAAATACATAATAGAAGCCACATACACAGAAACCAATAACATCAATTGAAAAAACAGCAAATACAAAATTTCAATGTACAAAATTTAAATGTGGTGCTGCCGGTCTCCCTGAGCTAACCTAAACTACTTATCATGATCTATCCCTACCTGACCCTAATATTCAACCTATACCTAATGCCCGGGCCATTTCCTACAAAATGCTACTTCAAATTTCAATCTAATTGCTGCTAGTCACGAATAAACATATCTACTTTTTTTTTAGGCTATTCTATATAAAAAGTTTCCTTTTGTTTTTTATTGGTACCTCAATCTTAACAGCACCAAAACTAATGAATAGGACTTTTTTATACATCAAATTATAATTATTATATCACAACTATTAAGCAGCAACAAAAATTTACAACACTAGCGCTCCTAAAACTATTACTGCTGTGCCCATCAAAATAAAGAGACAAAACACAACAGAACTGAATATACAATAAGAACAAGGTTAATACAGCAACACCATCAAAACAAACATACTTTAAAGACTAAATCTTTTTATCTACACAAACTATCTACTCCCATCCCTTTAAAGTTAACTATGCTACGAATTGTTAGATTGGCCCTTTGTTCACTATACCCCTCTACATGACAACTCTTAACCCTGGCCTTATCTCTGACCTACATCAAACCCCCACCATCTGCACAAGACTGTTTCTTCTTCACGGCCACCTCAGGAACAGGGCAGATTTTGTACCCTGAAACAGGAGGCGACGATTAACGCCGGGCCCTCCTCCTCCTGTTCCGTTCCTGGCGCCTTAAATAGGCGTCTGTTCTGAAATCAATAGACTGATACCGGTCAGGGGGCCTTCTGACACGGGCCGAGCGACGCAACAGCGGCTCTCCTACTGCCGGAGCAGGCTGGGCCTGTGGAGGGGGCTGATGGACTGCCCCCCCTGCCACAACCACAGGTGGTACTGGTTGGGCCTGTGGAGGGGGCTGATGGACTGCCCCCCCTGCCACAACCACAGGTGGTACAGGTTGGGCCTGTGGAGGGGGCTGATGGACTGCCCCCCCTGCCACAACCACAGGTGGTACCGGCTGGGCCTGTGGAGGGGGCTGGTGGACTGCCGCCCTTACCACAACCACAGGTGGTACTGGTTGGGCCTGTGGAGGGGGCTGATGGACTGCCCCCTGGACCACAACCACAGGTGGTACTGGTTGGGCCTGTGGAGGGGGCTGATGGACTGCCCCCTGGACCACAACCACAGGTGGTACTGGTGGGGCCTGTGGAGGGGGCTGATGGACTGCCCCCTGGACCACAACCACAGGTGGTACTGGTGGGGCCTGTGGTGGGGGCTGATGGACTGCCGCCCTTACCACAACCACAGGTGGTACTGGTGGGGCCTGTGGAGGGGGTTGATGGACTGCCCCCTGGACAACCACAGGTGGTGCTGGTTGGGCCTGTGGAGGGGGCTGATGGTCTGCCCCCTCATCCACAACCACAGGTGGTGCAGGTGCATCTTCTGCAGGTGGGGACTGATGACCTAACCCTCCCACATCCTGCCCTAACA
Organism: Conus canariensis; assembly: GCA_033310375.1. Taxonomy (NCBI): domain Eukaryota; kingdom Metazoa; phylum Mollusca; class Gastropoda; order Neogastropoda; family Conidae; genus Conus; species Conus canariensis. The sequence continues at coordinate 1,368,465 of CM065741.1, forward strand.
CTGCCACCCCCCTCCCCTCCCTATCTTGCCCTGCGTCTGTCACACCCTCTACATCTACCACCCCCCTCCCTCCTCCCTCCCTCCCTCCTGCATCTTCTTCCTCCCTCTCTTCCCACTCCTCTACCACCTCCATCCCTTCTGCCTCCCAGTCCCTAACCTGGTCATAATAAGACTCTGACATGACAGTGGAAGACATGACAGGCACAGGGGTATTGGCGGGTGAAAGCACCCGCCATGGCTGCTGCCCTGGGGACCTAGCAGTGGATGTGGATGGCTGGGGTTCATCGTCAGGCAGAGGGCTGGTGCCCTCTAGCGCTGAGGCGAACCCTGTGCTGAATGTCTGTGTGCTTGTGTGCCTGTGTGTTGGAGCGGACTGTGAAACAGTCGCAAACTCCATGGTGCTGTCTGACTGGTCGTGCCTGCTGTGTGTGGTGGAGTCGTTTCCATGAGTGTCTGCGCCTAACAGACCTACGGCAGCAGCCGGTGGACCTACCCTAGAGGCCCGAGTCATCTGACCGGCAGCACCATTGTTACTGGTACGGGCGTAGGGGAGAAGCGAGGAGCAGTATGGGACCTCCTGGATGGTCCAGGACTGGAGTGGGGCTGCTCCCCTGTCCCCTGGTCCCCTGTGCAACAGAATCACGACGTCCACATCAGTTCACTAGCACATGCCTTAGAAACATCAGTCACAATACACACATCAGTGACGATACAAACATTAGCCACAATACACACATCAGCTACAATACACACATCTATCACAATACACACATCAGTCACAATACACACATCAGTCACAATATACACATCAGCCACAATACACACATCAGTCACAATACACACATCAGCTACAATACACACATCAGTCACAATACACACATCAGTTACATTACACACAAGAGTCACAATACACACATCAGTCACAATACACACAGCAGTCACAATACAAACAACAGTCAAAATACACACATCAGTCCACTAGCACATGCCAGAAAAACTGTGTGCAGAGCTGGATTCAATTAAAAGAGTGCAACACTGTCATTGCACACACATCAGTCACAATACACACATCAGTCACAATACACACATCAGTCACAATACACACATCAGTCAAAATACACACATCAGTCACAATACACACATCAGTGACAATACACACATCAGTCACAATACACACATCAGTCACAATACACACATCAGTCACAATACACACATCAGTGACAATACACACAGTCACAATACACACATCAGTGACAATACACACATCAGTCCACTAGCACATGCCAGAAAAACTGTGCGCAGAGCTGGATTCAATTAAAAGAGTGCAACACTGTCATTGCACACACATCAGTGACAATACACACAGTCACAATACACACATCAGTGACAATACACACATCAGTGACAATACACACATCAGTGACAATACACACAGTCACAATACACACATCAATGACAATACACACAGTCACAATACACACATCAGTCACAATACACACAGTCACAATACACACATCAGTCACAATACACACATCAGTCACAATACACACATCAGTGACAATACACACATCAGTGACAATACACACAATCACAATACACACATCAGTCACAATACACACAATCACAATACACACATCAGTCAAAATTCACACATCAGTCCACTAGCACATGCCAGAAAAACTGTGCGCAGAGCTGGATTCAATTAAAAGAGTGCAACACTGTCATTGCACACACATCAGTCACAATACACACATCAGTCACAATACACACATCAGTCACAATACACACATCAGTGACAATACACACATCAGTCACAATACACACATCAGTCACAATACACACAATCACAATACACACATCAGTCACAATACACACATCAGTGACAATACACACGATCACAGTACACACATCAGTCATAATACACACATCAGTCACAATAACACATCAGTGACAATACAGTCACAATACACACATCAGTCATAATACACACATCAGTGACAATACACACATCAGTGACAATACACACAGTCACAATACACACATCAGTCACAATACACACATCAGTGACAATACACACAGTCACAATACACACATCAGTCACAATACACACATCAGTGACAATACACACAATCACAATACACACATCAGTCATAATATACACATCAGTTATAATACACAGATCATTCACAACACACACATCAGTTAAATACACACATCTGTCACAATACACACATCAGTCACAATACACACATCAGTCACAATAAACACATCAGTCACAATACACACATTATTGCACAAGAATATGGTAGAAAAGCACTGTGCCGAGCTGGATTCAATTCAAAGAGAGCAGTACAGTCACAATACTCACATCAGTCACAATACACACATCAGTCATAAGACACGCATCAGTCAATACACACGTCATAATAACACATCAGTCACAATACACACATCAGACCACCAGCACATACCAGAAAAACAATGTGCAGAGATGGATTCAATTCAGAGAGTACAACACTGTCATAGTACACACACCAGTCACAATGTACACATCATTCGCTATACACTCATCAGTCACAATGTACACATCAGTCACACTGCACACATCAGTCACAACACACACATCAGTCACACTGCACACATCAGTTACAACGCACACATCAGTCACACTACACACATCGGTCCGCCAGCACATGCCAGAAAAACTCTGTGTGGAGCTGGGTTCGATTTAAAGAATGCAGCGTGATCACAACCCGCACATTGACCCGTACGTAAGTCCTTCAAGACACAACTAGTTAATATGACTGTGGCAGGCATTTTCATATAATGCTTTCTAATCTTGAAACTCGTTTATGCTCTGCTTCTTGCTTTTCTTGCATTAATCAGCTACGAAAGAAATGAGGGAGACACCAGCAAAATCATTTCTAAAAGGTTGAGAAAAAAAAAGCTATTTTGGTGGAACTATCCTAGAAAAACAACAACAGCAACTACATCATGATTAAAGTAGCACCTCTGAACTATCAGGGTCTGTGGGCCTATCAAATGAGATTCATTAATCGTCTAGCGATTGGTCATTCATAATGACGTGAAATGTGATGTGCATGCATCTAGCCAGTGATGCTTGTATCATGCCAGAGACAAGACACGTGCTTTTTCCGCCAAAAGAGAAATCACTGTTTCACAAGGTCACTCCTGCCCTTTATATATTCTTGTTGAACTTCACTGGTTGTTTCACAAGGTCACTCCTGCCCTTTATATATTCTTGTTGAACTTCATTGGTTGTTTCACAAGGTCACTCCTGCCCTTTATACATTCTTGTTGAACTTCACTGGTTTCAGACAGCCAGGCTGGGTCCTTTCAGTGACTTTCTATCAGCCAGATTTCGTGTTGCTGATCACATCAACAAAACAGCAACTGCCGGCTTTCAGCCTGGTACCAGTACCAAGTCTGGCACCATGGCCTCACATGATCAGGATGAAAGGCCTGCCGTTGAAAGTAAGGACTTGAGAGATTCCAAACTGGAGGAAAAATTACAGGACAGGCTTCAAGATGTAGCTCAAAGTTTGGCTGCAAAAAGGGAAAAGAGGTTCGATGAATTTGAAACTCGATCTTATGATTGAGAATATGCGAGAATAAGACCAAAATATTTCTCTCTAAAACCATATAATTATCCACATTGAGTAGGCTAAAGGCTGAAAATGCCTAATATGCCACCGATATATATGATATGATATGATATGAGATTTACTTACTTAAAATGTAAACTCGATGCTGGAGATATGAGCGGAAACAATTCTGATATTGAATTATGACGAACGTAATGTTCTTCTTTTACAAGAGGATCAAGAAGAGCTAGATCTACAGCAGTGTGAAAAGGCACTGATTGAGGGAAATGCATGGAGTTCTACCTCTACTACCACTAAGAAAGACAACGCTCAGTTGTTCGATGAAATCGAACAAGAGCTCAGTGGAAAAGAAATGCTAGATTCAAAGGTCAGTGATGGTTTGGCAACATTAGTCAATGGGCGTTTTAGCTGAAAGTTGAGTGAAAAGGTCCTGAAGGAGAAACTTGACGTTCACAATCGACCGGGAAATTGCGAAAAATTAGTTGTATCATTGGTAAACAAGGAGATAGGGTCCAAACTTGCAACAGATCAACGCAAATCGGATCTGAAGATCGCACACACTCAGCACGCCATTATCAAGGCAACAACTGTGATTGCCCGTGAGGCAGACCAGAACGCGGCTTGCAACAAAATGCAGAACTGATTTGTAACTGCACAGATGGAATTTCATTGCCAGGACATGCCATGCACAAGTCATCCACGTTCCGTCATCAAGCGATGTGTCTACCGGTCAATCCGCACTTGTGCAACGAAACGATTGACAGTACAGAACATTTCTTTGGCGATAATCTTGCTTCCACCCTCAAAGATATAAACGAAATGGAGAAGATAGGCAACAAGGCCTCGTCTGCTGGGAAAAAGGGAATCAACCCCAAATTTACTCGCTTCCAGTATGACGGAAATGACGGCAACAAAAATGGGTCTTTTTAAGGGGCCATCTCAAACAAGCCTTTCCCAGCCAGATGTGGGGGCTATCAGTACCAAAAACCACAGACACAGGGGCAGTGCTACAACAGCTTTCCCACAGGGTGCAACAACCACAGGAACAGCTTCTCTCTGTCTCAGTAACTGAGGTAAGTGATTTTGATGCACAGTTAGACAGCATTGTTCAGTTGCTGACACTGGAAGCAGAACAGTTTGAAGCAGGAAGATTGGCTAAATTTACAGAAAAATTGGGTCATGCTGACATCAGATCCCAGCATCCTAAAATTGGTGACTGTGCTGAAATTGTGACTGACTGCAATCTGGAAGACTTAGCTACTTTGTCATGTCCACCCTCACATTCATTCAGAATGAATACTGCACAAACAGCTGTTACTGATGAAGAAAGGCATGGGAGGGGGGAAGACATGTCCAGTCAAGGCAAGGCAAAGCAAGGTAAGACAACGCAAAGCAAAAGGCAAGGCAAGACAAGGGGAGGCAAGACATGTCCAGGCAAGGCAAGGCGAGGCAATACAGTCAAGGTAAGGTCAGTGATCAAGGCAAGGCAAAGCAGGGCAAGGCAACGCGAAGCACAAGGCAAGGCAAGACATGTCCAGGCAAGACAAGGCGAGGCAATACAGTCAAGGTAACGTCGGTGATCAAGGCAAGGCAAAGCAAGGCAAGACAACGCGCAGCAAAAGGCAAGGCAAGACAAGGCAAGGGGAGGCAATACAGTAAAGTGTGGTGGCGTGTAGCAAAAAGCAGTATGACTATGAGGTAATGAAACGCAACGTAATTCAATATATCGCAATACAATGTAGTAGTACAAAATTTGCAGCACAGCACAACAGAACACATCCGACGCAACGTGACTTCACACGATAAAACACACACACATACAGAGAGAGAGAGAGAGAGAGAGAGAGAGATGAAAATCCCAAGACAAAGCAGGCACGACGGACACACTGATGTGAAGGCAGGGGCCACAATCCGCGTGCCCAGGCTTCGTGAACGACATTTGACCTGCGTCAGGGGAACACGTTGGGGGTCTTCGGCATTAATTAAGTACACTCGGTCCGGTTTCAAAGCTAATGTTCCCCTTGAGAGTTCTCCCCACATCCACCCCCCCCACCCCCCCCCCATCTATCTCCCCCTCCTCCTCCTTAAAAAAAGCTCTAGTGCAAACCCACCATGTTAAAGTGTAGAAATTAGATACGAAAATGTATGGAGGGAGATGGAGATGAATAGAGTGTGTGTGTGTGTGTGTGTGTGTGTGTGTGTGTGTGTGTGTGTGTGTGTGTGTGTGTGTGTGTGTGCGTGCGTGTTTGGGGCATCTCTCTCTACTCTCTCCCTCTTTCATGGGGATGGGGGGGGGGGGGGGGGGGGGGGAGTGAGCTGCCATGTTTACGAGAAGACGCATTGAACAGGCTCTGTTTAATAAGTATAAAGTGCTGCAGAGTTAGTTGTTTCTTTGTTTCTATTCTCCATATTGTGCGATTCTTTTTTTTTTTTTTTTACTTTTATTTATTTGCATTCATATATATATATATATATATATATATATATATATATACAGGGAAGGCAAGTATGTACATTAAGAAATAAAGAAAGAAATCACCCCAAACAATGTGAATTCACAAATTCATGCAAACATTATCTAAGAAAAGAGAGAGAGAGAGAGAGAGAGAGAGAGAGAGAGAGAGAGAGAGAGAGAGAAAAGAAAAATCATGCTGACAGGGATGTTTTTTCACGTCATTATGTTTGGCAAAATATTGAAATCAGGCCTCTAATAATGTACAAAAAAGTGTTCATTTACACACTTCATCTTACACTTCTAAATCTATTAGTGAAACTTGTTTAAATTTTTTTTTTTTTTCAAAGATGAAAGGGTATAACTGTTAAACAATCCATTAATGGTCTGTATGCCAGCCATCTGGTCAAGAAATCTGCATGTTTTAATTTCAAATATGCAATATGTTCCTCAATTTTGTATCTAAATTTTAATTTGTTTATGAATACTTGTATTTGTGCTAGGGTGTTGTTTATTTTACAAACATATATGTAATGCTTCACAAATAGTATAAAGTAAAAGATGGTGTCGCCCACAATCATATTGTCATAGCCAAATAGTACGAGTGCTTCTGTCAAAAGGACATTTTCAGCTCAGCATTCAAACATTTTTCTTTCATTAAGCCAATGAGAGCATTCCAAAATACTTGTACATGGTGACATTTCCAAAACATATTATTATTATTATTATTATGAACATTTATGACGCCTAATCAATTGAATGCCCTAGGCGTTTACAATATCACAACAGACATCAAATCACACAGTATATAACAATCATACATGAGAAAAAGGCATCAAAATCCAAAGCAAGGACACAAACTCACAAGCATGCATACACGCAAACACACACTCACACAGACACGAACGCACACAAAGCAGACACTCGCATCACACATTGCAAACGTCGGGTCACAGGGAAGACGAAGTTACCTAGGAAACAGATGAGTTTTGAGAAGGCGCTTGAATGTGGGCAGTGAGGGTGAGTATCTGAGAGAGCGAGGCAATTGATTCCAGGTAGTTGGAGCTTGATAGGCAAAGGAACGTTGACCATAGGTTTTAGTGCGAACAGTGGGGATACTGTAGATACGAGTGTCACATGAGGAACGTAAAGCTCGAGATGGGTGTAAAGATGTAACAGGTGGGTGAGATACTCAGGACAGGAAGACTCGATAGATTTGAAGCAGAGAGAGGCAATCTTGTAGGATATTCTTAGCTGAACAGGGAGCCAGTGGAGAGAGCGGAGCAATGGGGTAACATGGTTATATTTAGAAGTGCGGAAGATGAGACGGGCAGCATGATTCTGAACTCTTTGAAGTTTGTTGATGAGATGAGAGGGAGAGCCAGACAAAAGAGCGTTACAGTAATCCAGGCGGGATAGAACAAATGCGCAGACAAGAGCTTTTGTTGTGTTTTCTGAGAGAAGATGGCGAATAGAAGCAATTCGGCGGAGTTCAAGAAAGCAAGTGCGACAGACATTACTGACATGCTGTTGGAAGGACAGGGTTTGATCAAGAGTTACACCGAGGTTGCGGGCAGAATGAGAGAGAGTGATAGGTGAATCAACAAGTTTGATGGAAGTCGGAACAGAAGGGTGGTTTTGAAGTTTTGGTGGGGTGATCAGGATCAGTTCAGACTTATCTTCATTCAGTTTTAGTTTGTTTCGGGTCATCCAGTCCTTAAGGTTGGCTACACAAGACTGGGTGTTTTGGATCATGAGAGGAAGGTCAGAGAGAGGCCCAGAGACATACAGCTGATTGTCATCAGAGAAGGAATGATGCTGAAGTAGGTGTTCTTGGACGATAGAAGAGACAGGATAAAAGTAGAGAATGAAGAGTAGAGGGCCCAAGACAGATCCTTGTGGCACGCCGTAGGTCAGACAAGAGGGATTAGAAGAAAGGCCGTTGACAGAAACTACTTGTTGATGATCAGTGATGTAGGAATGAAACCAACTCAAGACTGTGTCATCAAGCCCAAAAGAGTGATGTAGGCGGGAAATGAGGATAGAGTGGTCAATAGTGTCAAAGGCAGCAGATAGGTCCAAGAGAGTCAAAAGTGATACATTGTTACAGTCAAGGGCAGTCAG